>JAOTOL010001572.1:1372500-1727500 GCA_034440575.1 Imbricaverruca yamaguchii
GGACGTGGAAACACGTAGACATGAAGCCAACATAGACGGAATATTGAGAAATGCAGATAGTCAGACAGTACATATATAGAACAGACATACACTAAGCAGATAAGCAAACACAGAGCTATGACTTCAACCACACCATCGCAATCAGCTTTTGGTTGGCCTTACGATTCCTGCTTCGTTCAATTTGCTGCTCTTAGAACGCGTTAGGGCAGATCAACGTTCGTTGACCCACTAATCACTTCTCGGTTGCAACCGAGCCCAGATTCCCAGTACAACTTGTTTGCTATGGTCACCGTGTGACCAGTGGAAGATCTGTATACAGAGCGACACGCACAGCCGGAGACGGACGTGAGCGAGAAGGCGCACCGGGGTCGGCAGGCATCCAGAACGGCACAGAGCAGCCGGGGGAGCCAACACAGCGGACGCGGGGGGGGGGGGGCGGGCGACCGACACGACACGAGACGGCGACCAACAGAGGCGACGAGATGACCATAGTAGACCAACAGACGGCACGGGACGGCGACGGGACACCGAGCGGTGCGACGACGACGGAGACGGGGAGCACAGCGGCGACCAGCACGGACGGACCCACCGCTTACCGCTTCACCGGCACCACCAACACGGCGCACCGGCAATACTGTGCAACCTCACCACCTCACCTGGCCGACAGAAAACAGGCACAGGCGTCACCGCCGCGCTTCACGTCTCACCTCACCTCACCACTCTCACCATGGCGACTGGTGGTTTTACGACACGTCCACCGTCGAGTCATGTAGCGTCGCCAATCTATCACGCCGATTGGTCGCGGGCGAGAAGAGTAGCGACAGGTGAAACCCGAACCCACATCCTTTCGGTTGTGAGACGGGCAACTTACCCATAGACTACTCGTCACCCTCACGTCTCACCGTAATTTTACATTCGCGTACAGACATCGGCCCGTTATGACCTGGCCTCGCATTAGTGCCCGGTCTGGCACCACCGCAGCATCTCAATATATCGCTCAACTGAAAAATGTCGCACTCCCATCAAATTTGCACAGCGACATCCACTCTCTCCGTCTCACTATCTCGTTATTCTCACCAGC
This sequence comes from Imbricaverruca yamaguchii, assembly GCA_034440575.1. Taxonomy (NCBI): domain Eukaryota; kingdom Metazoa; phylum Arthropoda; class Thecostraca; family Neoverrucidae; genus Imbricaverruca; species Imbricaverruca yamaguchii. Next base: position 1,373,582 of record JAOTOL010001572.1, read on the forward strand.
TCACCGTCTCACCATGCTCATCAGCTCACTATCTCTCCACACTCACCATCTCATCACACCCACCATGCTCACCATCTCACCTGGGCGACACTTTGCTGCCGTCTGTGAGCGCCTGGTTCGCCTTGAAACCGCACTTCTGTATTTTCTTGCTGAGCCGCAACACCCACTGCTTCTGCTCCTCCAGAGATGGCGCCAGCAGCAGCAGCTCCTTGGCCGTGCGGGAGTCGAAGTTGAGCTTGCACGGCGCCACGGTGCCCTCGTTCTTGTCCAGGTGCTCCCGGTGCATGCGCATGTGACAGCCTGGCGGTGGAGACGTGTGTTACACCCTGGCAGACGGAGGAGTTACACCATGGTATTGGACACGTGTGCTACACCCTGGCAGATGGAGGAGTTACACCATGGTATTGGACACGTGTGCTACACCCTGGCAGACGGAGGAGTTACACGATGGTGGTGGGTAAGTGTGTTATACCCTGGCAGACGGAGGAGTTACACCATGGTAGTGGACACGTGTGTTACACCCTGGCAGACGGAGGAGTTACACCATGGTGGTGGGTAAGTTTGCTACACCCTGGCAGACGGAGGAGTTACACCATGGTAGTGGACACGTGTGTTACACCCTGGCAGACGGAGGAGTTACACCATGGTGGTGGGTAAGTGTGTTACACCCTGGCAGACGGAGGAGTTACACCATGGTGGTGGGCAAGTGTGTTACACCCTGGCAGACGGAGGAGTTACCCCATGGTGGTGGGTAAGTGTGTTACACCATGGTGGTTGACGCGTGAGTCACACACAGGCAACAAACAGATGCACCCTGGCGGATGGAGGAGCTACAACTTGGTGGTGGCCGCGGCCCACCGGCGAAACAGTGTGTGCGGCGCCATTAGCCGTGAATGTGCACAAAGTGCGTCGTGAACCAACCAATAAACAAACAACATGGTGGTGGACATGTGTGCTACGCCATGAAGGTGAGCAGGAAAGGCACTCCCGGTGGTGAGCACGTGGGCTGCACCCTGGTGTTGCTTTTAATTGATTATTTGGGCTTAAGGGCGCGCCGACTGCAAGGTCATTTAGCGCCCATAACAGTTAGTTGTTCCAGCCGTCGCTATAGGATACCCTGGTGTTGCGAACAGAATTTGCATCATCACGATCGATAGCAAAACACCGACTGAAGAGACCGGGAAACAATCGCACAGATGAAGCGCCACTGCCCTGACGTCACCGACGTAACAGGTGACGTCACACATCGCCGTCCGCGTCATATGCAGAAGTGCAACCCCGTGGGTAAAACAAGCATGTAGTAAACCATCAGCTGATTTCTGCCTGCCGATGCTGGAGCCGTAGTGGTACGCCAAGCAGAGGCCTCCAATACAAATATTTCCGTACCGCTGGTATGAGTTGTTTGTGTTTTTATGTGCGCCTGTGACAGCCCTTTTTCCCCGTGAGATCTTTTAAAACTCGACAATAGCCTGAATATACGTCTTTGCTATACTGGCACGTTGACCAGGGGACCACCCCGTTCGCGTTCCACACCCATCCACGTTTGTGTCCTAACATCACCGAGGAAGCGGTGGTGGTTATCGGTTTTACGGCACATTGACCGTTGAGTCATAGCGTCGCCAATCTCTCACGCCGATTGGTCGCGGGCGAAGAGTGGCGACAGGTGAGACTCGTACCCACGATCATTCGATTGTGAGACGGGCAACACACCCCAAGACTACTCCCCAACATCACCGAAGAGGTGGCATGAACACCCACACTGTACTCCCAGGTCGGTTGGCTGGTTATTCGAGTTTCAGGGCGCATGTGCCCCCGGGTAGTGGGAGGGCAGCAGGGTTAAAATAATGGTTTTTCGTTAGGTGTGAGATGTCGAAACGGGCACGGAAGGATGTCGAAATTTACCATGGAATTAGTGTCAAGTAAAATGCTTTTGATCCCTTTCAGAATCAACTTTGAATCAATGTTGTAGGTACTTGCGACTGGAGAATTGACATGATACTTATAAGTGAGATACTGTTAGAAAGGGGACACGAAGACTTCATAAGCACGCATCACGGAGCAGGATGTCGATACTTCTTGGAGAAGGATGTCGATTGAGCGTTCGGAAAGTGGTACTTTCCACCATATTTAACGAATAATTTATCACTGGAGGGCAGCGGTACTCACGTTCGCACTCGAGCGCCGGCGGCGGCTTGAACATGTGCCAGAGCGGTCGCGAACAGGCGTCACACGCCGCCGGCATGTGGAAGCTGATCTGCACGAAGTCGTGACCCTTGTGCGCCAGCTGACCCGGCTTGTCGACGGCGCCCAGGTCGGCCGGCAGAGTGTTGTCGTCCCGTCGGTGTCGCGACCCCTCTCCCGCGTACAGCAGCTGAGGGCGGGACCGGGGCAGGTCAGGTCAGCTCGGGTCACGGTGGCGCCGTCCCTCCGGTGAAGCGACTCCTTTTCGACGTGCATCGGCTGAGTGTCAGGTCGGGAAAGGAAAGACGAGACAATGCGAGACCAAGACAAGACAAGGCAGTGCCGGACATGGCAGGGCAGGTCAGGACAGGGAGAGACAAGACCGGACAAGACCAGACCAGACCAGACCAGACCAGACCAGACCAGACCAAACCCGACCAGACCAAAGGAGTCAATACAATGTAAGACAAGACAGCGCACAGCAGGGTAGGACAGTGTGGGGCAAAACAGGTCGTGTCGGGTCAGCTCGAGCTCGGACTGCCCAAATCGAGACAGATCAGCTGCCCAAGTCGGACCAATTTGAAACGGAGGCGAGTGTTAGTATCGGGACCCCTCACCAACAAACAAAACAGCTGTGCTTTCGATTCGCATCAGACGTCGACAGGTTGTGCGCAATCGAAGTCGCACATCCACCAACAACATCTAGAAGTCGCACCACTCCGGTCAGTGCTGCAACGCCCGACAGGCAGACCCAGCACAGAACACCGCACACGCCTAGCCCGGAGGCCGCGGCTGCCCGCCTTCGACAGGTCACCCGCCGGGGGCTTGGCCGGCCGACCGCTGCCGGCTCGGCGGGACCGGGCGGGCGGCCACCGCCTGGCCGGACCTCCAGACCGCACGCGGACCGGGTCACGCAGAGCCAGTGGCGCGTACTCTGCTGAACAGGCGACCAGTGTGTGCCGGCACAGACGGAGTACAGACGGAGTACAGACCGAGTACAGGCGGAGCACAGACTGAATACAGACAGAATGCAGACGGAGTACAGACCGAGCATAGACGGAGTACAGACGGAGCATAGACGGAGCAAAGACCGGGTACAGACGGAGTATAGACCGAGTACAGACGGAGTATAAACAGAATGCAGACGGAGTACAGACGGAGTACAGACCGAGTACAGAGGGAGTATAGACGCAGTACAGACGGAGTATAGACGGAGTACGGACCGAGTACAGACGGAGTACAGACGGAGGACGCGTCCCGTACACAGCACTGGGTCAAACCTCGCCATTCCAGGCGTCGAGGCAACGATGCTAATACTTGAAATAAATTGAATTGAAATTGAAAATTGAAAAATTCAACTTGAAAAATTCAACTTGAAATAGCTTCCAAGTCAGAGTAATAGTGTGTTATCGGAATGTTGGCTCATTTCGTAAGTAATCAGATGAATCCCGCTCCACTTACATTCGGAATCATAAATCATACAGGACAACGTTCTTGGTTAGTTATTAGGGCTTTAGGGCGCATCGACTAGGGGACAACGTTCTTAATTTACATCACAACGCCTAAGCGAAAGGACACGGGCACACCCGGCCACAGACATCGCGCCGCCGCCCGGTTGGCGCCGGCGGAGTAGAACAGCGCAGCCGAGGTGGTGTTGGTGGAGTGACGTGACGTGACAATGACGACGGCCGACCATGTTCGAGCACGGGCACTGTCACTGAGTCACTCGGTGAACTCTCAGTGGCGGCGCAGTCACCGAGCCGGCGGCCGCCGCAGTGCACACCGGCTGAACACAGACCACGTAATGAGCAACGGCGCACCAGGGGACAAGCCGGCCCAGCGCAGGCCATGTAGTGTACAGCGGCTCATGATAGCGCACACAGACACCACGCCTGCCGTGTTATGTACAGCGGCTCATGATAGCACACACAGACACCACGCCCGCCGTGTTATGTACAGCGGCTCACGATAGCACACACAGACACCACGCCCGCCGTGTTATGCACAGTGGCTCATGATAGCGCCCCATGGAATCGCATGTGATTCGTAGCCTCGAGCGCAAATTGCAGTGTGAAAGAAAATGCGAAGCTAAATCCACGGACTGAAACACAAATAGGCGCGTAGCTTGTACAGAAAGCAAAGCATTACTGCGTACACAGCAGTGATTATTTAGAGTCTAAGTTAGTTAGTTATTTGGGTTTTATGGCGCATCAACTGCAGTGGTTATACAGCGCTAATTTAGAATCTAATGATCATCGCTAAGTGGTTATTAGAATGCAGAGTTGCACGTTACCGATCACCCTGTCCCAAAGCAGAGCCGCTCCCATGGCGACGTTTAGGGACCCGAAAGTAACCATCTTACTCCAGTGTGCGTTGGTGACCAGCTTGCTCGCAGCATGTCACGGCAGCTGCGTTAGCTAATCACGGGCGGGGCAGACGAGTCTTCTTGCAATTCGCAGAGAAATAAAAATGGAGCAATCCAGCTGACCTAGATGTAACACTTCTTTAGACTTATAGCTTCGTTACGACGCAACATACAACGGAATATAAAAAAGTGCCGGCATATGGCCTAATTCTCTGTGAGTTGCATACGTTAACCTACCGAGATCTTGGCTCGTCTACTTCTCCACATGCGACGTTTTCCACATGCAGTCGTGCTTTCGAATTCCGCCGCTTCTATCCTTCAGAGGGAGCTATCAACAGTAAACATTTCCAGGAAGAAACAGAAGTGTCGCGAGCTGTGCTTCACTCTGAACTCCCCCTTCGCGGTTCGCTACGATTGGATAAATCGGGACTTCTCGTCGAGCCTGCATCAGACGCGCACCATGCTACCTCACAGACCGCTCTACTTCACTGCTCGGACCAGTGTAACCATCGCACCCGCCCGTGAAAGTCGCAAAGCAAACTAAACACGTCCACCAACGTCTTGCAACACTTCCGCGCTCGAAGAGATGCAACTATCACGCAGCCGTCCAGCGGGCGTCTCACCGGCGCTACTCAGAGTAACGGGACGGCCGCGCGCCTGCCTTGGCATCACACAAGCTCGACACGGCAGCCCCACAAGCGGCGGCCATTCAGCGCCCGGCACACTGACGGCATAGCAGCTGCGCGGCACCCGCTGAGCCGTCCAGCACAAACCTTCATCCCACAGCTCGCCATCAATGGGTGCTGATTGCGGACAGACGAGGAGCACATCTCAATGCGGGGGAAACACTCCACGCCAGTTAGCATGACTGCACCAGCGTCCTGCGTTATGAATATCAAAGCGGCAAAACACACGGGTATTCAGCGGAACTCGCACACAAACACACGGTGGGTCAAAAGCCTCGGAGATTACAAGTCGGGTCACGTAGGCGATAGCGACATGAGACGTGAGTCAGCAGTGCAATGCTCAGCGACGAGCCAGCGACGAGCCTCAAACGATTGAAATTAATCAGAGACGCGCTCAGCTTCGGCTCGCAGTACTGTCCGGTCGGGCAGTACCATCATTATAATCGCCAAGTCCTTTTGAAATCCGGCTGTGCACTTGCCAGCTACATTTTTACCTCCGGAAGCCTTGAAACCCAGGTTGCTACATCGCCCCGATTCGAGCTTCAGAGCAAGCTACAAGCTTCATTAAGGTAAACGCTTCATTGAAAAACACATGCTGGAGTTTTATGTGAGTGAGGACTCTACATTTCAGCTGGATCGTATTAGCTGGAGCAGCTGGATCGAGTCTGGCCCAGCATTTGTCAGTCTACACGCCACACTGCATGCGATGGATCTGCCACCAACACACGACACGTACGGGACGATGAGCTCAGGTATATCCATACATGGTTGCCAGGCAGGGAGAATTCGCATACCCCTTCACCTCCCCGACGTTACAATTAACAAATACCAGTCGTAAGCTGTCCAAAGCATCTCCGTACCCACGAAATAAGTTGTTACGATTGAAAAAGATGGCCTCAATGTAAAAATCAACATATCGCAATAGTGCGTCTACCCAGCGAGTTCAATGGCCAGATGACGAGCATTATTACCACCAGTACTTTCAATTTAATACAAACACCGCAATCATAGGAATTGTGGAACAAAATCGTACAATGACATGGTGAACTGTAATAATCCGAGTGCAGAAGACAATTTGACAGTATGCACAAACAAGCGTACCAGCGATCAAATAATAAATACGAGCTACAGGTCATCTATTGCATTTATCGGGGAGTTCCACATCAGAAATTACTAGGGTCTGAAGGCAAGACACATGGACTGAAAGCATGCCAAGTGTTAGAAACTATCCGGTGGTTTTTGCTACAGCTAACGGAACATATCACCGCTATTCTCAGCTTTTCATACGATTTCGGTTACCCTGGTGAGCAAAAAAAATTGCTCGACAACGCTTCCATTACACCTTCCCGTTTTTTATAGTTGGTATTTCCCGTCTTTTTTATAACACGGCAGCCGTGACACCGTTCGACTAACACAATGACCATCTGGCCACTTCCACAACCAACGACTACACACACGACCTGCGCCGTCCGCACGAAAGCCGCAAAGCTCAGGGGATTTCAACAGAACACACCCACTCACACACACACACACTTCACGTGACGGTCCACCTGTCGCCCCGTCTCGACGGCGGGCCTCACCTGTTTGTTTGTTTATTGGTTGTTTCACGACACACTATTATGCACATTCACGGCTAATAGCGCCGCCCACACTGTTTCGCCGGTGGGCCGCGAGATTGGGAAATGTCCAGAGTGGCGCTAGAGTCGAACCCGGGACCTTTGGTACCCACAGCCCGACACCTTAACCACTCGGCCATCCCCGCCCCCGGCTCTCACCTGGAAGACGCGCGGGATGTCGCGCGGGTCGGCCCGCATCACGTCCCCCTGCGACACGGGCCGCACGTGGAACAGCTTGCTGCAACACAGCGCCGGCCCCGTCAGCAATGTCGCCCGGAACGGCCGGATTTGCACTCTGTGTTGTTGTTGTTGGAGTTTACGGGCGCACCGACTGCATCGGTCGTGCAGCGCCAACTTTGCACTTTGTGGTGGTGGACTGGAGTTTAGGAGCGCGTCGACATCAAGGGTCACTTTGCGCCCATTTGCACTTTGTAACATTGGACGTTGAGAGGAACACTTTGGGGTAATTGAAGACAGAGAGCATATTTGTGTTCAAACCTGTCTCATCGGAATCACAGTTTGCACTTTCTGGTGGAACTCGAGCACTTGATCACAGATCAGTTCATTGTCAAGCAGCACCATTCAACTTCCGAATGATGAAAACTAGAGGAAAATTTTCCGGAGATGTTCTCGATTCCAAAACCCCAGGTACAGCCAATTGTTTCAGCCCTTTCAGGTACAGCCAATTGTACCGTCTGAGGTCGTCCTTTACACCGTCTGAGGTCGTCCTACGTACCGTCTGAGGTCGTCCTACGTACCATCTGAGGTCGTCCTACGTACCGTCTGAGGTCGTCCTTACGTACCGTCTGAGGTCGTCCTACGTACCGTCAGAGGTCGTCCTGCGTACCGTCCGAGGTCGTCCTACGTACCGTCCGAGGTCGTCCCACGTACCGTCTGAGGTCGTCCTACGTACCGTCCGAGGTCGTCCTACGTACCGTCCGAGGTCGTCCTTTACACCGTCTGAGGTCGTCCTTTACACCGTCCGAGGTCGTCCTACGTACCGTCTGAGGTCGTCCTACGCACCATCTGAGGTCGTCCTACGCACCGCCTAAAGTCGTCATTCAGACGTGATGACCACGGCGCCAAACGCATCATCAAGGTTGCCGGCCTTCAGGACGAGGACAGGCTTAGGGATTCAACCTTGATATCAGTGCAACACGTGTGACAACAGGTCGTGTGAAGTCATCGCTTTAGTGAATTCAAATTGTCAACCAGAGCAAAGGCCAACAATCACAACGGTGTTGCTTTAAAACCAGTCTCAACACCGGCCAAAGCCTCAGCCTAGCCGATTCGGTTTTCCGTCCGAACCACAATGTATTAACCTAATTCCATGAGTCTGATGTGTCCACTTGACAACTTGGTCATTAAACGATCACTTAATTTGCCCACCACGGTGTGCCGCGTGCGTCTAAGTACTATTAATATTGGGCGCCTGATGACCTGGGGCAGTCGATGCGCCTCAGAGCCAAAATAATCAATAAACATGATTAATATCAACGCCAAATCGCCGAGTCTCGAGTCAGCAGTTTTTACCCCATGACCGACCCCTAGGTGATCCACAGCCTGTCGACGCTCACGACAAAACGTCATCCAGGTGTGCGCCTCCTCTGCACGTTAGCCTATGGGAGTGTTCCCAATCACCCCAGTTAGGGTCCACCTAGATGTGTAGGTAGATCAGTGACGCCACCTATATGAAGTGGCTATTTCGTGTCTCTACCAATAGACGGCGCTGTTGTTCGGATTTTAGATGACGCCACCTATATGAAGTGGCTATTTCGTGTCTCTACCAATAGACGGCGCTGTTGTTCGGAAGTACAAGGTCACGGATTGTCCCAGACGGTGGAAACGCATGACCGGAAGCCGGTGATGCTCAACGCAGATGCTGACCGAAAGCCGTGGTCATGAGTGGTTCCAGAAGCTTCGATTAGCGATGGGATGTAAGAAGATTGTCATACTTGGAGAAGGATATGACCGGTGTTTACTTTAGGCGGTAGCAGCGAAACGAAAGAACGAACGGACGAACGAAACGTATCATATTTTAGATGCGGAACTGGCATTGGCTCAGTGTTATTTCGATTTTTGTCTTTGTATAATAGAAGTGCCTATAATTAATTGCTACTTGGATATCCTGTAGTTTTTAGTAGAGTTGTTAAAAACTGTGAGCTTTCTGGGTTTTGTAGGTTTTGTTTAGGGCGTATCGACCATGTTGATCATATAGTTTTGGGCTTTGTTGACATTGTATTATGAGTTCACTGGTGCTGAGTTCCATTGCTTGATGTCGGGGCACTGGCCATGAATATTTTTCCATTGAGCAAGAATCATTGAACAAGATTGTGGATGCAAATTGACATGTCGACAGCCAGTGCTTAGGCGGAATGGAAGGAGTGCAGTGAAGATGGAGCTGACCGAGATAGTGAACAGTGGCATCAGAAGCAAGAGGACAGGACAGTGGTTTGATGGGGCCAGTCTCAGGTACGGTTCAGTCATCCCACCTGAGGTTCAGCGCCATGACGGGGTCAGTCTCAGGTGTGGTTCAGTCGTCTCAGCTGAGGTACAGTCTCGGGTGCGGTTCACTCTCAGGTGTGGTTCAGTCGTCCCACCTGAGGTCCAGTCTCAGGTGCGGTTCACTCTCAGGTGTGGTTCAGTCTCAGGTGTGGTTCAGTCGTCTCACCTGAGGTCCAGTCTCAGGTGTGGTTCAGTCGTCCCACCTGAGGTCCAGTCTCAGGTGTGGTTCAGTCGTCTTACCTGAGGTCCAACACCATGATGGGGTCGGTGCGCTCCTTGTCGGACTCGCTGCTGTAGAAGATGATCTTGCGCGACGAGACGACCACGTACTGTTTCCGCCAGCCGTGTCGGCGGATGTTCTGCTTGTTGGGTACGGAGAGCCAGCCCTCCAGACGCGTCTCTGAGGGTTGCCAGTGGAGGTTACATCACACCCGGTGGAGGGCAGGGGATGGGGCATAGACAGCCAATCACCGAGACGGACGTCTGCGTTACCAGGCGAGCGTGAGACGAAATGTACGACCCTCAATATACCAGGAGCCTGCCAGATCAATATATCACTCGCACATTTCGTCTCACGCAATGTCTAAAACCCAGGAGCACCTAAGAGCCATTCTTCGTTGTATTAAACAATGGTATTACCAGGCGAGGTCAGACCAGACCCGAGAACGGTGTTCCCACACTGACATCCATCCCTCCAGACGGACATCTGCGGGCCATCAGGGAGAAGCCATACAACTACCCATGAAGAGCACACTGAGCTCGCCTCGCCGAGACGACACCCACTGGGCGTGCACCACCATATGAGCTGTGGTCCTCGACAACTGTAGCTATCCATGCACTCGCAATGTCCATCGCACAGTCCCAGCTGGGCAACTTCCATCCCACAGCATGCTCCAGTCGCACACATGTCAACCGAAAAGTCGAGACTATGTCGCATCCAAAGTCCGACGGAAATGATCTGTATACATGATCGGTTGATGGGCAGGTTCGAACCTCGTGAAACACGGGTTATTTTACGACGCATTCAACCGCCAGCGTCACCAACCTGCCACGCCGATTGGTCGCGGGCGGACCCGGTAAATGCCGACGGACGAGAGATTCGAACCCACAATCTTGCTATCAAGAGCCCGGCGCCCTACCAAATGAGCTACCGCGGCCCCACGGGCAGGCTCGGTTGAGCTCACCGGATAGCCGGCGGCAGACGGCAGTTGACTCGCCGGATACGATCTCCCGCCCACCGGTCTCGACGAGCAGATCACATCATCGCTCTGAGCTGTACCGAGTCCGACCCCAGCCTACGGTGCGCCCATACCGCGTCTTCAATGCGACCGAAACAGCGAATACCACCGACCCTACAGCTCCCCGCGGCACAACCTACCCTCTGCGTCAGGACGACTCATTCGCGGTGTCGGCACAACTCACCTGTGCGTCACATCGCACCATCACAACTCACCCTCTGTGCCACCACAACTCACCCTCAGTGCCATCACAACTCACCCCCGTGCCATCACAACTCACCCTCTGTGCCATCACAACTCACCCTCTGCCATCACAACTCACCCTCTGTGCCACCACAACTCACCCTCAGTGCCATCACAACTCACCCCGTGTCATCACAACTCACCCTCTGTGCCATCACAACTCGCCCTCCGTGTCGGTACGACTCACCCTCTGCGTCGGCGTTGTCGAAGTCGGCGCCGCTGCTGACACTGGCCGTCTCCGACGTCAGCATGGCCACCTTCTGACGCAGCGCCTCGATCTCACTGTCCTTGCTGTCCAGCTCCATCTGTCGGGTCAGGTCAGGTCAGGTCAGAGGCCATGCACAGTCATCTGGTGCGCACACACCGGCGGACACACCCAGCGACCGCGGCGGCACAGCAAACAACTGTCATCACTCCTGTGTGTGGTGAACAAATAGCAGTCACCATTTCTGAATAAATAACTGTGTCGACACACCCGTCCACTCCTGTGTGATAGACATCGGCGCGACAGAGCGGCCGCCGGCGCACCTCGAGTTTGTTGCGCGTCTGCAGGTCCTCGGCCATCAGCACCTGCTGCTCCTGCTGGTCCTCCTTGAAGCGCGCCACCGTCTGGTTGAAGTTCTCCCGCTCCTGAAACAGCGCGCCCGGCTCAGTCCTCACAGACACACGGCAGCCGCCCGGCGGCAGACCCGGACGAGAGCCGGCGGCGACGCGAGGCCACTCTAACTGGACGAATTACCAGGAAAGACACCAAACACCGGTCAGAGCACATTCTACATTAATGCTTTGGCCATCTGGCGTCGCGGATCCGTTGGATTCGTACAGACATTGTTTCCTTGACCAAAACGAACCAGCTGTCAGGCGAAATTGAACAGTGAAGCTCTTGGCACAGTTAGCACTCTACAGAAGAGAATGGCCTTAATCTCGCCTGTACACCAATTCCCGTCCCTCAATAGCACACATACTCACACCTCCACATAGTCATAATCACTTCACTAAACTGAGTTATAACTTTCCCATTCCTCAGTCCACATACCGATCAGTGTATAACAACCGCGCCCATTCCAGAAGCGAATGATCCCACCTAGATCCAAGCCCACTATATACCCTCCCAACTATACACAGCATCCCAGCAAAGGATCCCAACCAATTTCTCCCGCCCGTCTCCAGTCCCACTCTGTCCCATTTGTCCCATCTGCCTCTCCACCTCCCAACCCCGCCCACCCCGCCTCTTAGCTCCTCTAACTCGTCTAGCCCCTCTAACTCTTCTAGCTCCTCTAACCCTTCTAGCTCCTCTAACCCTTCTAGCTCCTCTTGGGGCACAACTTGGCCGACGCAGTCGATGCGCCCCAAACCCCAATAACCAACCAACCTAGCTCCTCTCGGCAACCATCCCCGGCCGTCGCGCTCACCTGCGTCAGCTCCTGCTGCAGCCTCCGACACTCCTTCTCCTTCTTGCGCAGCTCGGCCGAGCCCTTGGTGGTGGCCTTGCCGCGGCCGATGTTGACGTCCTTGCGGTTCATGATCTCGGCCAGCTTGTTGACCGCCTGCATCTTGAGCAGCTGCTCCTGCTTCACCTGCTTCCGCAGCCGCTCCAGCTCCTCCGGAGTCGAGTCCTGCTGGGTCGCGTCCCGCTCTGCGGAGGGGACGGGTCGACCCGCTGTCAGAGCACAGGCCGCGATCGGGTCACGTTCGGTCGGACTTCTGGCCGTCGGTTACGGTCAGACGATGCCGGGTTGGGTCGCCTTCAGGTCACGGCCAGATGGCAGTCAATTCAGGCCACGGCTAGGTCACATTCGAGTAAACATTACGCTAGGTCAAGTTATTAGGCAAGCGGCATCAGGTGGCCACCAAGTCACGTTCAGAGCGCGCTGAGGCACGATCATGTCGACCACTTCAATTACTTTTCACTAGAGCTATTCGTCCTCACAACAGCAACTCATGCTGGCCACCATTCCCATCCACGTTGCTGACAGGCCGTTTCATTAGTAATATCCCCACCAGCAAACTTAACGACCACGAGTTCGCGATGAAGTTGTATCGCCTTTCGATTGTGATCAATTCGCAACCTGCTCATGTCAACGTCACAGGACCTACAAATTACATTACACTTACATTACACGTACGCGACAGCCGGGTATATAGCGCCGGCGCCGGGTATATAGCGCCGGCGCCGGCGGGTAGCCGCCGAGTGCTCACCGGACTGGAAGGCCTCCATCCGCCGCTGCAGCTCCTCGTTGTCGCGACGCAGCTGGTCCAGCGAGCGGATGTACTCGTTCTCCTTGTCCTTGGCCATCGACACGGTGCGCTCCTTGTTGTTCATCTCGTTGCGCAGCTCGCGCACCTCCAGACTCTGCACAGTCTTGTCCTGTCGGCCGGGAGGACGCACGTGAGACGACTGTTCCCCTCCAGTGTCTGTTTGTTTGTTTTTGGGTAGTTCACGACGCACTTTATGAACATTCACGGCTAATGGCGCCGCCCACACTGTTTCCCCGGTGGGCCACGGGATTGGGGAATGTCCTGAGCTGCGCGAGTGTTGAACTCGGGGCCTTTGGCACCCAGAGCCCAACACCTTAACCACTCGGCCATCCCCGCCCCCTTCCCCTCCAGTGTCCGCGACAGCGTCCCTGCTTCGTACTTTACCCACATCCACGATAAACTGACTCGCGGAATTGATCAGCGATGAAAGGTGTGCATGCGCCCCTCTGCAAACAGGCCCACCACTCCCGCGGTTCCATGCTCTGATCTGTGTGTCACCGTCTCGCCTGCTCCGGCTCCATGATGGTCCCCGGTATACCTGGACGGCCGGCGACACTTTGTACCCATCTCTGTCTCCCCGTACATCCTGCGTCCTCTCTGCGTCTGCGACTTCCTCCGTCCCTGTGTCTGCGTCTGTCTCTCCATGTTACTTTGTCCGCCAGTTCGGCGAAGCACCAGAGCGTCTCAGCGCTTCCGCGTATCCCCATATCTGTTCTCTCCGATCATCGCCTGCTTCCAGCTCAGAAATGGTACCCTCGCCCAGAGACGCGCCTACGTTCCCCTGCCTCTCCGTCGCCCACTTTTAGCCTAACGACGGCCACAGATCAAAAGAGCTGCTTGCCACCTCCGTGACTCCTCGTCTTCCTGCGCCCCACTGCTTCACCATGTGCCCCAGTGCGCTGTTTACCTTCTTCCAAACTACAGTGCGGACCGCACCTCTATGGCTGTGTTTTCTGTACCTCTCTGCACGCCTCCTTGTCCCTCCCGTGTCCGGGTGCTCACCTTCTCCAGCTCTGCGATGGTCTCCTGGTCCACGGAGCGGGCCAGCGCCTCCGCGTCGGCGCGCGAGATGGCGATCTGCAGCTGGTGCGCCAGGTTGGTGCGGTCCTCCTCCAGCTCGGCGCAGCTGCGCGTCTTGTCGTCCAGCTCCTCGCGCAGCTCCTGCGACTGGGTCTTGTAGAGCGCCTGCGTGAGCGGAGGGCAAGCGGAGGGGTCAGTGTCGACACGACGCTGCTGGCGCCGACTTTTGCCGCGACATCGCGACTTGCCCGGAGAAGGGGGACAAACACCCCGCGCCCATAAAAAAACAGCTTGCACGTCCACACGGCAGGTCCATCACAGCACGTCCATCACAGACGTCTACAGCCGTCGAGTCCAGGACGGCACGGCAGCACGACCATCACGGCACGTCCATCACAGCACGTCCATCACGGCACGTCCAGCACCACAGCACGTCCATCACAGCACGTCCATCACAGCACGTCCATCACGGCACGTCCAGCACAGCACGTCCATCACAGCACGTCCGTCACAGCACGTCCATCACGGCACATCTATCATCGCACATCAATACACATCAAGGTCGGGTGGCTGCACGTCCATCACGTGCATCACTGCGTGAGTCATCCGCCGCGCGGTCAATGATCGCTCGCGCTGGTTGCAAAAGTGCATAAGCCGAACCGAGAGTCCTAAGCACACCTACCATACCCTCTAGCCTTCTGGGCTAGACTCAACCCAGCGAAGTTCCCAGTTCGCATCTCACAGCGAGTATGCACAAGCCAACGCTCCATCGTTTGCCATCACCAAGAAACCTGACGTCTGTCCGACGAAACGTCGAACTGCGCCCGGATCAGGCATTTCGCCTGTGACGTGTTTCTCACATGACACCCCGGCAATCACAAGGACAGACATTCGTCCGGGTGGTTTGAGGCGCGCCTCCAGGAGACAATCCCCGGACACGGGTGCCCACGTGACGTACGGTGAAGTACTGCTCGGCCTCCAGCTGGTCCTGCAGCTCCTTGGTCTGCAGCTCCTCGGCCTGGCGCGTGGCCCGCAGCCGCTGCAGCTGCTCCAGCAGCTCGGACCGTGACTGGCGCGCCTCGCCCACCTGGCGACACGGGACCCGGTGTCAGAGACTGTACCGGGGTGGCCGTAAGGACACAGGTGCCGGCGGGTCCGTCCGGAGCAGCAGCACCGTGTCAGAGGCCGTACCGGAGCGACCGTGAGGCCACAGGTGCCGACGGGTCCGTCCGGGGCGGTTGACGGGTGCCAGCGTTCGAACTCGCATCAACATTGAAAACAAGCAGATTTGATCATCGGTACGAATCAACCATTCAGATTCCAAACTAAACAAAGATTCAGCACACACTTGGTAAATGAACACTCAAACGTGACACCGAGACGCTTTTTTCCATATTCCGCACACCCACAGTAGGCACTCACGCCGTGAGGTTCCGGGTAGTAACACACTCAAATATCGTAATATCGTAAAATATCGCAACCATGTCGTAAAATTCTGGTTCCGTAACGTTCTCTTACGTTCGGGACTGCAAAAAACATGGCACTACCTCAGTTGAATGGTGCAGAACTGCGACTGTGTCAGGATACCACCTCACGCTGCAGCTGTGATGCGAGACTGCAGCGGTGTAACGTTACCTCGCGCTGCAGGTGTGATGCGGGACTGCAGCGGTGTAACGTTACCTCGCGCTGCAGCTGTGACGCGGGACTGCAGCGGTGTAACGTTACCTGGCTGAGCTGGATGAGGTGTACCCGCGTGCAGGTGTGACGCGGGACTGCAGCGGTGTAACGTTACCTCGCGCTGCAGCTGTGACGCGGGACTGCAGCAGTGTAACATTACCTCGCGCTGCAGTTGGGTGACCCGTGCCTGCAGCAGAGCCGCCTGCGACGTCTGCATGCTCAGGTCGTTCTGCACGAACGACCGCTTCTGCACCTCCTGCTCCACCTGGACACTCAGCGCCTTCACCTAACGAGTACACGACACGGGAGGGGTCAACACCGCACCTGGTCAGGTCGCGAACTTACAGAGCACACACGGTCATGCGTCGGCCGACGGGAGCGCACCTCTACAGGGCACGAGTCTGTCGCTGTCAATTTTGCACAGGCCTTCCTACAGCACACCGCGCTGCGCTGTACGCCGACCGGAAGTCGGGCAGATCCGGCCATCCCTTCATCTCGCCCACGCCAAAAACAAATGCTATCAATCTGATGCACCCGGTCGCGGCTGTGTCGAATCTGCGCCGATCTCCACACAAACCAGCCGGCATTTCCTCCCAGTAAACCAACCTCGTGTGGCACACGTGGTGCGACGTCCGCAGTGTTAACCTAACCACCGTTTGATTCCTTAGATGGCCGCATTTCCCGGCCCCATCCACACGTCTGAGACTGGTCTCCACACCAACGCAGCGACGGTTCACGAGCCGTGTCAACATAGTCCAGCTCCCAGTGATGTCACGGCGGTGACATCACTGGGAGCTGCCGCCAGCGAGGCCGACGGCCAGCCTACCTTCTCCACCTCCTGCCGGTAGTCGCCCTCCAGCTTCTGCAGCCGGTGCTGGATGTTCTTGTAGTCGACGTTCAGCATGGACATCTGCCGCTCGCGCTCCTGCAGCGTGCTCTCGGCGCGCTGCCTGCTCGCGCGCTCCTCATTCAGCTGGGCTGCAGAGCGACGGGTCGAGTCGTAGTGAGCCGAGCGACCAGTGGTGGACAGGCGGACCGGGCAACAGAGGTGAGGATATCCCTGCACCACTGGAGCCGAGCTACCACATTCAGTCACACTACCAACTGGCGTCGAGCTTCAGAGATCAGACAATACAAGTGACGACTTGACAGTCACAACATCGCGAATGGTCCACACCGAGTACTTCGCCGGGCAGTGCCCAAACATCCGCGTTAGAGCAGCGGCATAAACACTGGGACGGACAGCGAGGCGTGGCAGGTATTGTAGCCACATCATCAGCCGCTGCAGGGGCGGGGATGGCCGAGTTGCTAAGGTGTTGGGCTCTGGGTACCAAATGTTACTGGTTCGACACTCGCGCTGCTCGGGACAGTTCCCAATCCCGCGGCCCACCGGCGAAACAGTGTGGGCGGCGCCATTAGCCGTGAATGCGCATGAAGTGCGTCGTGAACCACCCAATACAAAATTATTTATTAAAAACACTGCAGCAACACCGCCTCTGACACAATGTACACTATTTCACATAGTTGACCAACACCAACCTCCCACGAACTTCCACCCGGCGCACAACACGCCGCGCCGCACCCGTCGGTAGCGCGCGACCGCCGCCGGCACTCACACTTGACCAGCTCGACGTTGGCCTCCTGCTGGTGGGCGGAGCGGCGCTGGCGCAGCTCGCGCAGACTGCGCGCCTCCTGCTCGTACTTGCTGGTGACGGCGCGCAGCTCCAGCTGCAGGCTGGCCGTCTGCTTCTCCAGCTCCACCAGCCGGTCGGCCTGCTGGCGCGAGTCGACCGCCTGCGCCGCCTCGCGCTCACGCAGCCGGTCGGCGTCGGCCTGGGCCGTGGCGCGCCGGCCTGCCGGGGTCAGGCGGCTCGTCAGTGGGGTCAGGTGACTCGTCAGCGGGGTCAGGTGACTCGTCAGCGGGGTCAGGTGACTCGTCAGCGGGGTCAGGTGACTCGTCAGCGGGGTCAGGTGACTCGTCAGCGGGGTCAGGTGACTCGTCAGCGGGGTCAGGTGACTCGTCAGCGTGGTCAGGTGACCCGTCATCGGGGTCAGGTGGCTCGTCAGCGGGGTCAGGTGACTCGTCAGTGGGGTCAGATGACCCGTCAGCGGGGTCAGGTGACCCGTCAGCGGGGTCAGGTGACTCGTCAGCGGGCAAACCGGGGTCAAGTGACTCGTCAGCGGGTGGGAGGTCGGCGGAAATTGCGGCCGGCGGGTGCACAGAGTCCCCAGTGAGCAGAACCGACGCACACGAGGTCTCCCAGCGGCAGCTGGAGATCCATCACCGCAGAACCGCCAGAGCGAGGACACTCACACAGAGGAGCTTTCGGTAGGGAAGAACTCACAGGAAATCAATGACGCAAAACACAAGTGGTGACAGCTACATAGTGTGGTACCAGTCGACTCAGAACACGGTGTAACGCTCGTATCGAGTCGCAACATCGTATCCGAACAGCGTACATGGCCAACTGAACATCCGTACGCCAGTACCTAACACCATGAACACCCGATTACGGACACTATGTCCCCAACTGAGTTATGCCCACCAATATTAACTTGGCCACCGAGCTCTGGCCGCTATTTTCCACCAGAGCCGAGGGATTGCCAGTTACACACCCAAACTCGCTGGAAACGTCGCCAGCTTTAACAATTCTGGTTGCACCCACACTGGTAGTTTCGATCAATGAAAAACCTTGGGTTCTTTTGGTTGGTTATTTGGGCTCAGGAGCGCATCGACTGCTTCGGTCATACAGCGCCCATCCTTGGGTTATTTTACGACTCATTCAACAGCTAGGTCATATAGCGTCGCCAACCTCTCTCGCCGATTGCTCGTGGGTAGACTCGGTAAATGTCGTCGGCTATGGTATTCGAACCCACGATCTTGCAATTAAGAGCCCGACGTCTACCAACTGGGCTACCGCGGCCCCGTTTCCGGCACCGGCGGTTCAGTCGCATGATGCGTCTGCAAACTGCTGAAGGCTGATCGAAGTCAGCAAATACATGCAGATCAGCACAGGCTCTCTATTGCCGACAGAATGTTGGCGAGGCGGGTAGGGCAGGCGCGTCAGCCGGCTCAGCACACATCTCCCGGGCGCAGCGTCGAGTCCCACTCACGCTCCAGGTCCTGGTTAAGCTCGTTACTCTGCGCCTTGGCGGCCTTCTCCTGGGCGAGGCGCTCCTGAGTCGCCAGCAGCTCGGTCTCCAGGCCGTTGCGCACGTTTTGTACACTGGACAGCCTGTCGGGCACATGGCAGACTTCAACATACGTCGGTTGGTTATTGGTTTTACGACACATCGACCGTTGAGTCATGTAGCGTCGCCAATCTTTCATGCCGATTGGTCGCGGGCTAAGAGTAGCGACAGGTGAGACTCGAATCCACAACATTTCGATTGTGAGACGAGCAACTTACCCCTAGGCTACTCGTCCCCACTTCAACATGCGTCGAGCACGTGTCAGACTTGGAGGTCTGTCGAACACATTTCACCCATGAGTATGTCGGGCAAATGTCAGCTAGCCAATGAAGGTCTGTCGGACACGTGGTGCCAGCCATGCAGCTCGACAGACACGTGCTAGACTGGAAGCTTCGTCGGACACGTGTCACAGGGTTAAAATAATGGTTTTTTGTTAGGTGTGAGATGCCGAAACGAACACGGTAGGATGTAGAAATTTGCCATGGAATTACTGTTATTTGAAATGCTTTTAATGTCTCAGACTCAAATTTGAGCTAATGGTGTAGGTATTGATGGCTGTACATTTATCATTTGTTTTGAGATGCATAACTTAAGAACTATACACGGGATAGAAATAATAACTATGATATACACTGGTATTACATGCCAAATCACATTATAGGTAATCCCTTTAACTTAAATTGCATTGTTAAATATTCGTGTATCACCATTCTTTATCGAGAGCATGCACATACTAATTATAAACGAAATACTGATAGAAAGGAGACACGAAGACTTCATAAGCATGCATCAGGGAGCGGGATGTCGATATTGTCCTTGGAGACCACCTGACGCCACAATAGCCACCATAACCAACCAACGCGATGCCTGGACAAGTCATAAATTCAAAATTAAAGTTAACCACAGCAGAACAAGGTTAAGGCAGACTTTCTTCACCAACAGGGTAGTAGAACACTGGAACCAGCTGCCAGAAAACATTGTCAGTAGCAGCACAATGAACATCTTTAAGAACAGCATAGACAATCATTATAAGAATAGAGGGCTTGCTTTTCAGTATTACAGGGAGGGCTGATTGACAGATTTGGTGGGCAAATGGTTCAGTGTACAGAGTGCAACCAAGAAAGGCCCTTGTGGCTCATAGTTGCACTAATCTTTTATGTCTTTATGTCTTTAAGTCACGCAGAACACCGCACCTGACCTCGCTGCATGCCTGCATGCGCATGAACCTCGTTGCCCGCCGATGAGCATGACGACGGGCGCTCACGATGCACACATGGCATACATAGACGCTTACCGCTTCATGGATGCACCACGGACACAATAGGTGTACGGTATGTAAACAGGAGATTGAGCGCATGCTTCGCTGACGTTAGAGTCGCACCGCACTCACAATGCACTGGGGTAGAACAGGATAGAGACAGGACGGGATGGGGTGTGTTCGCAGAGTTTAGATCGAGTTCATTCATGCTGGTTAGCTGGACAATATTGGGTCATCCCGGTCAGCTGAGGGATACAGACAAAAGTCCGCACGATGCCGACATCTGACCGCATATTTAAATTAGTATCTTCGCTTCTATTTCGATTGATGGCAACCTGGTTGCCCTAGGCTACCGCCGATGAAATCGAATACAGGTCGAAAGATATGCCGGTCACGCCGCGTCCGGTCAGTGTCGGTACGGCTTCTTCCGTCAGGTCAGACGAGGTCAGGTCAGGTCGCCCACCCACCGTTCCGTCAGCTCGCGGACGGCCTGCTCCTGCGCGCCGAGCAGGCTGCCCTTCTCCGTCAGCTGCTTCTTGAGCCGGAGAGACGCGTCCGACTCGGCCTTGAGCTTGTCGTTGAGCTCGTTGAGCTGCTTCTCGAGCGCCTGGCTGCGCTCCGTGGTGATGTTGGAGGTGAGCGCCTCCCGCGAGCGCCGGCTCTGCTCCTCCTCCACCAGCCGCTGCAGCTCGGCCATCTTGGCCTCCAGCTTGCGGCGCATCTCCAGCTCGATGTCGGCCTTGCGGCCCGCCTGGTCGACACGGCACGAGCTGGGTCAGGGCACGGCATGAGCTGGGTCAGGGCACGGCAGCAGCTGGGTCAGGGCACGGCAGCAGCTGGGTCAGGGCACGGCAGGAGCTGGGTCAGGGCACGGCAGGGGCTGGGTCAGGGCACGGCAGGAGCTGAGTCAGGGCACGGCAGGAGCTGGGTCAGGGCACGGCAGGAGCTGGGTCAGGGCACGGCAGCAGCTGGGTCAGGGCACGGCAGCAGCTGGGTCAGGGCACGGCAGCAGCTGGGTCAGGGCACGGCAGAGCTGGGTCAGGGCACGGCAGGGGCTGGGTCAGGGCACGGCAGCAGCTGAGTCAGGGCACGGCAGCAGCTGGGTCAGGGCACGGCAACAGCTGAGTCAGGGCACGGCAGCAGCTGGGTCAGGGCACGACACGGGCCGGGTCAGGGCACGGCGGCGAGGCCGCAGCGTGGTACGAGGCTGTGAGAACGCAGGTGTCTCGGAGCACATCGCCGTGTCTATCCCGTGATCACCGTGTCTATCCCGTGGTCACCGTGTCTATCCCGTCATCACCGTGTCTATCCCGTCATCACCGTGTCTATCCCGTGGTCACCGTGTCTATCCCGTGGTCACCGTGTCTATCCCGTGGTCACCGTGTCTATCCCGTGATCACCGTGTCTATCCCGTGGTCACCGTGTCTATCCCGTGATCACCGTGTCTATCCCGTGATCACCGTGTCTATCCCGTGGTCACCGTGTCTATCCCGTGGTCACCGTGTCTATCCCGTGGTCACCGTGTCTATCCCGTGGTTACCGAGTCTATCCCGTGGTAGCCGTGTTCATCCCGTGACCACCGTGTCTATTCCGTGGTCACCGTGTCTATCTTGTGGTCACCATGACGATCCCGTGGTCGCCGTGTCTATCCCGTGATTCCCGTGTCTCCAATAGTGTGGCACGGCTCGAAACGCCACGCCACGTGAACGATGTCTCGCGGCGCCCATCAAGATAACACAGCCTCGCGTCACCGGTGCCGAGACGTAAATGCAGCAACACAAAAAGTGACACGGTCAACACAGCTACTGCCTCTAATTCATTCTGGGATAAATCCCAACAGTGCCCTATGTGGACTATCTTGCTGATGGCGTTGTGGTTTTACTTGTAGCCAGATGGTAGCCAGATCGTAGTCAGATATCAATGGCAAGATCGAGCCCACAATGTATAGCACTACGAGACGTTACGCTGCAATGCATCACCAACAGTAAAAAAGGAACGAGCAGCAGCGGTAGCAGGAACTGCTTGTACTGCCACTAAACTTCCCCGAGCCTAAAATGCGCACGGTTCCAACAACCGAGTGGAATAGCATCACACTTACCGTTCGGCTACAGCGGCTTTTGTTTATTGGTTGGTTCACGACACACTTTATGCACATGCACGGCTAATGGCGCCGCCCACACTGTTTCGCCGGTGGGCCGCGGGATTGGGAAATGTCCTGAGTGGCGCTAGAGTCGAACCCTGGACCTTTGGTACCCATAGCCCGACGCCTTAACCACTCGGCCATCCCCACCCCTGGCTACACCGGCTGTACAGACTTACTCCACGCCTAGCTTGCCATTATCATCGCCACAGCCACCACCATACCTTCCCCTCTACACAGGCGGCCGGCATCACCAGCGCCCGTCAGGGAACGCCCGTGAGACGTACCTCCTTGATGTCGTGCAGAGTGGAGGCGAGCCGGCGCTCCAGGTCGGACTTCTCCTCGCGCAGCCGCGTCTCGTGGTCGGTGAGCGCCTCCAGCTGGGAGAGCGTGACGCGGTACTTGTGCTCCGCCTCGGCGCGCGCCTGCCGCTCGCGCTCCGACGAGCCGTGTCCTCCCTGAAGCGCCACAGGTCGTTAAAGCCGGCCACCGACCGGTCTCGAACTCGGGACCGTTGCGTGGGTAGTGGTCTGGGTCCACCTCGAACTGGGTAAGTGCGCCCTTTCACCGCAATGAGACTCCGCAAGACTGTCTGAGGCACTCAATTTCGGGTGAACCGATAAAGAGGTTCGTATACAAGGTGATGCGTACGTTACGTTTGCACCGTTCGATTGTACGATCGTACGATGAGCGTGATAAGTTCGAACCGATGTAGCGGCCGATGGGAGTTGTAACAACATGCCTGTTGCTAAATGATACTTATAAGCGACACACGTGCGGACCTGGTCGACGTGACCATGGAAGCTTAGCGTTCAGACGTCAAACCCGAATTGAAATTCCAGCGGTTCGAACCCGATTAACGGCTGGTTTCCAGTTGTGTTTCGGTTTCTCGCAGCAGCAGGGTTTGAAACACTGGGCACTTCTGGACGTAGGCTCCGGAGAACAAAGGTGGACGGGTGGTCAATTTGTGTCCTCTACCACGCGACCCATGGCGGAAACCGAGCGGTGACCGGTGAAGGTCGTTCGGTCGACATTGCCCGCAACGTGAAAGAAGGGCCTTGTCCCCACTGGCCCATCCCGGGAGGCGTCCAAAGCAAATGGGCAAAACAACAAATTCCAAAGCTACGGCAGGGGGCAGCTGGACGAAAAACAAAGCCATCCGGACTTGAGCAAAGAGCTCGACGAAAACTAAATATCTGAACGAAAAGAGGAATCTGGCACAAGAAAGGAAGACACGAAGCGACAGGAAACGAAACAACGTGGGCAACATAGCGCTGTCACAACATGCATACATAGCAAGGTAGTGAATCACACTATTTCTTCCCACAAACCTCGACATATGCATCCTTAACTTCCAAGCAATGCCGACGTGCATAAGCCACTGCAGACTTTGCACGTCCATTAGAAGGGTGGGAAATGGCTTTGTCCTACACGTTTCTTATCCATAAAATTTATATGTCGGGAAAATCCGTCTTTCTCTGCCAATCCATGAACTGCTTATCCAAATTTTCCTCCCTAAATAAATGTGGGATCCCAAAACAAAATCCAACTCTGCCCAGCGGCTGGGTAATCAGCACGCATTCATTTCGCTAGCCATATGGGCTTCGGGACGCATCGACCGTGGCGACTGCACAGACGCACTCACTCCGCCACGACCGCACTGCCACGCGCACCACGAGACGGCGGACGGCAGCGACTCACCCCATCCACCTGCGAGTTGGTCAGCGGTGCAGGCCTCTGACTCTGCGTGCGCGCCACAGAAGCAGCCGCGGGAGGACGGACAGACCAGGCTGTTAGCGGAGGGAGGCGGCGGCCCGCACTGACAGGCTCACATCGCGTCAGCGGCACGCAACCCACCGCTAAACAAACTCGTCCGATGGACGTGAATATACCGTTTTGAAAACTGGCATAGCAAAAGGCATAAGCACACTGGAGGCCAAATAATAGCAAGCAGAACGGTATAGCAAGACATAGCACAACGGAGCATACAAATAATATTCACACCACAGAATTAACAGATCGCAATGAAATAGCGAAGTGAAGCCAGCACGCGGTATGCCCAACGATTGTACGTAAAGGAGCTATATATTTTTTCCCACTGCTAATGGCGCCGCTCACACTGTTTCACCGGTGGGCCGCGGGATTGCGAAATGTCCTGAGTGGCGCTAGAGTCGAACCCGGGACCTTGGGTACCCATAGCCCGACACCTTAACCACTCGGCCATCCACGCCCCGAGCTAAAGAGTTAGAGGCCAGCTGAACTTGATAGCATGGATGAAAGCTAACAGGCTTCCTGATCAAATGGTCAAATGTACATGTACCACGCCCGCATAAATACACATAGACAATAGCGTTCGTCATGAAGAAGCCCCAAACACTGAACTGAAATGCCTTTGATCCAATTAATAGGAGCATCTAACGACGTGGAATTGGCGCAACTAGTAGGACTATATGCCGATGGTGTTACACTCGCAAACAACTGCAACCGCATGCATTAATCAACTGATAAAATTATCACCTGCTAATTTTAGAAATCCCACTGAGACAGCATTCCGCCGTCACAATCGCCGCAGCATCTGAACGCCTACGGCTGTCTCACATCGACCGCCAACCCCGGACCCGCCGTCACTCCGACGCACGTGCTACCGGTGACCACGAGGCCCGCCCTGACACGCCCCCGCCAGCCCCCCCTGCCGACTCCGCCCCGGGGGACAGGCGCGTGCCGAGCCGGCTGGCGGCCGGCTGACGACTCGGTGACGGGGGACAGGCGACGACTCACGTGATCGGCCACTCCTGACGTGCGGCCGCCGAGCAGCCTGCAAACACAGGCGCCGTCAGCGCGCCGGTCCGCGCGCGAGGCGAACATCTCGCCGACTAATTGGCGCGATAGAGTTGGCAGCGCGCGGCCGGCGCCGCCCGCCGCCAGTTGGCATACGGTCCGGCTCACGTCTCGTGACGCTTGACCAACAGGCATTTATAGACGACCACCGAGCCATGCGGAAACGGATCGCCCCGGGCGCCGGCCGCCCTTGACGCCGTGACGGCGACCACGCGCGCACGGAGTGGACGCAGGCACCGACGTCATCCCCTCCCCCCCCATTGACACTGTGTGATGACGCCATCGTCCGTCGGGAGCAGCGTGGTGGTCAGCGGTCGGCGCGCCTTGGCAACAAGGCTGCCACTATTACCTCACTTTCCGGCACATAACCTTCCGGGCTTGAATGGCAACACATCGGGTGATGGACACCATACACCATGTCGGGGCCCCTTGGCAACATGTTTGCACATATACCTTCCGAGCTTGAATGGCAACACATCGGATGATGGACACCATGCACCATGTCGGGGCCCCTTGGCAACAGGGCTGCCACTATTACCTCACTTTCCGGCACATAACCTTCCGAGCTTGAACGGCAACACATCGGGTGATGGACACCATACAAACGACACGGCGTCCGCGGCAATGTTCATCCTACAAACCGGCAATACGGTTGAACTGATTCTAGGATGACATGCTTGGCTCCCCTAAATTCATCTGCGATGTTTAGCTTGACTGATTAGAGCTGACAAGGACAGGGAAAAGTCACGAATGGTTCACGGTGCAACGGCTCGCTGTGATCGACTACGGGGCTACACCGCGCACCGAGGGCACGTCCAAACCGCGCCCGGTTAAAAACCGACTCACTGGTAGTCCTGCGAGTAGGTGAACCCCACGAACGGCAGGTGGTTTCCGGCGAACGCCTTGGGCGTCGGAAAGTCCTCCTGCTGGGTGTCGTCGCTCTCGACGTCGTCGAAGTTGCTCGTGTCGTCGTCGCCCAGCAGTTCGGGCACCTTGGGCGGCGGACCTGCGCACGGCCACTGTCAGTTGGAGGCCGGAGAGGGCAGCCCGGCCGGGGAGGGCAGCCCGGCCGGAGAGGGCAGCCCGGCCGGAGAGGGCAGCCCGGCCGGAGAGGGCAGCCCGGCCGGAGAGGGCAGCCCGGCCGGAGAGGGCAGCCCGGCCGGGGAGGTCAGCCCGGCCGGAGAGGGCAGCCCGGCCGGAGAGGGCAGCCCGGCCGGAGAGGTCAGCCCGGCCGGAGAGGGCAGCCCGGCCGGAGAGGTCAGCTCGGCCGGAGAGGGCAGCCCGGCCGGAGAGGGCAGCCCGGCCGGAGAGGGCAGCCCGGCCGGAGAGGGCAGCCCGGCCGGAGAGGGCAGCCCGGCCGGAGAGGGCAGCCCGGCCGGAGAGGGCAGCCCGGCCGGAGAGGGCAGCCCGGCCGGAGAGGGCAGCCCGGCCGGAGAGGGCAGCCCGGCCGGAGAGGGCAGCCCGGCCGGAGAGGGCCGGGAGGGCAGCCCGGCCGGAGAGGGCAGCCCGGCCGGAGAGGGCAGCCCGGCCGGAGAGGGCAGCCCGGCCGGGGGGCAGCCCGGCCGGAGAGGGCAGCCCGGCCGGAGAGGGCAGCCCGGCCGGAGAGGGCAGCCCGGCCGGAGAGGGCAGCCCGGCCGGAGAGGGCAGCCCGGCCGGAGAGGGCAGCCCGGCCGGAGAGGGGGCAGCCCGGCCGGGAGGGGCAGCCCGGCCGGAGAGGGCAGCCCGGCCGGAGAGGGCAGCCCGGCCGGAGAGGGCAGCCCGGCCGGAGAGGGCAGCCCGGCCGGAGAGGGCAGCCCGGCCGGAGAGAGGGCACGCAGCCCGGCCGGGGAGGGCAGCCCGGCCGGAGAGGGCAGGGAGCAGCCCGGCCGGAGAGGGCAGCCCGGCCGGAGAGGGCAGCCCGGCCGGAGAGGGCAGCCCGGCCGGAGAGGAGGGCAGCCCGGCCGGAGAGGGCAGCCCGGCCGGAGAGGGCAGCTCGGCCGGAGAGGGCAGCCCGGCCGGAGAGGGCAGCCCGGCCGGAGAGGGCAGCCCGGCCGGAGAGGGCAGCCCGGCCGGAGAGGGCAGCCCGGCCGGAGAGGGCAGCCCGGCCGGAGAGGGCAGCCCGGCCGGAGAGGGCAGCCCGGCCGGAGAGGGCAGCCCGGCCGGAGAGGGCAGCCCGGCCGGAGAGGGCAGCCCGGCCGGAGAGGTCAGCCCGGCCGGAGAGGACAGCCCGGGCGGAGAGGGCAGCCCGGCAAACTTATCACACACGTCAACGAACGCAGCCAGCCAATCACAAGTTCAGGTTGGCGTGCAGATACGGCAGGACTGCACAGGCTTCTCGACCTGCATTGGAAAATCCCAGTTTGAGACCCATACTTGATCTCTAGCAAATAAGTAGAGGCAGACATCTACGGGATGAGACCATCGGTTGGTTATTGGGTTTTACGACACGTCGACCGTTGAGTCATGCAGCGTCGCTAATCTCTCACGCCGATTGGCCGCCGGAGAAGAGCAACGACAGGTGAGACTCGAGTCCACGATCTTTCGATTGTAAGACGGGCAGCATACCCCTACTCGCCAACTACTCGTCGGGAGTGAGACCATCCACAGTAATCGCACATGGCATGAGCTTCATTTGGAGTTGCTTCACTTACTCATCAGTCGCCCCACGCCAACAATAATCTTCCAATATTTTCCATATTTCAATATTCCCCACGTGCATTTTGTTGGTTACTTGGGCTTACGGGCGCATCGACTGCGTTGGGCATACAGCACCCATTCCACGTGCATTTGGGGCGTTCCATCACACAAACGGGTGCACTGGCAGGCCATGCCCGTTAACCCGACGCCGAGGGCGTTGGCCAGTCAACAACAATCCCGTAGCACCGCCCTACAACAAGACATTCACCATTCCGTGCGCACCACATCTGGCCGACAAAACGCGCCGCTTGGATGACAAAAACCGCTTCGCAACACCACGCCTGCCGCTCAGCTGCAGGAGAACCGAGCCACCCGTCGCCGACTCCGCCGCCGCACCGGCACCGCCGGCGGCGGGGGGCACCGCCGGCGGCCACTCACATTCCCTGATGGTGTCGTACGTCCAGTGGTCGTCCAGGAAGAAGCGGTGCGACTTGATCTCGGCCACGCCGTCCCGGCCGAGTCGCTGGCCCCTGCGGACGCGCGGCCGACGCGGTCACGGCTGGCGCGCGGGGCACGGCCGGCGGCGGGGGCACGGCCCGGGGCGTCCGGGGGGGCACGGCCGGGGCGGCGCGGGGGCACGCCGGCCGGGGGCACGCCGGCGCCGGGGGCACGCCCGGCGAGGGGGCACCGCCGGCGGCCACTCCATTCCCTGATGGTGTCGTACGTCCAGTGGTCGTCCAGGAAGAAGCGGTGCGAGCTCTGTCTCGGCCACGCCGTCCCGGCCGAGTCGCTGGCCCCTGCGGACGCGCGGCCGACGCGGTCACGGCTGGCGCGCGGCCCGGGCTCCGGGGCACGCCCGGCTCCGGGGGCACACCGCCGCAGTGTCAAGTTATTCGTGAAATTGGGTGGAATATACCACTTATTGAACACTCGATCGACATCCTTCTCCAAGAAGTATCGACATCCTGCTCCTTGATGCATGCTTATGAAGTCGTCACGTCTCCTTTCTAACAGTATCTCGCTTATCAGTACCATGTCCATGCTCTCGATAAGGTATGCTAATACACGAATACTTCGTAACATAATATCCGGGAAAGGGATTGTCTGTAATGTGATATGGCATACACTGCCAGTTTATAGCATATGAATATTCTCCCTGTCCCGAATGTAGCTCTTCATAAATTATGGATCTCAAAAACAAATAATGAAGGTGCAGTCATAAGTACTCACACCATGGGGTCAAATATGAGTCTGAAAGACATTACAGACATTTTAGATGACACTTATTCCATGGCAAATTTCAACATCCTATTGTGCTCGTTTCGGCATCTCACACCTAACGAAAAACCATTATTTTAACCCTGCGCCGCCGGAGTGCGACCACAGCACACCAATTCAACCTCTCCAGGGTGACAGGCACCGTGGGGGGGGGGCGAGTCTCACCTGCCGCTACTCTTCGCCCGCGACCAATCGGCGTGAGATTGGTGACGCTACGTGACTCAACAGTCGATGTGTCGTAAAACCAACAGCCAACCAACCGTGGGGGCGGGGATGGCC
This sequence comes from Imbricaverruca yamaguchii, assembly GCA_034440575.1. Taxonomy (NCBI): domain Eukaryota; kingdom Metazoa; phylum Arthropoda; class Thecostraca; family Neoverrucidae; genus Imbricaverruca; species Imbricaverruca yamaguchii. The sequence continues at coordinate 1,402,973 of JAOTOL010001572.1, forward strand.
GAGTGGTTAAGGTGTTGGGATCTGAGCACCAAAGGTCCCGGGTTCGACACCGCACCGACCGGGACATTTCCCAACCCCGCGGCCCACCGGCGAAAGTGTGGGCGGCGCCATTAGCCGTGAAGGTGCATAAAGTGCGTCTGAACCATTGCGTAAGCGTGAAGTTCTCCCTCCCTTTCCCCCCACCCAATAAACAAGACATGGACCGTATCACATGTGTCGTGACTTCCCAGCCTGATTGCGCTGACTATATTTTTTGGGTAGCCTTGGTTATTGGGGATAACATATGCAACTTGACTGTAGCTTTTGAGACCAAAGAAACGAGATTGACCAATACCTGGCATAGATTTAGCCTTTCAGTCGTCGATTTCCTACCCATCGTTCACAAGACCACCGCATATGTCGGACACACCCATTCACGCAACATGCGTTCCTACGCCAGCCTCTCTGCACTTCCTAGACCAATATCCTCACATGTCACACCTCACTCACCCACCCCACCCCGCACCACCGCACCACCTCACGCACCTGTCCGTCAGAAACCCGCAGATGAGACTCTTGGCGTCGTTGGTCAGGTCGACGTCGTCGGGGAACTGCAGCGCGTTCTTGTGGTCCATGATCTTGCCGTAGGTGCCGACCAGACTCTCGGCGTAGAAGGGCGTGTCGCCGACCAGCATCTCGTAGAGCACCACGCCGACGCTCCACCAGTCACACTCGCGGCCGTACACGCCGTCGCCGCCCTGCGACTTGAGCACCTCGGGCGAGATGTAGTCGGGCGTGCCGACGGCCGTGTCCGACCGGACCAGACCGTCCTGGGGGCGGGGTCATGTCACGAGGTCAGACCGGACCAGACCGTCCTGGGGGCGGGGTCATGCCACGAGGTCAGACCGGACCAGACCGTCCTGGGGGCGGGGTCATGCCACGAGGTCAGACCGGACCAGACCGTCCTGGGAGCGAGGTCATGTCATGTCATGTCAGACCGGACCAGACCGTCCTGAAGAGGTGAAGGGGATCAGACCGTCATAAGGTCAGACGTGACAAGACCGTCCTGGGAGTGGGTCATGTCATTATGAGGTCAGACCGGACCAGACCGTCCTGGGGGCGGGGTCATGTCATGAGGTCAGACCGGACTAGACCGTCCTGGGGGCGGGGTCATGTCATGAGGTCAGACCGGACCAGACCGTCCTGTGGGCGGGGTCATGCCACGAGGTCAGACCGGACCAGACCGTCCTGGGAGTGGGTCATGTCATGAGGTCAGACCGGACCAGATCGTCCTGGGGGCGGGGTCATGTCATGTCATGTCAGACCGGACCAGATCATCCTGAAGAGGGGAAGGGGATCAGACCGTCATGAGGTCAGACGTGACGAGACCGTCCTGGGAGTGGGTCATGTCATTATGAGGTCAGACCGCACCAGACCGTCCTGGGGGCGGGTCATGTCATGAGGTCAGACCGGACCAGACCGTCCTGGGGCGGGTCATATGTCAGACCGGACCAGACCGTCCTGGGGCGGTCGTCATGTCGACCACCACCGTCCTGGGGCGGGTTTGTGACAGACTCCTGGGCGGGGTCATGTCACGAGATCAGACCGGACTAGACCGTCCTGGGAGCGGGGTCATGTCATCATGAGGTCAGACCGGACCAGACCGTCCTGAGAGCGAGTCAGATTGTCTGTTGTTTGCTTATTGGGTGATTCACGACGCACTTTGTGCACATTCACGGCTAATGGCGCCGCCCACACTGTTTCGCCGGTGGGCCGCGGGATTCAGAAATGTTCCGAGCGGCGCCAGTGTCGAACCCGGGGCCTTTGGCACCCAGAGCACAACACCTGAACCACTCGGCCATCCCTGCCCCCGAGTCAGATCTTCATTACGTCAGATGGGGTAAGGCTGTCCTGGGGTGGGAGTGGGGGGGGGGCAAACTGTCATGAGGAGGTCGGACCAGTCCAAACCATCCCGACCGGATGCCAGATCGTCATGATGAAGAGGCCCAACCGGACCAGATCATCCTGAAGGGGGGAATGGGATCAGACCGTCATAAGGTCAGACGTGACGAGACCGTTCTGGGTGTAGGACTGTTCTGAACCACCCCAAACAACACCTGGTCACACGACACAACACCGGAACAAGCCATCCTGCAAGCGTCACATCAAAATAATTTAGCCTTTATGGTATACCTAGTTACATAGGGGTGAACCGAGTATAACCAAGCATCACTCGCAGATATCTTGACATGAAGAAGCCCATATGTAGGTGGAGCAGTGGTGCCAGCGATGTGAGGTGGGTAGTCTGTGAATCCACCAACAGATGGCGGTGGTTGTTCAGAAGCGGAATATCACGGACTCAGACGGCGGAAATTCAGGTCATAGGTCGACAGGAAGTCAAAGGTCGTGAGGGTTGTTCCAGAAGCTTCGATTGGCAATGGAATGTAAGGAGATAGTTATAGTTCGGGGAGGATGTGACTACGGCGTTTACTTTGGACAGTGTGAGTGAAACGAATGAACACAATCTTACGTGTTAGATACTGAGCTGTTAGTTGCAGCGTGATTGGCATGTCTTGTATGACGGAAGTGTATGTAATACATTTGCACTAGGATGTGTGATTTGGAGTAGAGCTGTCGAGACAAATATATATACACAGAGGAGATGATGTAAATTACCTAGGGACGGGTCGGTCCCGCGGATGTGAGCCACAGAACTGACATACGGGGCGGGTCCACCAAAACGGTTCGCTGATCGACATGGTGAACCGGCACTCTGGCTTCCGTGATATGCCTTAAATTCGCATAATTAATACACTTGAAGTTGTTGGCATCCGGCACATTGGATTAGGCTGCGTATGTTATTGTGGTTTTGGGGGCATCGACCGCGTAGGTCATATAGCTTGGATTAGGCTGCAAAATAACTGTTAAATAGTGCAGTGTTCTATGCAGTGTCGGTGAGCAGAATTGTTCCCCATGCTGTTCGACGAATTTTCTAATTTTGACACTTGTTTCAGGACGCGTCTTTGTGGGCTTTATGGTTGTGTAGGCTTGCCAGCCGTTGAATATTGATGTCAGTTGTGTTGAGTTCGATCGCTTTATTAATACGCCGGCCATGGTTTCCATTGAACAGGAATTATTGAACGCGAATTAGGATATAAATAGACAACATGATGACAGCCAAACTGTTTAGGTGGAACGGAAGGAGGTTGGCGAGAATGGTGGAGCAGACTGACAGTGAACACAGCGGCATGTGAAGAAGAGGGCGGCGTAGTGGTTTGCGGGACGTCAACTTACATCCGGTGGCATGCTATTGACATATAAAATTGTGTATTTGTCACGTGTACGACCACAATTTCTTTCATACGAAATAAAAAGTGGGTGCGTTGGATGATGCTACTGTCCACGAGTGTCCGGGCCATAGTCACCATCAGCTTCATCATCAGCTCCGTGAAACTACAGCCACAACATCACCATCATCAGCTTCACCCAACTGCAGTCACAGCACAAGCTTCATCATCAGCTTCATCGTACCACAGCCCCAGCATCAGTCACTGACCTTGTCCATCTTCATGCAGGTGCCGAAGTCGGCCAGCTTCAGGTGGCCGTACTTGTCCAGCAGCATGTTGTCTGGCTTGACGTCCCTACAGCGAGCGGCACTGTCAGCGCGACACTGCGACAGCGCGACACTGCGACACAGCCAGCGGTCGCGGCGACACACCGGCCACAGTCTGCACAGCGCACAACCCCGCTGTGTGGTGCTTAACCCGACTTCAACGTGCTTTAAACGTGCTTAAACCAGCACAAACCATGCGCCGGGGCCGTACTCTCCCGACGAACCATCGGCACGGCAAATTCCAAAGCCACCGACACGACTTCACTTCACCGCTAACTTGAATCCCTATCCGCAACAAAGGGAAATGTTCGGCCCCTTCGTCGGTAGCACCCACGGCTCGGTGCGGTTCCACCTGGCGTGACATTACCTCGGCGTAAAGCCAACAAATGCTCATGCCTAAAGTAAGCTAATTAGTTGGTTATTTGGCCTTCAGAGCACTTCGACAAGAATTGACCATCCGTGCCCAGCTCATGCCTAGAGAAGCCCAGCGTTAACACCAGCGGCTTGACGACACTGCAGAGCGTCTCACCTGTGCACGAATCCCATGGAATGGATGGCGTCGAGCGACAGCACCACCTCGGCCGTGTAGAAGCGAGCCCACTTCTCGGGCACGTCGTAGTTGGACATCAGGTTGACTAGATCACCGCCTGCGGAGAGCCAGCCCACGTGTCACAACACCTCCGAGCGGTCGTCCAACATAGTTCACGGATCAACGCCATCTGTCGTCCAGAAGGACGACCACCCCAAACATCAACATCCCAGCCAGAACACCCGACAGGGAGAAGGATGACCACCCCGATCATTAGCATCTCACCCAACAGGACAGATGGCAGGGCAGATGATTACCTCGGTCATTAACATTTTCCTCGCAGAAAGGCGGGGAGTTGGCGCAATAGTCATCAACTGAGCAAAGGAATTAATGCACATTATATTTGGATATTATATAGCAATGCACCTGTGAAGAATATGTGATAGACAACGGAAATGGAACTACAATTAGCTGGACCACTCACCTCGGAATGGGCCCACATTCAGACATTGATGACTACATATTCTCGGCATTTGGATATTAAATTGTTTCGACATTTTACGTGCATCCTATCTTGACGTCTAACAGCGCAAACTTGGACGCACTGAGCCCGCGGGAGGATCCCATAATCGTGGGATGTCCCAACGACATTTGACCGTGTTTTACATACTGAGGTCACGTTGGCTGTCAGTCTGATTTGCACATATGTGAGTTCCCCCCCCCCCCCCCCCCCCCCACAACAGCCTGTAAAAGTTCACCCAGTTCCGACGTGGCACGTCAAGACTAAAACAAAACAACTCCATTGCTGGACTCACGAAATCGCGACAATCATGCACCCCGTCCATTGGTCGCTGCACCACAACAGCCTCACCTATTTCAGCCCAGCACGAGCAGCATGGTGTTACGCGATACCGCTGAATAACCACCATCGGGCACCCGCCAACCAAAACAACCCTCCCATGCCAACAGGTAAGCGGGGGTCGTGGACTCCCGCCATCCACCTCACACCTCGTGATCATGAGCAGGCGGTGCACTGCATGCGGTCTTCACTTCACTCGGTGACGTGAAGATCCAGCGGGGCAATCTTCACCACACACACACACCAACGTGCGTGCACATTGATCGATTATTTGGGTTTAAGGGCACGCCGACTACGAGGTCATTTAGCGCCCATTGCGTGCACGTTGAATGACATTAGCCCCGCCTCACTTTCACAGCCACACATTTTAACGTATGCCTTCATTTCGGTCACGACACCCCGGTACACTCAGCAGAGCATCTAAATTTATGATCCGGTTGAGCGATTTCGCGTTTGAAACTCCCTAAAAGCCAGCAGAAGAGAAACAGATGCGTCAGATCTGCGTGGGCATTTCAAGGAATTCGGTTGCATGCGCAGGGCCCCAGCCGCTGGCAAAGCCTTCGCTGTTTATATTAGGTTGGTTATTTGGGCTTTCGGGCGCATCGACTGCGTTGGTCACACAGCGCCCATACTGTTTATATTAAATCAGACAGTTCGAAAAAGATCGCGGCATACGAAATTTGCCATGCAACGTTGTGGGCACACACAGAACGTTGGTTGGTTAGTGGTTGTACGACACATCGACCGTTCAGTCATGCAGCGTCACCAATCTCTCACGCCGATTGGTCACGGACTAAAAGTAGCGACAGGTGAGACTCGAACCCACAACATTTCGATTGTGAGACGAGCAACTTATCCCTAGACTACACGTCCCCACACACACAGAAGGTATGTGGACGCATATCCGTCCATAAAGACAAACAAAGTCGCGTCACCTCCGTGCAGGAAGCTGACGACAACATTCGCCACCGACCAGCCAGCACTCGCGTGGGTGTAATATTGACGCGGAACGCTCTGCGGTCACGTGGAGAAGCCGGTTCACCAGAGTTCTGGTTCAACAGCACACTGGAGCCATGCCACGGCTGGACAGTTGCCTTCACAACTTCACAACTGCACGGCTATCGATACTGCTCCCAGTGTGACCAGAAGACAGCAGCTCGCACAGACCGAGACGGCCTGTGTTCGCATTTGTCAAACTGTAACACTTCATGGTGTGGCACCTACCCGGGCTGATTTGCGCGCCGTCCTTGACCACATTACAGTCCACCAGCCCGGTTTAGCTTCTACGGTGGGGAACCAGCCAGATCGGGCGCTACGCACGAACACGGCTCGCAGACCACTCAACCCGTTCGCCACATACCAAATGCATACAACTATAGTCATGCACATGGCAGCGACTGTGTCCGGATGGGGAGAGGGACAAACCCACTTCTCGCACCGCTACCTACGTCCAACGACAAATCAGCTCCGTCGCTCCTCAGACATTCTCGGGACTTTGTCGTCAGTGCAAGCCCGGCCCGACCAGGGCACCCCGCACCCGACCTGGACAGCGCGAGGTGGAGCCTGGCCAGGGCACCCCGCACCCGACCAGTGCACGCACCCGACTGGCACCGAGCCCGACCAGGGCACCCCGCAGCCCGACCAGAGCACCCGGCACCCGACCAGAGCACCCCGCACCCGACTAGGCGAGACCCGACCTGGACAGCGCGAGGTGGAGCCCGACCAGAGTACCCCGCACCCGACCAGAGCACCCCAACCGACCAGAGCACCCCCACCGACCAGAGCACCCCGCACCCGACCTGGACAGCGCGAGGTGGAGCCCGACCAGAGCACCCCGCACCCGACCAGAGCACGCACCGACTAAGCGCTGGAGCCCGACCTGGACAGCGCGAGGTGGAGCCCGACCAGAGCACCCCGCACCCGACCTGGACAGCGCGAGGTGGAGCCTGACCAGGGCACCCGCACCCGAACCAGGGCACCCCGCACCCGACCTGGACAGCGCGAGGTGGAGCCCGACCAGGAGCACCCCGCACCCGACCTGGACAGCGCGAGGTGGAGCCCGACCAGAGCACCCCGCACCCGACCTGGACAGCGCGAGGTGGAGCCTGACCAGGGCACCCCGCACCCGACCAGGGCACCCCGCACCCGACCTGGACAGCGCGAGGTGGAGCCCGACCAGGGCACCCCGCACCCGACCTGGACAGCGCGAGGTGGAGCCCCGACCTGGACAGCGAGGTGGAGACCGGCCTGGACAGGCGAGGTGGAGCCCGACCAGAGCACCCCACACCCGACCTGGACAGCGCGAGGTGGAGCCCGACCTGGACAGCGCGAGGTGGGCGGCGGCGGTCACCCACCGGGCATGTAGTCCATGACCATGTAGAGGTAGCGGCCGTCCTGGAAGGCGTAGTGCAGCTTGACGATCCAGTCCGAGTTGGCGTGCGCCATGATGTCGCGCTCCTCCCAGAAGAACGCCGAGTCGGACCGCTTCAGCTGCGGCGACGGTGGGCGTGAGGGGGCCGCGGTAGCTCAGCTGGTAGAACGTCGAGCTATCGGTCGCTGGATGGGGGTTCGAATCTCACAACCGGCGGCATTTACCGAGTCCACCCGCGACCAATCGGCGCGAGAGGTTGGCGACGCAATGTGACCTAGCGGTTGAATGCGTCGTAAACGAACCGAAGGTTCTTCTTCTTGGACGGCGGGGCTGATGAACAACAGTGCAACAGCCAGGCGGAACGGTGCCGTGAACCACTTCCGATCCACGATTAAACCGTACGGGCTAACGTGCGCCCTGACCGACTGTTTTTGCTATCGTTGACTGTGGACACTCAGCGACCGCCGGAGAACTCGACAGCCCAAGCTCCGTAGTGGTGGTTTGGTGGCTTTAAGGCCGCGTAAACCATGCAACCATCTACACGCATTTGAAACGCATTCCTGCCGTCTCTCAGCCTTGCCTATCTCAGTGGATTCAGCGGTATCCATATCAGGTTCACTAGAATCTGCATCGGGCACTGAAACATATGGCGATATTGTAGACGACTGGGTCTCATCCATTCCCTCACCCCCACCCCCTGTCCAAAAAGAACCGCAAATTTCGCGTCTGTGATTGAAGCAGTAGGCGCTGATCGGAAAGTCGCAGATCGCAATGTAATGGAACGCTTTACATTGTAATGGATTCTAGTGAACCTGATATGGAAGTTCGTGGAAGTCGCAGATCGGTCAACAAAATCCACCGGCAAAAGACAACACAGACGCGAGGAACTCGACGTCACCCTGCGATAACGCAACGGAAACGCCAGTGGCCTGACCAACACACCAACCCGATTCCTCCTGTGCGCTATCGCAAGGTCCGTATCATGAAGGTCCGCATCCTGCGCCACATAACCCAAGCAGACAGTCGAACGTCACACGGGAGCAATTACGTCCTATAAGAAGCAACACCACCTGCATATCACGGCGAGAGCAAACAAAGACACTCCACACGGTTAGCCTGGTTATTTGTGCTTTAGTGCGCATCGACTGCATTAGCCCTATGGCGCCCGGCATTCCACACTGCGACCTGGAGCTAGTCATAGCAACGACGGCTGCACAGCAAGCGAACCACGCCGTCGCATGGCACCATCCAACACGTCGGACAGGACAGGACAGGACAGGACAGGACAGGACAGACATCACAGGACACGTCGGACAGGACAGGACAGGACAGGACAGGACAGACATCCAACACGTCGGACAGGACAGGACAGACATCCAACACGTCGGACAGGACAGGACAGGACAGGACAGGACAGACATCCAACACGTCGGACAGTCGGACAGGACAGGACGGACATCCAACACGTCGGACAGGACAGGACAGGACAGGACAGACATCCAACACGTCGGACAGTCGGACAGGACAGGACAGACATCCAACACGTCGGACAGTCGGACAGGACAGGACAGACATCCAACACCTCACGGGCCGCGGCCGGCGGCGTCAACACCGGCGCCCGCACGGGGCAGCGACGCACGTGCAGCCCCGGGTGACGTCAGCGGCACGGACGTGCGCCAGCTGACGGCCGGCCGACGCGCGTGACTCACGACGCAGGGGTGACGGGCCGTCGTGCGGCGTCCGCGCCGAGAGCCACCCGGCGGCGAGGTGATGGGGTCACCCCCCCCCTCCTGTCACGGACGGCAAACCGCCCCCCCCCCCTGCCATGGCCGGCAAACCGCACCCCCACCCCCACACTCACAGCCACAACCATCGCGCAGCGACGCCACCACGGTTGGTTGGTTGATTGGTAATTTGAACTTTTGAGGCGCATCAATCGGGTTTCATCATGGGTCGCCCAAAAGCAGCAAAATGCCGTCGACTACATACGCTCAGGTGTTCTTCTTAGTATTCCTAGTTCTTCGTAGGATTCTGAGGATTCTTAGTCACATACTCCCAAGGCACACACAGACACACACACACGACAAAAGCCTGTCATGCTACCCTGACGGACAGTTGGCGGCACACTATGTCGGAGGCATCATCAGATAGTGGGCTGGCAGGGGTCGGCCACGACGGTCTGCATGTGCCACGGAGCGTCACAAGGTCTCACACCTCGCCGGGAGATGCAACATCGCACCACAACACCCCACACCTCGCATCTCAACACCTCTCACATCTCACGACAAAACACCCCACATCTCACACCTCGGCATACCCCGCATCTCACACCTCGGCATATCCCACATCTCACACCTCGGCATATCCCACATCTCACACCTCGGCATATCCCATATCTCATAACGCAGCTCCAGCTGGACTCTGGCAACATAACGAAATGTTGCCTGTCAAAATCATCTGCAGACACCCGGACTCTAGAACACCACAACGCACACCCAACCTCTAGTCAACACCACACCAACGAACAACATCCCACCGAACATTACACCTAGGGGACGGTACCACGACAACACAATGAAACCCGAAGACAGCACCACACCAAACAGTGATGACTCGCCACCGAACACGGACCTCATCGCCGTCACATACGAAAGGCCACAGCCCGCCTGCCCCACGAACAGGGTTTGTTTTCCGCTTTGACGGTGGTTACTGGTCTTACGACTCGTCGACTACCTTCGGTCGCATAGCGTCATTAATCTCTCCACACAAAAAGCGCCATTTCGCGTCACATAACACACATCGTGTGATTGTGGTTTTAGGGCGCATCGACCATGGTTGGTCATTTAGCGCCCAACATAACACACATCAAACAGCGAATAGTCATACGGCGTCGCGAATGATCAATTCTGGTCGAAGCGCCCTAAAGCCCAAATAACTAACTAACGAGTAACACCTCGTTGCCAATCCAGCTCGGCCTCGCCCACCGCCCATGCGCCATCCACAGTACACAGACACGCCAGTAGTCACACGAGCCGCCGGCGCCAGCATGACTAGCCGGCGCCGGCGGCCACCCCCGGCCGGGGCGGCGCACGTGCGGCGGCGGCCGTCCGTCGGGTCGCCTACCATCTCGTATTTGCTGAGCAGCTTCATGGCGTACACCTGGCGTGTCGAGTTGTGGCGCACCTGCGGGCGGTGGGCGCACTCGTCAGCGGCCGGCCGGCTCGACGCCGCACAAAAACGCGCACCTCGACACAATCGGCCCCGGTCAGCCGAGCCGGCGCGTCGGCCGGAACCGAGCCCGCATTCCGCGCGCGCCGCCGACGGACCGCAGGCGCGCGCGGCCGACTCCCGGCGGTCCGCCGACGGCGTGCCGGTCAGCTGCGTCGACGCCAGCTCCAATGGCGCGGGGATGGCCGAGTGGTTAAGGTGTTGGACTCTGGGTGCCAAAGGTCCCGGGTTTGACGCTAGCGTCGCTCGGGACTTTCCCAATCTCTCGGCCCACCGGCGAAACAGTGTGGACGGCGCCATTAGCCGTTAATGCGCATAAAGTGCGTCGTGGACCACCCAATAATCGGTAAACAGACGGACGGCAGCCCCAACAGCAGCGCCCAGTTAGTTAGTTAGTTATTTGGGCTTTAGGGAGCGCCCAGTGTGCGCTGTGACGACCACGGCCACCTGGTTAGTCAGCTGGTTGTGTTAGGTTCATGTCGCATCAGTGGCCACGAAGACCACCACCAAGGAATTTACACTGGTGCGACATACTTACACGCCTGACTTAATTCCTAGATCATGCCGCTAGCCAACGAAAACAGAACGGTAGCTTTTACGGATGGCGTCAAGTAGAAACATCGCGCGTGAAAGGCACCAACCAAGTTCGTTTGTTGCAAGTAAATATCAGCCGACACGAGAGTCGCCAGTGAACCCCGCGGGGTCATATCACGCTGACGAATGGCCCGCAGCACGGCCAGATAACACAGCCAGGACACCGGACGGTAGAAATCGAAGGTGGATAAAAAGTGTTGCCTGCACTGGAAGGATCATTCAAGATATCACCGTTAAAAACACAGACACGCCATTAAACTCACACTGAAGCTATTAGTTCTGTGTCACATTTAACCCAAGCACAGCCCGTTTCTCTTTCAGCTTTCCCAAGTTCGATTGCAATCTAAACAGACAACAGAAGCAGCTGTTCGAGGTTTGACATTTTTCATGCATAATATACGAAAGATGCCCAGGATCCTGATGACGCTTATGAAAGAAACCGATGATTGGGATCATTTCACGAGTAAATAAACAATCCAGCGCAAGATAGACACGAGTAATAGACAGTTATTGATAGATACATATAACATGGAACATCAATGCTTCCACACATCGTCTCACACTAGTCTGAATTCGGAATAATTGAACGAAGGCATGCTGAGGAAGGGTGGGAGATAAACGAGGAAATCAACGGCACGGTGGGGTGATGATGGCAGTGACGAGGCGGCATGCTAGTTCACACCACTGGACCGTCGACTACGCACTGTAACTGAGTGATGCAATCAGTGTAAAATAACTGTCCATGATTGATTGATTGATTATTTGGGCTTAAGGGCGCGTGGACTACTAAGGTCATTTTGCAAAATGGGAATAATTGAACGAAGGCATGCTGAGGAAGGGTGGGAGATAAACGAAGGAGATAAAATAACTGTCCATGTGCCCTGGAAATTCAGTTAATGGAATTGTGCTATTTCATCCCTTTCTTAGGTTTTTACCATTTTGCCACATGTGTGGGCAGTCATTATACACACGACTACTAAATAGTGTAAAATGCATGTTACTGAAGTGAAAGGCATTCCGCTTCTGTAATCCTTAAGTGGCGATCCTTTATTTTCTTCCAATCTTTCACTATTCCCAAGCAACTTCTTTCTTCATCCACACAGTTAATGGTGAAGTAATTTTAGGTCACTGGATGCAATGCACGAGTGTGGAGACGACAGTGTGGTATGAATCGCTCCGTCACAGACCGTCGCTGGTGTGCCGTAATTAGTTAGTTATTTGGGTTTTCGGGTGCATCAACTGCAGTGGTTATACAGCGCCCAATGTGCCCACCGCTGGTGTGCCGTATGTCAGATCGTGTAGCCAGTGACGGTAGGGATGATAATGGGAGGGGGTGAGTCCCGGCCCCGACGTCAGGCACCCACCGGGCGCCCACCGCTATCGGCGCCGATATAAGCCAGCGTCGATCGGCGACATCTGGACACAGCTGGTGACGGCAGGGCGTGTCGGGGAGGGGGCAGGGGGCCGGGGCGGGGGAGGTTAGGGCCACACGCCGTCTGAACGTCGTCCTCCCACATACCTCCCACGCATAATCGGTGTCTCGCACCTCATCACAAACAACCGGTGTCTCTCGTCTCCCCTACACAGCCGGTGTCTCTCACCTCCCCCACACAGTCAGTGTCTCTCATCTCCCACACAATCGATGTCTCTAACCTCATCACAAACCGGTGTCTCTCCTCTCCCCTACACAACTGGTGTCTCATCTCCCCCTACACAGTCAGTGTCTCTCATCTCCCCCACGCAGTCAGTGTCTCTCATGTTCCGCACACAGCCACCGTCTCATATCCAGCACACGGCCACTGTTTTGCCTCCCGCACACAGTCGATACCTCACCTTGCGCACACAGTCGGAACCTCCTACGCCTCGCGAAGTCAGTTCCTTGTCTCCGACACACGGTCAGAATCTAGCGCATGGGTGGGATTTGTATTTTAGACTCCTGAAATTGGGAGGAAGGTAATACTTTGCCAGTTCAAAATGGGGAGCATCATTTTTTATCTGTTCGGCATCGGGAAATAGTGAAAATATTTCGATGCGATGTATAATAGCTCAGACGCTTGTAGTAATTAACGTAAGGTGGCGAATAAGACGAGTTCTTGATTATAGCGTTTGGTTAGTGATAATGGAAGATTAAAGCCATAAGGAAAAATATGTTCTCGAAATTACAGACACATTGCATTACCATGACTACATCACTCAGAGAGAAACAGTTGTGTCCATACGTTGGTATTACAGCCCCGGACCTCAAACTCTGATCAGCCTGTGAATGATCCAGACACCAGAGCTGCAAGCACTCACCAGTTGTACTTCACCGAAAGCGCCGCGGCCGATCACTTTGATCAGCGAGAAGTCGTCAGCGCGCATGCGCCGAGTCTCGATGGTACGTGCGGCGTTATTGTACCTGTGGCCAGGTCACCAGGTCAGGCATGGCTCGGGCCGCAACGCGGGCGGCGACTGGTTTTGCCACTGTCACCCTGGTGTTAATTTCCCTGTTGAAATTGAACGGTGTAATTTCGAAATCGCTGAGAATTGTCTCAAATACGTGAAGTGCTACCTGCGCGTTTGCAGAAAAGTGTACGTGAAACAGAGCACTACATTGAGTGTATTTTGTTGATTGTCCATTTGGATTGGTGAAAACACGAATGCAGGGGATGGTACAGATTTACATAAGAACGGTGTATACCTTTAGGTGCAAACCGAATTAACTGTATTAACATACGATACATTCATGACATATTCAGTCTTGTTACCAAACATGAAAGTCAACCAGTGGTACGTGCACGTGCGATTCGCTCAATTCTGCTGGAGTGATCGGACCTGGCGAGACGCCAACTTCTTTGCCAGGGCCTTTCCCAGGACTATCTAGATGCTGAACCACCCATGAAAGCATGATCAACAGTATTTGTGTCTCAGGAGTTCCAAGGGAATAGGATTGTAAGTAGACTAACTGAAATTTGAGGTCCGAAGCTAGCTTGAAAATTACGGAGATCAATATAAGGTGTTCACGAGGTACAGTACAGTTATCCTGCACAAGAGGCCAAGTGCTCGCTTTCCTACCAGACCCAGTACTCCCCATTGTCCACAAGACCCAGTACTCCCCCTTTGTCAACAAGACTCAGCACTTCCCTATCCACGAGACTCGGTATTTCCATGTCCACGAAACCTAGCGCTTCTTCATCCACGAAGTCCAGCACTGCGCTTCTACCGGACCCATTACATCACTGTCCGCGTGACCGGTACTTCCCTGTCCACGAGACACAGTACTGCTCTGACGGCGAAGCCCGGTACAACTCCCCTGTCCACGAGATCATCAACTCGCCGTCCTACGAGGCGCCATCACGCCGCCGTCCACGTGGCCCGGCACGGGCGCTGCCAGCCCAGCCGGCCACTCACCGACTGAGTTCAAGGACGCTTCGACCGAAGCGCGATCATTCGGCCACCCACCGGCTGAGGAAGGAGTCGATGTTCTTGATCCGCTTGATGGCCGGGTGGTCGCTGTCGGCCACCAGCGCCTGCACCGAGTCCAGCAGGCAGTCCACGTTCAGCACGGAGCGCGCGTTGAGCAGGTCGTCCTCCATCTGCTGCAGCCGACTCCGCCGGTCCGGATCCCGCACCCTCTCCTCCATACTGCGGCAGACGCGTGGCGGATGGACAGGTGACCGGGAGCGTGCCCCCACATACTGCGGCAGACGCGTGGCGGATGGACAGGTGACCGGGAGCGTGCCCCCACATACTGCGGCAGACGCGTGGCGGATGGACAGGTGACCAGGAGCGTGCCCCCACATACTGCGGCAGACGCGTGGCGGATGGACAGGTGACCAGGAGCGTGCCCCCACATACTGCGGCAGACGCGTGGCGGATGGACAGGTGACCAGGAGCGTGCCCCCACATACTGCGGCAGACGCGTGGCGGATGGACAGGTGACCGGGAGCGTGCCTCCACATACTGCGGCAGACGCGTGGCGGATGGACAGGTGACCGGGAGCGTGCCCCCTCCATACTGCGGCAGACGCGTGGCGGATGGACAGGTGACCAGGGCACTGCGTGCAGACGCGTGGCGGATGGACAGGTGACCGGGAGCGTGCCCCACATACTGCGGCAGACGCGTGGCGGATGGACAGGTGACCGGGAGCGTGCCTCCACAGGGCAGACGCGTGGCGGATGGACAGGTGACCGGGGCTCCACATACTGCGGCAGACGCGTGGCGGATGGACAGGTGACCGGGAGCGTGCCTCCACATATGCGGCAGACGCGTGGCGGATGGACAGGTGACCGGGAGCGTGCCTCCACATACTGCGGCAGACGCGTGGCGGATGGACAGGTGACCAAGGCGTGCCCCACATACTGCGGCAGACGCGTGGCGGATGGACAGGTGACCAGGAGCGTGCCCCCCATACTGCGGCAGACGCGTGGCGGATGGACAGGTGACCGGGAGCGTGCCCCCACATACTGCGGCAGACGCGTGGCGGATGGACAGGTGACCGGGAGCGTGCCTCCACATACTGCGGCAGACGCGTGGCGGATGGACAGGTGACCGGGAGCGTGCCCCCACATACTGCGGCAGACGCGTGGCGGATGGACAGGTGACCGGGAGCGTGCCCCCACATACTGCGGCAGACGCGTGGCGGATGGACAGGTGACCAGGAGCGTGCCTCCACATACTGCGGCAGACGCGTGGCGGATGGACAGGTGACCGGGAGCGTGCCCCCACATACTGCGGCAGACGCGTGGCGGATGGACAGGTGACCAGGAGCGTGCCTCCACATACTGCGGCAGACGCGTGGCGGATGGACAGGTGACCGGGAGCGTGCCCTCCACATACTGCGGCAGACGCGTGGCGGATGGACAGGTGACCAGGAGCGTGCCTCCACATAGGGCAGACGCGTGGCGGATGGACAGGTGACCAGGAGCGTCCCCCACATACTGCGGCAGACGCGTGGCGGATGGACAGGTGACCAGGAGCGTGCCCCACATACTGCGGCAGACGCGTGGCGGATGGACAGGTGACCAGGAGCGTGCCCCCACATACTGCGGAGACGCGTGGCGGATGGACAGGTGACCAGGAGCGTGCCCCCACATACTGCGGCAGACGCGTGGCGGATGGACAGGTGACCAGGAGCGTGCCCCCACATACTGCGACATAGACTATGCTGTCACACACATTGCAGATAGACTGATGACCGGGAGCATGCCTCCACACACTGTGACATAGATGACCCGGCCCATGCCTCTGTGCTGCGATACACATGGCAGATGAACTGGTGACAAGGCCCACGCCTCTATGCTGTGACACACATGACACAGACTGGTGACCCAGGCAACACCTCTATGATGTGTGGGGACGAATAGACGAGGGGTAAGTTGCCCGTCTCACAATCGAAAGATGGTGGGTTCGAGTCTCACCTGTCACTACTCTTTGCCTGCAGCCAATCAGCGTGACAGATTGGCAACACTGCAGGATGCAATGATCTGTGTGTCATAAAAACAAATAGCCAACTAACCTCTATGCTGTCACACACAGTAGATGCACTGGTGACCCAGCCCATGCCTCAAGGCTGTGACACACAAGGCAAATAACTGGTAACCAAAGTCCACACCTCCCTATGCTGTGCAACACACAACATGCACTGGTGACCATGTTTATGCCCCCAAGTGCTGTGAGAGGTGTGCTAGATAGGCTGATGGCTAGGCTGATATAACACCATGCTTCCAGCATGTGAAGAGATTCACGACAGGTCAGTGAGCATGCCATACTACACCACATCTACTCCATACTGTGGGATGCAGCACAGACAAGCCAGTGGTCATGCCTACACTCTTCCATACCTGCACTATACTTTGATGATGAAATGTTTTGGGGCACATCAACAACAAGGTCATTTTGCACCCATAACAATGATTAAATGGAATTTGGAATGTTATATCTTTCAAATCAGATAATAGTAAAACAACAAGGTCATTTTGCACCCATAACAATGATTAAATGCAAGTTAGAATGTTATATCCTTCAAATCAGAGAATAGTAAAAGTAGAGTATTTGTTCTCATGGATGGTATATAACATTAAAGTTTGCTTGTTGAAGGAAGGTAGAGATGGTACTAGACATCACAACCTCTGAGTCATCACCCAGTAGCATATGCAAGGAGTTGGTTACACAAGGAGTTGGTGCCCACTCTTCTGAAATACTGGTGGTGCAGAGGTTCCAGCACTGAACATGCTACAATGACATAGTGTACAGTAAGCAGGGCAGAAGGTAGAGTTGGTAGAGCATCAGACCTTGATCACAAGATTGTTTTAGAATCTCACAGCTGACAGCATGTACTGAGTCATCCCGTGACCAACAGGCGTGAGAGGTCGGCAATGCTATATGACCTAGTGGTTGGTTGGTTGGTTATTGGTTTTCCAATGCATCGACCATTGAGCCATTTAGCGTCACCAATCTCTCATGCTGATTGGCCGCTGGTGGACCTGGTGGCTGAATGCATCTTAAAATAACCCAAGGTTGGAGAGTGGACATGAGGGTTAGTCAACTCCAGACAGTGAGTAGCTGTCTCGAGACAGTGAGTAGCTGTGTGTGGCTAGGGAACATCCTATTCTTAGATGGCAGAGAGCAACTTCCCTCCATCGTTCAACCTGATGTGACAACCATTACAGACCTAGCATCACCTTCAGGGCCCTTAGCTTAGTTAGTTATTCATCTGGGCTTTAGGGTGCATCGACCAGGGTTGATCATTCACAGCTTACTACATTTCAGGTACAGGTACCACATTAAGGTTTAGTGAAAAACTAACTTCCTCCATTCTAACAGCATGTTTCCTCCAAACTAAACTATGTTCCAATTTAATCCAAAGCATGATAAGCATGGCTGGTGTTAATGCCTCATGAAATGTAAAAGTTCAGCTAACTCAACTTCATCATTTTGGTCTTCTTAATTATATACTTGGAGCAACATGATATACCAAAACATTTTTCATCATGGTGGTTTAGTCTTAATGGAATAATTCACTTCCCCATTTGTTTGGAGAAAATAAAACATTGTAATAGGGGAAGAGTTAGTTATTAGGGCTTTAGGGCACATCAACTACATTGGTCATGTAGTGCCCAGTAATAGGGGAAGAGAGGGTTTCTGAACACTTAAGCCATCAAGCAACAAATAGCCCTACTGCTACCACTACTGTTACCACTTGTGTATGGCTAAACCAGTAATTGTACCATGTTTACTGAACACAAAAATGAATGAGCTATCCACATCCAAACACTTCCTCTCAATGAAAATCCTCTAACCACCTGCAAAGAGAAACTTTCAAACAGATAATTATTTTGTAGTGGTGTGCCATATTCTAAACATGAAAATGTTGTGCATTACCTCACTGTAGCTGTTATGGTACAAGATATTACTACCCATTACAAAAAAAGTTCTCATGTAATTGGAAAAAATATTGAAAGTCTCTTCCTTATGGATTCTTCAAGCCAACTGCTCCTGGAAGCCAAGAATGGTGCCGATAATCTTTGCTGGCTCCATACACAAAGAATTGGTAAAACTATGGGATGAGACCTATATATTTTGCTAGAGTCCACCATTTATGAATACCACCATTTTTTATTTACATGCTGAACATGATGTGGGAGACATCCAGAGGTATATGTTCTGGAAGCAGAATGCACTCAGATACCCACCCTCTCCCCTTCCCTTATATGCCAAGGGTTAAGACACATGCTTCTTCAATGACATTATAAAATTGTTATAATGGGCTGTCTCAAGTTCTTTTCCACAGCTAGCTTACTTAGAATGATACAAAAGGAAGATGAAATGCCCTTTCAAAGCCCCTGACTCTTGGTAAGTTGAGCTTTGTTGACAAGTCATACTGATGATTGCTATCAACCTAATAGGTAGGTAGGCAGGTATCTGTTTCCTTGCTTTTCCATTACAACAACACATCCATAGATTAAACAATCTAGCAATGAATAGCACACCACAAACATAAGGTGTAGACACCCCCCTAATGTGCAAATATAGCCTGGATATCTTCGCAAAATGATCATACCAATCAGCTGTGATGCATCATCAAATTTCCGAGACCAGACTATCTCCAGATAAAATTTACATCCAGATATACAATTGAACACATCTGCTAATACAGTACCACATTGACCAGCAAGTATTACCTCATTGCGTCTTGGCAGGGAGACGATCACGGACACTCCCAATTTAAATTGTTGATTAAACTTCCAATTCACCCAATGGTATGCGTACGACTTCGCAGCTACCCGCACAATATTATAACACTTAAACTGCCCTTCAGGCTGCAAATGCACACCAACTCTCCGCAATGGATTCAAGTCTCCATTATTTATTTTCCAACCACTCCCCGGCCGCGGACGCCATTCACCGCAGTCGCGCTCGACAATCGCACGGCAAAAGTCACCGCAAAGCCTGAAATGTATTGTTTGCCTTTATGGCGCAACAAACATAAACCGGCGGCAGATCTGGATGAAAATCCAGAGAGATCTTAGATTTGTGATCATTTTCTACACAAAATTTTATTAGCGGTTTTGAATATTTAAATACAAAAATTAATTGTGTTTTTAGACAACTTAGAATGAATGTCATGGTCGTTGGCACGGTTAAAATTGCTGGTGAAAAACGTAAATGTATTTCGGTGATCCTTCAGAAGAGCATATGAAACGAAAATACTAACAGAGGCTTCAGCACCAATCTCCTTGGCATCAGCTTTCCGGCTGCGGGGAATTTCGCCACTTTTGAGACAATAGACGGCGCAATATTTAACTTTAAGGAGGGCAGATCAGAAAGGAGACCTCTCCTTCCTTCGAAAATCGTACACTGCGAAACAAAAGAGTAAGAACGGCCTAAGCATTGGGGTGAGGAGCGGATGTTTCGGGAAATTCCTTCCGGTCAATTCAAAGGCTCAGTGGTCGGGATCGCAAATATCGGGACTGACCTCATCTACACGTGTATTAACATAGTTCTGTGTCTTACTGATTGTGTTCTTTCTGTGTAATTCGAGGCTAAATCCAGGGGAGTTTAGTTTGTGTGTTAATATAATTCGACATCTGGGTATCGTTTTGATCATGCTCCTGGATTAACAACTACCAACGAAAGTCAAAAGTCGACCAACCCAGCACATGTCTCAACCAACCCTCAAGTGTGAGGCGGTTAGCTGCGGGGAAATCAAAAGGGCTGCTGACCTTCCAACATGCATCACCCTGGTGAAACTTCATCAGACGAACGTACACGAGTCGAGCATGCGCTAGAGGCCCCCGAAAATCAACCTCCCATCCCTACAGCAGGGCGTCGGAGAAGACTGGGTGGCCTCCACTCGGCGATGGGGGTGGGCATTCAGTAATGGCACTGACATGGCCCCCACGTAGTTCACCACCCGATTGTTTGCATGTTGCGAGCCGGCGCTAAATACAACTATTTTCCGGGGGACCCTGGCATCGCCAGCAAGAGCGCAGAGGACGTCATGGACGCCACGAAGCGACTGGCAGTCCTCAACGTAGCACTCGGTGCCAGGCCAGCCACACTACTCAAACCCAACCAGGAAGGATGGAAACACGTGCGCCGATATGTAGCACGCCTCCGCGGCCTGGCGAAATTGCGTCAGTGGACTAAGACGGACCAGTGCAGCTCCCCAGAGCGTACCGGCACATTAAGCGTGGGCTACACGGACAAAATCGTCCGGATGGTCCTGCAAAGCGGTCTAGCGGATGACGAGATAAGGAAAGAAGTGCTCGGGATCGAGGATATGGATACCAAAACCTCTGGGGAACCGTCGCACTGGTGGACAGCAAAGACACAGCCTCACGTGTTATGTCAACAAACGGGCCACGCGCGGCGGCAAGCACTTGTAGGAAGGCGGGACGGGCAAACCCACAAGCCACCGCAAGGCCACGAAGAGCAAGAGGAACTGAAGAAAGAATGTAAGATGCGGGTGAGGCTGCCTCACACCTCAGTTCGGCATTATATAAGAGGAAAGTTCAATGAGTTTGCAGCATACCTGGAATGCTGGGAAAAGTCGAAGCACAGACATCGCGGATCGTCTCTTGCTGACGCCCATCGGGGAGCAGCTAGTGATCCCGTGGAAGTCATGTTCCATTGTGTTTCCGCCATCGAGACAGAACCCAGTGGCGTCCCCCCCCCATCTCGGTGAACATCGTGAGTCGGGGCCGTGGGGGATTCGTCTCCATCATGGATCACTACGCGTTCGACGGTACGCGCGGGTGGCGCGCGTGTGTGAGGCCCGTCCGCACCCGACGTTCGAGCTGAAGGCTGAGATTGACGGCGGAGCCAACACCAAGTTAAAGCTTCCTAGTCCATCTCGATGGTGAGCTGGCGTCACAGCTGTCGCCGACTCAGGCGCGCAGACGTGCCTGATGTCCGTCCTACACAAGCTGGGGCTGCGCAGGGAGCACCTGATTCGTGTCACCAAAAGCATCCTCGCCACGAACATTGAGGAGATCAACGTGTTGTGCGCCGTGCTCCTGAAGCTGTCTGGGTGCACCTCGCAGGGTCGGCTGTTCGGGACGTCCGCAGTGGTGTACGTCACCAACTCCACGAACCATTTCCAATTGAACAGGACGGCGCTGACGCAGCTCGGGGTGATGGGACCGGAGTTCCCGAAGGTTGGCGCGGCAGTGGCAGCTACTGCGAGCTCGTTTGATCGGGGAACGCTCGGCCACACCCACCTGGCACCGTGCGGATGCCCGCGCCGTACTGCGCCATCTGGTCACCACGTGCATCAGTCAGCCCGTCAAAACTTCGCCGGCGAACTCGGGCCGCATGAAAGCCTGCCTGCTAGGGAGGTTTTCGGCGGATATTCAGTTTTTCTTCATTGCTGGTACCTTTTTGAGTAGTGCGTTGTGTATGGCCTAATATAGTCAATACAAAAGCATTGTCCACAGTCGAGTCCCACTACTACGACATAATTGTACTCAGGAACACAGTCAATTTTCCTTGCTTAAATCAGGAATGTTGTCTGTTGCCTCTCACCTTCGATGTGAAGCTACCAACAAAAGTGACCAATGGCCGATCCAGGAATTGGCATGAGGTAATTTTGCCTGGATGGGCGGCATTTCATCGGAGGTGCAACACTGCAAAAGTACCTGAAGCTTTTTCTTAAGCTTAAGCTTTTTCCTTTCGTGGGGCGTCACTGGCTGGAAAAAAAATCAGCGGGTTGAACTTGAACTTACTGGAGGGGCCTCTCACTACCCAATTCGAGGAATACGGAACAATCGAGCCATCCCGGAGAGGCGCCTTTTCCAGGGCCGGAGGGACCCACCTTCCATGGTAGCACGTGCCCTCAATACCCCTCCTGCATCTGCCCCTGGAAATGACCAATGCATAGTATGGTACGATACTATATGACTCCAAAACTTAACAAATGTTTTACCGGCCTGAATTTGGTGTTTTCGAAAATCTTCCCTCCACCTTTCTGTCCACGTTGACCCGAGGTTCATCCCAAGATCCAGTCAGATTTCCAACCACAACCTTCGACCTAACGATCCGCAAAACGAGACAAACAGAATCCGAGGGTAAACTCCAATTTGGGTAAAACATTGGGCGACAGCGAACTCTCTGTCCTTTGAACGAGCCCGCTTGCCAGTGACTAAGGTAGTTCCCAGTGCACGAGGGTTGTCAGTCGCCTCGTGACAGCTCACCTTTGGCGCAAAGGCCGGTGGGGGTGGTGGGTGCCGTTCAGTCCGTTCAAAGCCGAGCCGCTGGTGCACGTGGCCCGGGACACCGCCGAAGAGCTGCCGTGAGTACCGTCCGGCGGCGGAGGCCGCGGCAGCCCAGTTGGTAGAGCGTCGGACTCTCGATCGCAGGATTGTGGGTTCGAATCTCACGACCGACGGCATTGCCGAGTCCACCCGCGACTAATTGGCGTGAGAGGTTGGCGACGCTGTATGACCTAGCGGTTGAATGCGTCGTAAAAGAACCCAAGGTTCTTCTTCTTATTATTCTTCTCTGAGTACCTTTCGGAGAGCGGTGGGAGAACGAGCGGGGCGAATGACAGGCATAACATAAGATAATTATGAATATCAGTAAATGCACAAGAGACAAGGACCTACATTATGTAGATGTACTGATGCGTAAGTTTGTAGTTAGATCCATTTATGCACCTATGCGCATGTACACACACCCACGCACACTATTATATATATATATATATATTTTATATATATATATATATATATATATATATATTTTCGTTGTGTTACATGCGTATAGGTGCATAATGGATCTACTACAAACTTACGCATCAGTATATCTACATAATGTATTGTTTTTTGCATTTATATATATATATATATATATATATATATATATATATATATATATATATATATATATATATATATATGTGTATATGTATATATATACACATATATGTATATATGTATAATATGTATGTATATATATACATATAGCATATATCTTCACATATCAATATATTTTAACATTAAAATGTAGCAAGAACAAGGAATGTAGCCATTTCAGTCCTCCCGAAGCTGTAGTTGTGTCGGCTTAATCATTGCAACTACCGCCTACATGTTCAGGAATATTCTGTGAATTGAAATAAGCTTAATGATATTCATTGTTTATGCACAATGCAAACGCAGGCCGCTAAAACAGCGTCATGTACTTATAGCGCCAAGTATAGGCATTTATGCCTTTTTATGGGAATTTAGGGAAGTAGGTGAGCATTGCATCTTACTTCCTGCTCGAGACGTTCAGGTGCAGGTTCAACCGAATTGTTGAAGCAAAGAAGCCCTTCTCAGATGAAACGGTGCTCCCTGCAGATAAGCATCCGCCTTTTCGATATGCTCGAGTCACCCCTCCCAGCACACACTTTTCAGCCAAAGGCGCCCACAGGAAATGTGACCCCCCCCCCCTCACTCTCCCTGCCCCGACAATTCCTGAGCCTGACCCTGACTGGCGGCTGTGCCGATGCTCGTGGACTATGATTTGCAGTTTGACGCTGCCTGACTCATGTCTGAGTCAGGCAGCCGGCCGGCACGCAGTAAGGTCGGGTGCTAAAGGTCATGTGGTGCGACTGGCGGCGGCCGCATTATCGTGTGTGCCCGTACCTGGTCAAGCAAAAGGGGCTAAAGGTCATGTGGTGCGACTGGGGGTTATCGTGTGTGCCCGTACCTGCGTCCAATAAGGTCGGGTGCTAAAGGTCATGTGGTGCGACTGGCGGCGGCCGCATTATCGTGTGTGCCCGTACCTGCGTCCAATAAGGTCGGGTCTAAAGGTCAGGTGGACTGGCGGCGGCCGCATTATCGTGTGTGCCGTATGAAAGGTGCTAAAGGTCATGTGGTGCGACTGGCGGCGGCCGCATTATCGTGTGTGCCCGTACCTGCGTCCAATAAGGTCGGGTGCTAAAGGTCATGTGGTGTGACTGGCAGTGGCCGCATTATCGTGTGTGCTCGTGCCTGCGCCCAATAAGGTCGGGTGCTTAGGGGCATGTGGTGTAACTGGCAGCGGCCGCATTATCGCACGTGCCTGTGCCTGCGCCCAATAAGGTCGGGTGCTAAAGGTCACGTGGTAGGACTGGCAGCGGCCTCATTATCGTGTGTGTTCGTGCCTGCGTCTCATCTGCGATCGGAGCCATCTACGTCCGAGTGTTTTGATGTTGCCGACACAGCTGAGTATGTTTACTGACAGGCGATACGACGTTGATTTATTCCTATATGAATATCAAGTGTCAAGAAGCCGTCGTCCTTTGAGCACAAGAAAATCACAATCACCACTCAATAAAATCATCGCGTCACTGTGGGCGCCTATCTAGATGAAAGCGAGTTCTTGTTTTGCATTTGAATCGCTCGAAATGTTCGCCAGGCATCGGGAGTTTGAGGCGTTTTGTCAAGAGGCTGCGTAAATGTGGGAAAGCGGGACAAATGCGCACTGTAACACTTCCTGGCCCACGGCTAAAACGGTAAATCATGGCCTATCCGGTATGGGTCTATCGCCTAACAATCACTTTTCTTGATCTGGCTAAGTGATTTGTTTCAAGATCTGCATTAAATATCACAACTGAAGTTTGCTTTCAAAGTTACGGAAGTTTGTTCTGCTCTTCCGAGTGGGTCGATTTTGGCAGTGGAAAGACGGGCACATATCAAGGATACTGAAAAATATGCATGCATGTACAGTTGATGAGTTAGAATCGCACAACGGTAGGCCGGTGAGTGCACGGAAGAAGTACAACCACGGTCGCAAACGGTTGGCTGGAATCAAACTCAAAAGGAATTGGTGCACTTGCATTTGTTCCGCGTTATAGTTGTGTAAAATGTCATCCTTTCTCACTTTTATCCAACTCCTGGTCAAAATTGAATAAAAACAAAACCTTTCCAACAGCTTTCCCACAATATTTGCGCCCGCGCTGACAACTAAGACGATACCTGATCGAAATGCCTCGGTACGTTCTTGGCTGGCATTGGTGAACACAATGGGGATCGGGCCCCTTATCAGCGAAATATTTCAAGTTTTCCTATGTAAATGTTTCCGCTCGCGGTAAAAAAAAGTGCATGAAATGAGGGCCTTTAGGAGTACTGACACCTCTCATGAAAGTCTAAGTGCTTTTCCGCCCCTGACCGCCATGGCTGTATTGCATCTGCATTCAGGAAAACGCTGTCAAAGAATATACACTCCACTTCAGAATGGATTGGAGCCGGAGCGTGGCCACGGGCCCAAAAGTTGGCTGACATGTCGATAATTAGGACAACTCCCGCCTGTCGACGCCATTGGGCTAATGGGTAAGATCGGAGAATAGTTTGGGGATGTTTACCTACTTAGCGATTGATATTTAACTTTTGTAGTCTATTTAATTTTGGTAGGTGCTCAGTATGTCTGGAATGTGGCAGCGCCTCGCTCGACAACATTTGACTGAGGAGGGCAGCTACTGTTGACTCCAATGGGATAGAAGAAATCCAAGCCTTTCGAGCCCCCCCCCCCCCTTTCCAGTAATGATCATGCAATGGGGTCCGCGACTTGACTACCGGGTGGCAGTAATGAGTGCGGAGCCTAGTGGTCCTCTCAGCTCACTAGAAGAGGCCCTGGGGATCCCAGAAGTTGCTCAGTAAAGAAGTGAGTGGACTGAGATCCGAAAAGTTGTCAATGAGCCGCTGCTGGTATGCTGATGTTATCCGCATTCTTGTGCAGACCAGAAGAGTAAAGCGTTGTCCTACACATATGCAAGTCGCGTGCAAACTTGCGCTGGCATCGTTAGAGCTTTCTCAGGACGTTCGACAAGAAGGTCTCCGGCCAAGCATGGGCCATATTGACAGGATTGCTTTTTCAGAGCATGAATCAGCTTGTGTTATCACTCGCCGTACTTCTGGCCTGCATGTCAGGTGAGTTTTGTGCAGCAAAAGTAAGTTCCGCTATGTGTGTGGATCACAGCATATCAGCGGCGCTGAATACTTTGTCCGTGGTCCAGGCTACCCCAGGGAACCGGAAGACTGCACAGTGGTGTAGCTTCGCACGGTTTTGGGAGGGTGCTCGCGCTCCCTCCCCCATGTTGGCTTTGTCCTCCCAATAATTTCAACTTTTAACATGAGACACTATGTGGAATGTCAACTCCGACTTCATCTGGGCCCGCCATTGCCTTCATGTGTTGTTCCCCACTATGATTTTTAGATGCCTACACCTATCCAGGTGCGTTGTCAGCGGATGCTGTGACATGGGACTAGATGTGAATGCGGAGAGCGACTGGGACGAGGCAGCCCGACGTTCTGCACTGGCCGCAAGACTCCAGGTGGCGCCACGGTCGCGGTGTGTGATGTAACTGTGCCAGCCGCATGATTGTGCAGGTGGCGCCACGTGTAGCTGGTGAGGTGTAACTGTGCCAGCCGTATGATTGTACAGGTGGCGCCACGTGTCGCCATGTGAGGTGTAACTGTGCCAGCCTTATGATCGTGCAGGTGGCGCCACGTGTAGCTGGTGAGGTGTAACTGTGCCAGCCTTATGATCGTGCAGGTGGCGCCACGGCCTCCCTGGTGCCGGCTGACGTCATCAGCGCCCGCATGGGCTGCAAGGGGGCGGCCGACGTCAGCGCCTGTATCCAGCGCAGCTTCGGCGGCGTCCTTGCAAAGGCCAAGCTAGCTGCCGTTGCAGGTGCGTGCACCCGGAGGCCATGCTTTCTTCCAGTTTGTTTGAACACGAATTTAGCCGCAGTTTCAACTGCTGCCAACCAATTTAACTAATGACATTCTGCAATCACGTAGATGATCACCGGTGTGAGTCATGGCACGAGCGCGTCACTTCGCAAGACCGCCTCCACTCCTGTCAAGCTCCGCACCCCGTCTTAGTTTTTGAAATGTTTGCATTATATTCTCCATAGCCTTCATCCCGTAGTCTCAAAATGGGCAGAACTGTACGGAGACATTCAAAGTCAAACATGAAACAAAGCCGTTTCTTGCAAAAATTGCACATTTATATACACACCTAGGTCCGTCGCGGGTGATGAGGGTGCACGCCAGTCTTGCCTGACATCGGCCCGACACTGTTCCAAAAGCGCTGATCCAGTTCCGGCGGCGGCCGGGCGACCGCGGCTGCGCAGCCGGAAGGAAAAATACTGAGCGCGACATTTACGGGGAGCGGCAGGCTTTACAGGATTACAGCATTTACAGTTACAGACCAGCATCATGGTACTATGACAGTATGCATATTTGACGGCCGAAACAGTACATTTCTGAAAACTTTGTGACACTAGTCCGTTTCTCTAATCCCCGAACCCTCTACTTCAATGGCAAGCCACCGCCGACTAAAGCAAGAATTGCAACGCCAAGCCACCTCACATGCATCGGTTCGTGCAAGCCTCCCTGTCTTGTGACTTCAAATATTGCTAGCCCTGAAGCGCGTGCTGGTGTGATGGCTAGGTCTGAATTTGCAACAAGCGGATTTGTTGTCTGCAAACTTATTGCTATGCCATGAGGTGTGGAGGCCAACGTTTGCCCAAATTTTCCTTTTTTGCTAACGGAAATGGTACAAAGCGTTGGGAGTGCCATGTTGATGTAGATAGGTCACTCCATGCCGCTCCATTGCTAGTACCATGTTGATGTAGGTAAGTCGCTCCATGTTACTCTATTACCAATACCATGTTGATATGGATAAGTCGCTCCATGTTGCTCTATTACCAATACCATGTTGATGTAGGTAAGTCGCGCCATGTCGCTCTATTACCAATACCATGTTGATGTAGGTAAGTCGCTCCATGTCGCTCTATTACCAATACCATGTTGATGTAGGTAAGTCGCGCCATGTTACTCTATTACCAATACCATGTTGATGTAGGTAAGTCGCGCCATGTTACTCTATTGCCAATACCATGTTGATGTAGGTAAGTCTCTCCATGTCGCTCTTACCAATACCATGTTGATGTAGGTAAGTCGCGCCATGTCGCTCTATTACCAATACCATGTTGATATGGTAAGTCGCTCCATGTCACGTTGCGCCGTCGAACCTATTGGCCGGTGACGTCATGTGTGACGTCTCACGTTCCCTCGGCGGCCTCGTTTTGCGCCACGCTGTGCACATTATCACAAGGGCGCCGTTCCAGTGGCACAGCTGGGCCTGGGGGGTGTCGGCACCGACCCCATCACCGGCATCAAGTTCCCCGCCGTCAAGGTGGGAGCGGCCACCGTCTCTGGCGCCGACATCAGCGTGGCCGGAATCTCCACCGTGAAGGTCGTAGGCACCAAGTGAGTCGAATTGTCCGGCTGGTGTTCTGTAGATGGAGACTTGGTCTGTGGCAAAAGCTGTATAACATGGTGCTCGCACATTACTGCATGGTGTGTCATAAATGTGCATGACATGTGTGGTGCAGTAGGTGGTGTATTAGTGGACACAGCGATGCACGAAATTTGTGTTATCAAGTTTGGTGCAAACAGAAATAAATGTGTCCATTCTTCCAAATCCTACTGGAGGAGGAATAGATTGCATGGGAGCGCTTAATATTTTTTTTTGCAATGGTTTGGTCGGGTTAAGTGCTCTAGAAATATGTGCGAAGTTGTAGCATTTTGTTAGCCAAATAGGCATTGCTCTCAGTGGTGCAGTTGGAATTGTCTTAAGGGGGTGTTAACCCAAAAAAATGTCGAGAAATATAAAATGCTTTCAGAGCGCAATGCGCGCCGAAAATGTTCGATTTCACGTATTTTATTTCAATCTTAAAATACATTATTTGATCAGTGATCTTGTTCATCATCTTGAATGTATTTTGGTTGCCAAGAGGTGACCCATCTTGGCTGTGCCTTTGATTTATCCTGAAAAATGGATACATTTTTTAATCACAGGAAGATCATGCTCCTACGCAC
Source organism: Imbricaverruca yamaguchii (assembly GCA_034440575.1). Classification (NCBI taxonomy): domain Eukaryota; kingdom Metazoa; phylum Arthropoda; class Thecostraca; family Neoverrucidae; genus Imbricaverruca; species Imbricaverruca yamaguchii. Next base: position 1,432,478 of record JAOTOL010001572.1, read on the forward strand.
GGTTAGCATATCCTTCGAATCCCTGATAGAGGGCGATAGATCGTTCTAGTCAGGTAGGAAAAGTGTTTGGTTCCATTTTTATGCAAGCAACTCCAGAGCTATGTTATTTAGAACTAAAGTACGCCACCAATAGGTGGCGTACTCCACTATCCTCCACTGGCACGAACTAGTCCTTCCTGAAGTGACGTCTGCTGGCCCGCCGACAATGACCCACAGAGTGTCTGATTATGAACGATAAATCGGAAATTGTTAGAAAATGAATGAAAATACCCATCGTTGGTAATTTTACATCATATATAAATACATCCATAATATGCATGTATGTATTATGCAAAACATACATTGCAATAAAATACCATAGATAATTTAAATTAGCACACAAACACACACATACACCCACACACACACACACACACACACACACACACACACACACACACACACACACACACACACACACACACACACACACACACACACACACACACACACACACACACACACACACACACACACACACACACACACACACACACACACACACACACACACACACACACACACACACACACACACACCACACACACACACACACACACACACGGGGCGTCGGTAGCTCAGTGGTTAAGCTGAGCGTCCGCCATGAGACCAGAGGTCCCTTTTGGGCAAAGTGCCCTTTCCGAAAAGTCTTCGCCGCGATGTCCCAAATTTAGCCCAGAAATCACCTGCCTTAGGGTGCCAGGCCTGGCCAAAGATGCTCTTTGGGCCTCGAATCTGCTTTTGCCAAAAGTTTTGGCGTCCCCCGTCAACAAACCACAATCCGGGCCGCAAAACACACACACACACGCTGCACACATATATATACATATATATATATACGTATATATATATATATATATGTACGTATGTGTGTGTGTGTGTGCTGAGTGTGGGGTGCGCGTTGATATGGCGCCCTCAGGCTGACGTTTGGCTGCGCCCACAGACTGACGGCTGGCGTGTTGACGACCACACTGGCGGTGGACAAGCTGGAGATCGAGGGCGACTTCACCGTGTCCGTGCCGCCACTGCTGAAGAGCAAGGCGATATCCATCAGCCTGAGTCTGGGTGAGTCGGACTTGTGCTCGACTCGAGTTGAATCGAGAATCGATTCGTGAATCAGTCACTTTTGGACGAGGCGCGAGTTGAATCGATTGTTTTTCTAAAAATAAATTTTGAGTCGTGAGTTGAATCACATCTTTCTTTCTAAAAAAATAGTCGAGTCATGAGTCAGTCATTCACACATGTGTGGGCAGTGTACACTGAACCATATGGCTCATGAGTCTGATACCACTGAGTCGGATCCAAATCGATTAAATTTTCCGTCAGTCTGTTTGAGTCGCCAATCGAATCAGATCCCAAGATCTACGAGTCACATGTGAGTCGACCAGACAAATCTGAATCGAGCACAAGACTGTATGGGTCTGCCCGTCGTCTGAGCTCGGGACGAATGGGTCCCGACTGTGTGTCGCATTCAACATCAATGGGAGCCATTCTAACCGCGGAATCCGTAATGAGTTTGCTTGTTCTTCACCAGGTTTAACTGCCAGTAGTGATATAAAAGCAACCGGTGTATGGTGCCATGCTGTAGCGACTCATCCGAAGCGAACGCCGCTGGTCGGATCCCACCATTTCCGAATAGAAGCACAAACTCGAGGACCGCATGCCGACCACGAATTTTTGGGAAATAAAAGGAGACATTTTATCCACGCAATTGCATGGGGACAATGTCCTCATGCGATTGTGTATCGATTGCAATCTAGCGTAATTGTAGGTGGTGTCAAATGCCTGGCTGAGCACCCGGCATGTACAATTCCTACGCTCCGCATGTCGGTATTCCAAGGCTTTCCGTCGACTTAAAGCTTGCCTTCGCTCTACATCTTGGCTTCTTCTTTCAGTTCGTGGGCAAATAGCTAAAGGAATATGGGCACACTGTGCAGCCGGCAAACAAGATGTTGGTTTTAAGAAGCATATTTCCATCATGCTATGGTCAATATCCATTTTGCGTTCCTCATTTCGCTGTCGTAAGTGTGTTCGACACACCTGCTCTCACGTCTCAGGATGAAGAGAGGCATGCTTTCTTCATGCACGTGATTCAGAGGTACTGTTTTATATAATTTTTGTGGCCCAAATGCCGTCTCAATGTTGGCTTTGCCACCAAATAATTTAACTGAATATTGGGCTCTACGGAGTGTGCATCCAATTCATGTGTGCCTTCCCATTCTCTTCATGAATTATGTCCCCCCCCCCCCCCCCCACACACAAATCAGAAATAGCCGCCCGTGGCATGAATTATTGCTATGCCACCAGATTACCGCCCCTGTACGCCTTTGTATGCAGTAGCTCGGGGCCATTCTCTAGCCTGGGAATTCATCCGTCTCATGCAGCTACCAGGAAAGGTGTACGGTAGCATGGGTGTCAGCAAGGAGGCAAGGGCCGGAAGTCAAGCACCAAGGTATTCGCAACGCTGCTCGTTCACGATCACCACATACGCTCAGGCATGCATGATGCGAGCAGCCGAGCTGACGCCAGCAGCCGAGCTGACGATACCAGCAGCCGAGCTGACGTAGAGCCGGACTCGCCGCGCGGCCGAGCTGAAGCAGCCGAGCTGACGATACCAGCAGCCGAGCTGACGTTACCAGCAGCCGAGCTGACGATACCAGCAGCCGAGCTGACGATAAGCAGCCGAGCTGACGATACAAGCAGCCGAGCTGACGATCAGCAGCCGAGCTGACGATACCAGCAGCCGAGCTGACGATACCAGCAGCCGAGCTGACGACACCAGCAGCCGAGCTGACGATACCAGCAGCCGAGCTGACGATACAAGCAGCCGAGCTGACGATACCAGCAGCCGAGCTGACGATACCAGCAGCCGAGCTGACGATACCAGCAGCCGAGCTGACGATACCAGCAGCCGAGCTGACGAGTGAAGCAGCCGAGCTGACGATACCAGAGCCGGCTACAGCAGCCGAGCTGACGATACAGCAGCCGAGCTGACGATGGGGTAAGCAGCCGAGCTGACGATACAGCAGCCGAGCTGACGATACAGCAGCCGAGCTGACGATACAGCAGCCGAGCTACGGCACCGGCAGCTACTAAGCAGCCGAGCTGACGATACAGAGCCGAGCTGACATACCAGCAGCCGAGCTGACGATACCAGCAGCCGAGCTGACGATGCAAGCAGCCGAGCTGACGATACCAGCAGCCGAGCTGACGATACCAGCAGCCGAGCTGACGATACCAGCAGCCGAGCTGACGATACCAGCAGCCGAGCTGACGATACCAGCAGCCGAGCTGACGATACCAGCAGCCGAGCTGACGATACAGCAGCCGAGCTGACGATACAAGCAGCCGAGCTGACGATACCAGCAGCCGAGCTGACGATACCAGCAGCCGAGCTACGATACAAGCAGCCGAGCTGACGATACCAGCAGCCGAGCTGACGATACCAGCAGCCGAGCTGACGATACCAGCAGCCGAGCTGACGATACAAGCAGCCGAGCTGACGATGCAAGCAGCCGAGCTGACGATACCAGCAGCCGAGCTGACGATACAAGCAGCCGAGCTGACGATACAAGCAGCCGAGCTGACGATGCAAGCAGCCGAGCTGACGATACCAGCAGCCGAGCTGACGATACAAGCAGCCGAGCTGACGATACCAGCAGCCGAGCTGACGATACAAGCAGCCGAGCTGACGATACCAGCAGCCGAGCTGACGATACAAGCAGCCGAGCTGACGATACCAGCAGCCGAGCTGACGATACCAGCAGCCGAGCTGACGATACCAGCAGCCGAGCTGACGATACCAGCAGCCGAGCTGACGATACCAGCAGCCGAGCTGACGATACAAGCAGCCGAGCTGACGATGCAAGCAGCCGAGCTGACGATACCAGCAGCCGAGCTGACGATACAAGCAGCCGAGCTGACGATACAGCAGCCGAGTGTACCAGCAGCCGAGCTGACGATACCAGCAGCCGAGCTGACGATGCCAGCAGCCGAGCTGACGATACAAGCAGCCGAGCTGACGATACCAGCAGCCGAGCTGACGATACAAGCAGCCGAGCTGACGATGCAAGCAGCCGAGCTGACGATACCAGCAGCCGAGCTGACGATACCAGCAGCCGAGCTGACGATACCAGCAGCCGAGCTGACGATACCAGCAGCCGAGCTGACGATACCAGCAGCCGAGCTGACGATACAAGCAGCCGAGCTGACGATACAAGCAGCCGAGCTGACGATACCAGCAGCCGAGCTGACGATACCAGCAGCCGAGCTGACGATACCAGCAGCCGAGCTGACGATACCAGCAGCCGAGCTGACGATACCAGCAGCCGAGCTGACGATACCAGCAGCCGAGCTGACGATACCAGCAGCCGAGCTGACGTTACAAGCAGCCGAGCTGACGAGTCACGATGCGCGCGAGAAACCAGCGGGAAGACCAGACGCTGCCCTAATATGTTGAAGGGAAACCTCGCGCTATTGCCAAACTACGTGGATAAAAATCCGTTCTTCATTCAGTGCAGTGATTGCATTCAGCTGTTTAATATCAATTGTTTGTGATGCTATGAACCTGTGTGTGTGTGTGTGTGTGTGTGTGTGTGTGTGTGTGTGTGTGTGTGTGTGTGTGTGTGTGTGTGTGTGTGAGAGAGAGAGAGAGAGAGAGAGAGAGAGAGAGAGAGAGAGAGAGAGAGAGAGAGAGAAGAGAGGAGGGAGAGAGAAGCAAGTCGTTTAGTTGTTAGGAACATTTTAGTGAAGCTAAATGATAATGGGACCAGAACTTCAATACAAAATGAATTGCTATGCTTTGAATTTCAGCCCTCATGGCAATGTAGCTTAAAATAAAAACAAATGTTTGAAAATCTTGCGAGTGAGCTACACCTGCTGTGAACCGTTGGCTCTACGTTTCAGCCGGTCTGAGGGCCACAGCCAAGGTCGTCTTTGACCGTTCCTCCCAGGCGCTGGTCGTCAAGGACGTGGACGTCACCATGTCCGTGGAGGAGTTCTCCCTGAAGCTGAAGAACCTCTCACTGTTCGGTACGTAGCGTCGGCGCCACGCTCGGAGCCCCGCCCCCAGACAGAAGTCGTCACTCGACGTGATTGGTCGCTTCCCGCCGCTGTAAATACGACCGCAGCGGCTCAGTTTCTGGATTTGCGCGCGGTGCTCATGCCAGGATGTTTGATGGCAGAGGTCTTTCAGATTGTATTTGCCACTAGGTATGTGCCAGTTCTTTCCCGAACTGTAGCTTCTCCGAGATACAACGGCGACTATAGCTTCGTTATCTGTCGTGTTGCGCTCCCGAGCGAGTACTCAATGGAAAACTGGAGCCAGTGTCCCTGACCGTGTCTGGAGATTACTAACAGACCATATGTAGCAAACTCTAATCGGTTTTATCTAATGGATGCTTTATCTAATGGTGTATATATATACGTATCGATTAGGAATTGGAAGCGCGGATCCTCCCAGACAAAGGCTAATTGCGACGTGCGAGGACGCCAGACAGTAGAAAGAGAGACGGAAAAAGAATGAGAGAGAAAGAGAGAGGGGGAGAGGGAGATAGAGGGGAGAGGGAAAGGGAGAGAGACTGAAAGGGAGAGGGAGAGGGAGAGAGATAGAGAGAGAGAATATAAGATCACTGTGTAACACTGAAGATGCTCGCTGTGTGTGAGTTTTTTAGGAAAGGAGCCCAAATGTGTCTCATGGTCCGGGGGAAAATTGACTCGAAATAGACTAAAAGCCGCTCACCTGGTATACGCGTTTGTTTTCCTTTCAGATGGCTTGCTGAACTACTGGCTGAACGACACTAAGAAGTTGAACGAGAAGACGTTGCCGTGGCTGTCCGGCTTCCTGGCCGATTACCTGAAGCACACTCTGAACAAACACCTGGCCAAGAAGGCCAAGACTGGCTGAACGCTGCGCTGGCTGTAACGCTCGGTTAGAAACGAGCTTGGCTGAAAAATGGCCTGAAGATGCCTATTGTCACGGGTGAAGGCTCGTGTGGTTTTTGTATTGGTAGTGCAACACGAACGAAAATATTGGTGGTTTCATGCGACACAAACACATATATTTTCCTCCTAATCCTCACGGTATGCTCCCTGAGTTTGGAGAATAGTAACTCACTGCCGGAATTTGAACAGGAATTCCTTTAAAAAGGCAGACACATCGTGATCTTTATATCAGAGTGCAGATGACCTTCTTCGTGAATTGAAATCTTTATGTCCTTGGTTTTGCGATGCAATCTAAATTTTTTTAAAGCGATTTAGCATTTACTGTACATTATTGCATAAAAGCAATGTGATTGAACCGCATGTTGACAACACCAATAATTCTGCCAAGCCTCCACCTATGTCGAGTGCTTTGAATGTCGATTGCTAGGAAAGCCAAGTATGGCTGTCTGTTGCATTGTCGTTAAGCGTGAGCAGGAAATGCCTGGCGGGCCTGACAAAGAAGGTTCATTGCTGTGCTGGCGTCAAAAGCTGCTCACGAAGGAATGGAATATACATGCGCTTTTTGTAGAGTGTGCGCAGCTTTCTGGAAGGAGTCCAGCCAATGGAGATCGCCGGCGAACGTGAGGTACTGAGCCTGAAGCCTGAAGCCTGAGATGTGTATTCGTGCTTCCGAGGGGCCTGCCTTTGGTCGTTTGTCTATTGTCTACTGGTAAGTCTATAAGCCTATTGGTGCACAGTTGTTGTCATGTGGCTCTTGGTATATGCTTAATGACGGTCAGCCCACGTGGTTAGTGGTAGCTGATGCAGCATTACCCTCGACGAAGTATGCATCAGCAATTATAGTAGTGTATTATACGTCAATTTGAGAGGCGTAAATGCGATGATTCATCTAGTCCGAGTATAAAACGGTACAACTGCTTTACCCATGATAGAAGGCATTCTCCGTTGGACGCATGTTTTAAGTCGTAGGCCCTAATTAAAATACATTCACTAATGCACTTAGTTTGTCCAATAATAGTATTTTTGCATGAAATTAGTTGTGCAAAGGCTCTGTTCCCCTGTTGGCTTTTTCAGACAATTGGTAGGCATGTCACAAGTTTAGTCTCATCATATGCTCTCTTTTAATGAAGAACCAACAAAATCATAACAACTGACTTTTTTAATGGCCCTGGGTTAGAAATGAGCTGTTGTGTTCAGTTCAAGCAAGAAGATATAAACGGCAAATATCTGTATCTGTGCATGTATCATCGGTGCAAGACATTTAAAAATGTGAACAGTGTAGGTCCATCGAGTTGAAGTGGTCCTGTCCGAAGCATAGCCCTTTAGAGGGGCATGCACCAAATTCCCATTCACCGAACACACCAACGTTCGTCCAGCGGCAAATTTCAGAGGTGCTTGGTTCGTCTAGGGCCCGACATTCCCACGCTTGAGCGTTGCCCTCCTCCCGGTAACCCTGCCGCAGCCAATCGGCGTCCCCGCGATATTTGAGCCAATCATGGTGCATGATCTCCACAGCATGTCCCTACAAGCCCCGCCCTTGTCTGGCCGACGGGACTTTCTCCGCTTGTGATTGGCGCTTGGAAGTGTCACGTGACGCGCCCCGGGCAGTCAGCCATGAGCTTGATTGACACGGGTCGGCCCAGGCCCATGAGTTTGGTCATGGCCTCTAGACCACTCTAACACTACTGGCTGATCCAGCAGGGAGGGGTAGCTGAGGAACCTGCCCCAGAGGAGCGGAGATGTGGTGCCCCTCCGGCTGGAAAAGCACACCTCTAGGACGCTCGGAGTGCATTTCCCGCCATAAAGAGAAAATCCGCCGATGTGCCTCCTCGAGTAGAAAAGGTGCCCCTGCAGCTCCGATCCTTGCTAAAACCGTTTCAAGATAATATTATTAAATATGTCTTCGACAGAGAAGACTGAACAAAGGAAAATGTGCAGTTACGGAATGAAGGTTTTCGCGTTCCATAAATGACATAGATCATAGAATATGGTCAGCAAGGACTAAAACCAGTAATATTGCTGTAGGCTTGAAATACATACCTTTTAGATGGCGTAAGCTCATGCCACCTGTGGATAATGTACTATATTTAATTTACATTTTGTCAACTTTGTCCATCGTCAGTAACAACCTAACCCTATCTCGGGGGTAAGCTGATGGGCCGGTAGTTGTGCGAGGCTTTGCTCTCTGGGAAGCCCAAAGGATGCAGCGCAAAAAATAAGGGATGATACTAGAAGGTTTATGCTTGGCGTAGGTATAGCTATCTCCGCGCTACCCTTTCAAAGCGATTAATTATTTTGAGTTTCGCCAAAATTGTATCACCTAGACCCGGCCTCCCCTGCATGCACGCTAGCTACTGTCAACACCTAGCATCGTTTGACCTGGGCCAAGGATTTACTTCGCGTACATACATCGAAAATTATGCCAATGGCACATTATGATCTTTACTAGACCTCAGCGACGGATACCGGAACTGTCATCGGGGGCACGTGTCCGGAGGGGCACCACTTCCAAAGTGCCGGACGGGTGCCTGGCGACTTTGCCTTCTGTGGGTGCCCCTGAATTCAAGGCGAGGGTGCACTCGAGCCTTCTCTGAAGAGCGTCTTTTCCTCGCATCAGGGGCGCATCAGGCTGAAAAATTCGAGGAATGTACTGAAGCCTTTCCAGAGGGATGCCTCTTCCCGGTAGGAGTGGCGCCACCTTCCCAGGCGGCGGGCGTGCGTGTCCTCAGTGCACCATCCTCCCCCATCGTATCCGCCCCTGCTTCTCCCTTTTTGGATGTTTTCGTATGCGATATATGTTTTGACTCCTGATGATTTGTCGAGATTCAGTGAGCTTCACTAGCATTGGTACGAAATTTGGCATAAAATAAAATTAGTGTCATCTTGCCACTAATGCGGCATGTTCCGACTTCATCACACAAATCAGCACCCCGAGATGAAGACGGCCGCGCTCGTCGTGCACGAACAGCCGTGCCGTGACGTGTGGATTGCTGGACAAGGCTACCGGTCACGCCCTCCCCCCCCCCCCTGCTCCTCCATCCGGTCGACACAGTCTGCCGGACATTCCTGTCCGCAGAGTCCGCCGCGCCGCGCCGACAGCCGGTCGTTGTGGAGCGGCGGCGCGGCGGCCGGTCCGGCAGTTCCGGCCCGACCCGACCGGAGCCGGTCGGCGTGACCTGCTGACCCCCGGCCGCTCACCTTCCGGCCGACGGCGACCTCGCGCCGGCGCGCGCGCCCGAGAAAGCGGCCGGCCGGTTTTGGCGGCGGCGGCGCTTTCTTTTCGGCCGGTTTGCAAATTCGCCGTCGGCATCGAGGTCGCGCTTTTGGGACCTGTCGGCGCCGAACGGGGCCGCCGCCTCCGGACGGGTCGCGGCAACTGTGGCTGCACCCGGAGTCAGACGCTATACCGGCGACAGCTGAATAGGGAGATCGGCATCGGCCGGACATCGCCCTGCCTCTGTCAGATCGGCATGTCGTCCGAACTGATAAAGGTGGCGTCGCCCCCCCTCCCCCCCCCCCCCCCCAGCTGCATCTGCCGGAAGTCGTCCACCAACACGAGGATTGAATGCGGAACTGAATACACACAATGTCCGCCCGGGGGGGGGGAGGTCTTAAAGCGACCCGGATGCGACTACTGAGAGAGAGAGAGAGAGAGAGAGAGAGAGAGAGAGAGAGCGCACAATCACCTGTGCTTAATATCTGTCCGCCGGGACTCATCCGACGACTGGATCCGGATGAATGGCGCCGCCGCAACCAGTTCCGCAAATTGTCCACCGTGTCAGCGCCTAAATACCTCGAGCCGTGAGAAAGCCGGCTGGTGAAACTCGGTACCGGAGTATCGGCAGAGAACAAGTCTGTGATCTTCTCAGTGGCTCGCATGCAACGCTACAGTCGGTGACCGTTACGTTACGGTCCTATTCCGCGCCCTTCACGGTTTTTACGGTCCCAGTCCGCGCCCTTTGTGGTTTTTACGGTCCTAGTCCGCGCCCTTTACGGTCAGCGCGTCACCGTTTGCCGCGAGTTATTCTCATTATCGTACGGTTCCACTCGCGGCGCCCGAGAGCCAACCAAGAGCCAGCGCTGTGATGTTGGAGTGGTCGTGTATGTACTAAACAGTAGCAGTTGGACACCTGCCGTCCGTAACATCACGCCGCCAGTGAGAGACATCAGCGCGTAGTCCAGCCACATAGAACGTCGCCCAGAACACACTGGAACACGCTCAGAACACACCGGTACACCCTCAGAACTCACTGGAACACGCTCGAAATCCACTGGTACACGCTCAGAGCCCACTCATACACGCTCAGAACCCACTGGTACACGCTCAGAGCCCACCGGTACACGCTCAGAATCCACTAGCACACGTTCAGAACCCACCGGTACACGCTCAGAACCAACCGGTACACAGCAGACATGGAAAATCGTCGCGAGTGACGGACGTGCGCGATTCAGCGAGTACAGAGCGAGACGGCTAATACAGCCGAACGAAATGGAACTCTACAGCACAATTTGTGCCGGAAATTGCAAGCGGATGGAAGACTGACGCTGGGAGTTGGTTCAGCTATGCCCAAATTCTGTACGCATTTTAAGTGGGCTTAATTTGACAGAAACCGACGAAAAGCTGCACTTGTGTCCTACCCATTGACAACATTTCAAAACTGCTGTTGGTGCCTAAATAAGCTCGTCTGTCTGAGAACTGGCTACAATGGACCCCTGTATTGGATGTTTTTGTGCTAGCTTACGCGCAGGGCAATTTAATAATCAGCAAGGGAGAAAAAATGTGCATTGCACTGGTTGGTATAGATCAGGAGCGTGGCTAAGGATTTTTGTATGAGGGAGGGCGGGCTCAACCCCCACCCCCAACAAAAATGTGGCAAAACAACTCTTCTTTCGCGCGCTTCGCGCGCCGAAAATTTCTGGTTTTCCGTGTGAAAACATCGAAATATCTCAGATCCAACGTATATTCGGTTGCTAAGGGGGCGTCCCCTTCCCTTGGCTTCGCCTCTGATATGGACAATTGCACGGCGGCGGTCAATGAGTGACACGTTCCTCTGACGGGTCCTACAACATGATGGCAATTCCTAACGTGTCCAGGCGCGGATTCCCACATACACGAGCTATGCCCCCCACCCCCCCCCCTACATCTTCATGAAGCTCCATTATTTACCACATGAAATACTCATGAAAGTTTCGAGGAAGTTCAAGAAAGTTTCGAGGCGTGGACTCACACCCAGAACAACGTAATGATGCCGATCCAAATACAATCAACTTCCTGCGCCCATTGGTGCATCAGCAAGCCTTCTCCCCTCCCCCTCCCCACCCATTTTGAAGTCCTGGATTCGCCCCTGGGATCAACCGAGAGGACTAGGTGACCACAAGAAACAGACACACACAACTACGGGGCGGGTGGCAAGATCACACAGTGTGCCGCCTCGAAGTCCTACGAGGCGCGAACATTTCAGTCGCTTCAGACTCCTAACGGTACCCTGTCGCTTCGTCACGTCCTCCTAGAAAACAGACTACTGCTGAATTTGTGACGCTACTCACACATACACGAGGGTTTCAGCGAAGCGCGTGTCAACAATAAATAACCGACAACTGGCTGAGTGGACCTTCGAGCCTAACAACCTTCCACGCAGCCCTGCAGCATAACAGATTGGCACGGGTGAGTCACAACGGTGTCAGCGGCGGTAGGTCGAACTGTAGGACGGGCTGGGAGCTCCGTACTCAGCCGCGGGTGCCGGGTAGGACCCACCCTGATGGTTGTGGCCCTCGTCGTAGTAGTGGTGGTGGTTGATGATGATGCTTTGGCCGCCCTTGCCGCTGCCCTTGCCGCCTTTGCCGCCACCCTTTCCTGCGAACCAGCTCTTGAAGTACGACCCGATTCCGCCGCCCTTCCCGCCCCCGCCGCCCTTGCCGCTGCCCTTGCCGCCTCCCTTGCCGCCGCCGTAGCCGGAGTCGGACGGAATGTGGTCCAGCAGGCCGGGGTCAACCTCCACGAAGTTCAACTTGGGGATGAAGATGGGGAATTTGATGCGGCGGATGTAGCCCTCGTACCAGGGCTGGTCGTTGTCGTAGCCATCGTAGCCATCGCTCTCGTAGCCGACGTTGTCGTAGCTGTCGTAGCCGAAGTCTTGGCCGTAGCCGCCCTCACCCGCGTAGCTGGTGTAGCTGCTGCCTCCATCGAAGTCGGCGTAGCCAGAAGATCGCCCATCTTGAATTCCGGACGTGTAGCCGCCGCTTCCTCCGGACACGAAGCCACCGTTTCCTCCGGGACGTGTAGCCGCTGTTCCCTCCGGACACGAAGCCACCGTTTCCTCCGGACGTGTAGCCGCTGTTACCTCCGGACACGAAGCCACCGTTTCCTCCGGACGTGTAGCCGCCGTTTCCTCCGGACACGAAGCCATCGTTTCCTCCGGACGTGTAGCCGCTGTTTCCTCCGGACACGAAGCCACCGTCTCCTCCGGACGTGTAGCCGCTGTTACCTCCGGACACGGAGGCCGCCGTCTCCTCCCGACGTGTAGCCACTGTTTCCTCCGGACGTGTAGCCGCTGTTTCCTCCGGACACGAAGCCACCGTCTCCTCCGGACGTGTAGCCGCCGCTTCCTCCGGACGACGCGAAGCCGCTGTTGTCTGCGAACGCGGAGCCGCCGTGACCTCCGTGACCTCCGTGACCTCCGTGGGCTCCGTGGGCGTCCTGGCCGGTCGAGTGCAGGTGCGCGTGGCCCGAGCCGTCGCGGTCCTGCGCCGTCTGTGCGGCGGGCTGGTGAGTCTCGCCGACGAAGGCCGGCTCCTGCGCGGCCGGCGTCGCGATCGGCCGGAAGCCGCCCGCCTGGTCGTCGGCGGCCGTCAGCGCCACCAGCGCCGCAAACGCCCACAACTGCAACGCGACAGACATGGCGCGGTCACCGCACCGCCATTTGGCCGCTCGTACAGCCGTCGCCTGAGAATGAGAGTGATGTGATGTTTTCCTTTAAAGGCGCGCAAATGACCTTTATGGTCCGGCACGCCTAAAAAATTAACTCCCCCCCGAATGGGAGTGAGAGTGCTGCAAGGCGTGCTTATGGAACGCCACTGTCTGTTAAGCTGGTGTGAGTGTCGAGTTCGGAGGTTGATGTGAAGAGATTCACTCGGAGCGGAGTCGTGAAAGCCACAACTGGCCGCAGTTGCTTACGTGCTGACTTGTAGACCACGGTGCTGTACGTGTGAAACTGTTTGAGGGAGATGAAAATCATCTTTTTCATGGCGAAAGCTGTCTCGATTGACATTTTGTGTAATGCCTATAGACCCAATGAATTGCGTCTGATTTGCTGGTGGAGGGGTGGGGGGATTGCGAACCAATGGTTGAGGGACCTAGTGCCCCCCTGACGCATGCAAAACGAAGACGGTGTGTAGCGGTATGGAACTCGTAAGCGTCGAGACAAATCAAATACTGAGTTACTCGACCCACGGAAAGTGGAAACCGTTGACTCCGTGTATCAGTCCGTGAATGAAGGACTGACAGACTAAAGGACTGACAGACTGAAGGACTGACAGACTGAAGACTGACTGAAGGACTGACAGACTGAAGGACTGACAGACTGAAGGACTGACAGACTGAAGGACTGACAGACTGAAGGACTGACAGACTGAAGGACTGACAGACTGAAGGACTGACAGACTGAAGGACTGACAGACTGAAGGACTGACAGACTGAAGGACTGACAGACTGAAGGACTGACAGACTGAAGGACTGACAGACTGAAGGACCGATTGACTGATTGATTGACTGACTGAAGGACTGACTGTCCGTCTAGCTGGCTGATGGACTAACAGACGGACTGACTGACTTACTGACTAATTGTTAGGTTGACTCAGTGACTGACGGGCTGACTGACGGACTGACTGACACCTGGACTGAGTGACTGAATGACTGACTGACTGATTCGGTATGTACATGTCCGGTAGCTGCGAGGTGAGCTACGTTCGAGGCCTGTTGTCAACTTGGAAGCCTGCATGGCCGCCGACCACTAAGCGTCAGGAGCCTGGCGTCCCACGGGGTGTGCGTCACACGCAGGAGGTCACAGTAGGTCAGCTGCACCGCTTAGTGTCAACTCCCGGCTCAGGATGAGCCGCGGATCTTCTCGGCTTAGGGAGGGAGACAGGGATCTTCTCGACAGGGACGCGGATCTTCTCGGCTGTGACAGGTCCCCTCAGTGTGAACTCCAGCAGGAGGACACAGCCGATCACCTGCACGGCTTAGTGTGAACTCCCCGGTTCAGGCTGGGCCGGGCCTTCTCAGCCCAGGGAGCGAGATGAGCTATGACACGGCCCGGCGACACATGACCCGGCCATGCCTGATCGTGTGCTGCGGCGCAGTGTGTGTAGGATGTCCGATAATCCGCGAGTCGAAACTCCGTTTCCAGTATGCCGGGTGAATGCTGTGCCTATATGGATGCTTCATGGGTGGATATATGGATGCTTCATGGGTGGATATTCTGTAAGTTTGGTGGCTTTCGGACCGCGCCCTGTTCGAAGAAAATTTAGCATTAGGCCTTTGGCATATATTGGCTATTCCGGATTTAAAATATGAAGTGTGAACCTCCTCTCCTAAGAGTCGTAGGCTGAAACCAGAGCGCATCCGATATTACTCTGTGTACGAAGACCGCCACGAGATCTTGAGTATGCATTGGTTTCACGGTAGCATGGGAGGTTTGTAATGTCTAGTTCATGCAAGTATATCCCCAAATTTAAAGATCTAACAAATCACGCTTGTAGTTGTGATAACTAGCATGTACCCTCAGAAGCATGACAGGAGCCTTGGCGAGGAAGGGCTCGAGCCGGTCAAGAACTTGAGAGAAAAAAATTGTCCTTTGGGAAGATGTCCCGAGGAGAATGCGGGTGCCATGACTTAAATTAATTCGGATATCCAAGTGCGTTCGCTCCCAGTTCATTGCTTACCGTATCTTTAATTGTGATATAAATCAGGTGACTGGCGCAAAGTAGACCTTTCGGGCATATATTGAGAAGAAAAAGCACCCAGGACAATTAGCGTGCTTGGTATGACCATGTTTACTTTACAGTTTTCGAACAGCCCTTCGGAAATTTACCCCAAACCTCATGACAGACCTGACACCTCACGGGCAGACCTCACGAGACAAGAAGGGGACAAGTTAGCCTGGAGAGTCTAACCCATCATCCGCCAGAATTACTGCAGCACGGGAACTCCAACAATAAATTGGCACAATTTACTGAACACAGAGCACAGTTATATGCCGGGTGGCCTCTTCAGGCCCATGACCTGAAATGTCGCCGCACGTGTGCCTTGGGGATAGTCGGGCTCCAGTACCACTGCGTCTGCCCCGAGACCGGCCGCGGCCACTCACCCTCATCGTTCCGGCTGCAGTGGCGCGCTCTGTGTCGGCAGGCGATGACCTGTGCGTCGGTCGACTGATTCGCACGCAGCCACGGTTCGACTGTGACCTGACCCGGCCGCCGGTGGCCTTTATACCGTGCGCCGCGCGACGGCTTTCGCGCGCCGGCCGCCGCGGCGGGTTCGCGCGCCGGCCGCCCGGCTCATCCTGTCCCGCGAGGTTGCCACAGTGACCGGCGGCCGGAACCGGACCGGCGCCGGCACATCGCTGACCGTCGCTGCGCCGGACATCTCCGCGGAGGCCGGCACCGCGCCGGACACCTACGGACATCGCCGGACATCTCCGGACATCGCCGGACATCGCCGGACATCGCCGGACATCGCCGGACATCTCCGTGGAGGCCGGCACCGCGCCGGACATCTCCGGACATCGTCGGACATCGCCGGATATCTCCGCGACTGTTGACACCTCGCCAGACGTCGCCGCGCCGGACATCTCCGCGGTGGTTGACATATCGCCGGACATCTCCGCAGCGGTTGACACCTCGCCGGACATCTCCGCGGCGGGAGGCACCTCGCCTGACATCTCCGCAGCGGGAGGCACCTCGCCGGACATCTCCGCAACGGGAGGCACCTCGCCGGACATCTCCGCGGCGGGAGGCACCTCGCCGGACATCTCCGCGGCGGGAGGCACCTCGCCTGACATCTCCGCAGCGGGAGGCACCTCGCCGGACATCTCCGCAGCGGTTGACACCTCGCCGGACATCTCCGCGGCGGGAGGCACCTCGCCGGACATCTCCGCAGCGGGAGGCACCTCGCTCTAGCGTCGCGTGACACCGGGGAACAGCCGATGAAATAAACTGGTCGCAAACGCGGCCAATAATCTAGCCAAAAACATAAGCACCCTATGTTATCTCCCGTCACTGGATATGTACAGCTATATGATATGATGTATATTTTTTTGCGTTTTATATTCATGCTGATCACTATATAAAACATCATCAATACTGGGACACATTCCCTCCCTCTCTCCCTCTCCTTCCAGTTCGATATTTGCGACGTTGTGTGACCTACTCAACGTTAACCGCATTAACATGTCTGCGCCAGAAATGAAATTTCGCAATGGAAACCACCGTCAACGTGCAATGTCCGATCAAATTTTCCTCGGACTCCCGAAGGCGCTGAAGTCCGCTATAGAAATGTTGCCAGCGTGATGCACCATGTCGGTACATACACCGACGTGTTTGTCCTCGCAGTAAGTCTTCTTCCCATGTCTCCTATTTACCCGATTTTGCTCATTTTGTAGGTGAAAGCTCGGTTGGATTTGTACGGTATCTTGAGCTCGGCAAGCCAACTTGATGCCCTTGCATTGTTTTGCCTAACACAAGCGATGAAAAGGAACATCCTTATCGGATAATAACATGAATGGTGGTAGTATCGAATATCCGAAAGCTTGAAATTCGAGAAGCTTATGAACTTTCATTTTATTTTACCGGAAGAAAACACCCGCACTGCCCTTATCAGAGCATATCATAACAAATGTGCATGCCCGGTTACTGGGTTCTTAATTCAATCGGCTTTACTTTACTTTTCGTGACTGGAATGTCGAAAAACTGGCTTTGATGGTTGATGGATACTGAAGTGAAATTTTTGGCTGGGCCGGAACATATGGCGGGAACACGTTTAGCAGGGCCGATCGGAAATGCACGTCTGCCTTGTGCCACGGCACAATCAATCAACTTTCTTTTTTAATCATAAGACTCATGCTGGCGTAACTCAGTTTTGGCATTCCATTTCCTATTCGATGCCTGATTTGGGCATCGAATAGGGCGCTAAATGGGCGCTAAATGACCAAACCTGGTCGATGCACCCTAAAACTCAAATAACCAACCAACCTGATTTGTTGGTTACTAGCAGGGGTGCAGCCAGGATTTTTCAGGGGCGGCGCGACTCGAGCGAATGCCAGCAACAGAGACCGCTTTCGTCGAGCGAAGCCAAAACCGTACATTTTTGGCGCTGTTCACACTCCGAGAGCGTTCCATATTTTAACGTATTTTTGTTGGCTGCCCCCACCCCCACCCCACCCCACCCAAGGGGACGAGTAGTCTAGGGGTGAGTTGCCCGTCTCACATCCGAAAGATCGTGGGTTCGAGTATCACCTGTCGCTACTCTTCGCCTGCTACCAATCGACATGAGAGGTCGGTGACGCTACATGGCTCAACGGTCGACGTGTTGTAAAGCCAATACCTCCGCCAGAATATCCGGGCTGTGTCTCTCCCTTTGTGATACCAGGGGCAGGCAGTTCCGCGCCTGTGCCGCCCGGCACACGAATGGCCGTCGTGCAACTTCAGTACAGATGCGTGGAATATGTGGCTGCGCATCAACGGTCGATCTTGTACCGCGCTGGAAGACAGCGCGATGAGTGATATAATGATGTCAAATAAGTTCGGGTGCGCTTGTGTCGTGGAAAATGTTGGACATTACTGTTTCAATTTTGTACTTTATTTTGCTTTACTTTATCTCGTACTTTTTTTTATTTTAGGACGTTTTACCATGTTTCATGGCAAAATATAGAACCGTGGATGGAGAAGGTGGAGTGTTTTGGTAAAGCCCAATAGATGGAGGAAATGAATCCTGCCGATTTCCCTGTTGAAGCTTATTGCGTCCCATGTAGGGGTGCCGCTTTGCATGTGCTAAGGAAGGCCACTGACCCCTCAATTGATTTCCCCTCTCCCACCCACTCAAAATTAGGCTGAAACTTAACCATTGGGCCTACGGGCGTAACCTAGATATACAATGGTTTTCGGTGCAGCTTTAGCCATCAACAAAAGTCAGCACATCACCCCCCCCCCCCCCCCCCCCCCCACCCCCCCCCCCCCCCCCCCCCCCCCCCTCCCCACCCCCCCCCCCACCCCCCCCTCCAACAACAACAAATCGCAAAGTGATACACATGGTCTCATGTTAAGAAAGCAATAAATTGCTGGGGCCAAGGCAAAGATGGTTGGGCAAAGGCCCCATCAAAAGCATATGAAACTCCACTCGTGCATGAGGCTGTGGTGCACAGCTCCCTTCAATGAGTTTTCCACCTGCCCAGTCCTACGCTTGACCCCCTCCCCACACACACAATGATTTCAGAAGTCGCCACCCCCGTGACCGACACTGCAGGCAGCCGACCGTCCGCAGGGGGGGCGGGGGCGGGGTTCGGCCGGCGAGACCCACCATGACTAGCTGGTGTCCTGCGGCGGTTCCGCCCCCCCCCCCAACAGTGCGACGGATCTCCCAACAGTGGTGTTCGGCAGTGGCCACACTGATTCGCACGGCTGGAAGAGTCGGGGCGAAGCCGCCCCCTCGCCACCTCAGTGGCAGCCTCGCTGGTAGGTACAATGCCGAGCGAAAGACCTGGGCGTGGAACAAGCACACAACTCCGCCTACGAAGCGCCCCGAACGGCCGAAAAGTGAATATTACTGTTTGTCTTCTTTTCTGATATTTCGAAAGAGGGCCTCTGGACCAAACCTGCAAGTTGCTGCGACATCAGGAAGGGCAGTGACGGCTCATGTCGATGGTGAGATCACGACTGCGTCCGCGGCAAGTTGATGGCACCAAGGCGTCCACTACCTTCACAGGTGTCAGGCCTTCAGGGGGTTTCTTTTTTTTTGGTTGGTTCACAACCTTTTACCCCCACCCCCCAAAAAGCGCCCCCCCCTTTTTTCCCGGGGGGCCGGGGGGGGGGAAAAATTTCTTTGGGGGGCTAGAAGAAAAACCCCCCCCTTTTTTCAAAAAAAAAACCCCCCACAACACCCCCCCCCGCCGCGGTCGCTACCTTCACAGTCTCAGATTATATGGGCGGCCGCTACCTTCACAGCTGTCAGGCGCTGAGGGCGGCGGGATCTCGAGTGACCAGAGGAGGAGGCACAGCCGATATTATGCGTAGTATTTACCATGCAAAGCCATAGGCTCCAGGGTAAAATTCACAGGTACGCAACTTTTTTCTTCTTTAAAAAAAAGAAGATTAATCCGAACTCTTGCTCGGGTGGCTTTATGAACCAGGGTTCCATTGCTAGGCAGAGCTTGTTGCGTGAGCCCTGGTCCCACCACCCGAACCATGAATTACATTTTAACGGCAGAATTTAGACCGAAAGTTTGACGTGTCGTCAATGCACCGACACGGCCGCCCGGTAGCTCGTCCCCAGCCTCATCGGACCAGCTGCCAACTGACCCTCTCAGTCGGGAGCTAAACGCGAGCGCGTGAAGCGACTCGAACCCTGTGTTGTCAGGACAGGGGAGACGAGTGCAGGCCAGCGCTCTAACCAACTGAGCTACCGTGGCGGCAAACTTGCGACTTGCACATTGATGGTGGATTAGTGATAGATGAGCCCACTTGCAATGTGTGATGGATGTTTTACAGTAATATCGATGTTTGAATAGGGTCTGGAACAAAAGGGGTTTGGAGCGATTTTCCCATGCAACGTCATAGGTGTAACGCTGAATTCTGCAAATTTCGAGGCCACGTGTTCCTTCTCGTCCCCGTTTTGGTGACGACCATGCATTTATGGTGGAATATTTGTGTGCCTACCTCACAATTAAGTAAATTGCATAAGTAGCATCCCAACATAAATATAACAGGACGGTAGGTATAAAAATAGCATTACCAAAAGAAGACACACACGAGTAGATGCCCTTGAGTAGAAATGAACCTGGACATGACCGCGATTCGCTTCGATGCAAAACAAGTAGCAAATGGCAAAACAGTGCCACGATGCAAAACAAGACGCATTTCTCGTTGTCATCTGTATGCTTTCGCAGAAACGAATGTCATATTCCAGCTATGTTTTTCCGACCCTACAAAGTGGAAGGCCTACTGCAGACGTGTTCAGTGATGGCCTATTCGTGGCATTTGGATAGAAGTGTCATCGGCCACCTCGGACAATTTTGGTACTATGCGATGCCGACGGACGTGGAGCAACAGTACAGACGGGAGGATAGCAAGGACACGGTGCATGGCGCGGGGCGGGTGGTGAATTAGGTCGACGGCTTGTTGAAGCACTGTGTGCATGCACTTGGAAACAGATTATGGTAAAAGACGTAAATTTTGACACCTCCGCTAGTCTGACACAATAACCGTTGGCTGGATCGAGCTAAAGACCTGAAGTCTTAAATCTCAGCCATCGATTGACGGAAGACAAAATTCCATTTTAAAAAAGCCCGAACTTGCGGTGCGCTAATTTGTGAAGGCAGGCGCGCACCCAGGATTTTTTCATGGGGGGGGGCGGACCGAAGAGGGCACTTGGCCGGCTCCAAAAGGGCACCTGACCGGCTCCAAAAGGGCACTTTGCGGCCCGGGGCACACTGGAAGGTCTGTTGACCGGGGGGAAGGGGTGGGGGGTGAAAAAAAAATGTTTGGCCAAAAGGGCAGTTTTGTGCCCAAAGGGCACCTTTGGCACAGGCGGGGCACATAAGGCAGGTGATTTTTGGGCTAAATTTGGGACATTACGGCCAAGAGGGCACTTTTCGGTAAAAGGGCACTTTTGGCCAAAAGGGCACTTTGGCCTCATGGGGGCCCGGGCCCCCTGGGCCCCCCTCAGGTGCGCCTATGTGTGAAGGTGTCTGGTCGATCTGTCCTGGAACACCCCGTGCAAGTGAATCCGTCCTGTCACGGCTGGTTCGATCCCATCACCCGGATCTTGAGCCAGTCCAGAGGCGCGACACCCAATGTGTCAGTGACACGAATGAGCACTTCAATTAGATGTCAACGCAGCCACCTCCTTCAGGTTATTTGTTTTTGTGGCTTCTGAGAACTGAAATGAACTAGCTTCATCCGTGCCTTAATGGGCGCTGTATGACCAACGCAGTCGATGCGCCCGAAAGCCCAAATAACCAACCAACCATCCGTGCCTTATTTTCCCCTCCGCTTCGTGAGAGGTGCTGTCACACGCTCCGGGGCGGCATTCCAACATACCCGTCCCCCTCCCCCATTGGAGCCTGTTCAGCGGAGCCTAGCGGCTCTGCGTTGATAACCCAGTGACTGAGTGACCTACTTACAACTGTGCTACCCGTTTCACAGAAGTCGGTCACAATTCCGACGGACGCATTTGGCGACATCTATCATCGCATCTGCACTGGTTAGACCTGCATCGTCGGTTGACGATGTCGACGTTGACGATCGAACTGCGTCGGTCTGTCTGGCATTCGCAAGACGAAATGCATGCGGTGCTGCGCTTGGCTTTCGACCGTCGGTGAAAACCCTGCACCCGTGTCGTGGTGAATTGTTCGTCTACATATTCCGTGTATCATTCCTAAGTTCGTTTTCCGCACGCAGTGCAAACTTCGGCAGTGTAAATAGCTGAGAACATACCCCGCCACGTTGCACAGTCACGCCGTCCACGGAGGTACTTGAAGTCTATGTAGAAATATTTGTGCAACAATGGAATATTCCATGACCCCGGATTGATAAAGTGGCCGTGTTTAAACATCAGCATAATGCAAAGAGAAATGGCACGAATAATCAGTTTATTTGAGCATCATCAGTGACATCCACAACGTCGACACACACACCTTCAAAAACAGTCCGGCTAACAAATAGGGCATGGAAAGCACCCACATGAAACACGCCTGGTTTGGTGAATTCAGGGTGAAAGCATAGCCTTTCTTTCCGGATCGCTTTGCAGTGGTGAAATACAGACAGCTTACCCACAGTATTGGGCAAGTTTTGGTGCTGGTGAGAGGGGGCTTTTGTGATAATTTCTGCAGTAATAGGTGCAATTACGTCTCTGTGTGTGCATTTACATTTCTGCGCTACTGTGCGTGCAAGGTGTGTGCTTTAAAGAGAATCCACGTGCAAACTGAGCAAACCGAGGGGCACGTGAAGCCGTGGTAGTGCAGCCAACGTACAACTGGGATGGCCAATAGGTTCAGTTAGTGGCACACTTGCTGTGGAAATGTCGATAGAAACGAAAGGGCAAGGCATGGCGATTGAAAGACGATAGCAGGAGCATATAAACGAGCCAATATAATTTATCATCATTTGGCTGATGTGCACACAACAGGCTGGAAGCGATGTCTGCGAACGGTGACAAGCGACTCGCCGTTTCCGTTGCCGCAGACAGCTGTGCAGCGTGCGCCAATAACTTCTGTGGAGCGTACGCCAATAACTTGCTGATCAACAATAAGGCGCTCGTGCCCCGAAAACGGCGGGGCACTTGCCGACGGAGGAGAGGAAGGAGCTCTGCGCGAGGACGCTTTGTGAACACTGGCGCGACGCCGACAGACGGATCAACACACAAATATCACAACGGCTAGAACAACGTAGGCACACATGCGACTGCAATGAGTACATTGTACTTACACGTACCGCACGCGACACACATTTCCCAGAACGAAAAACTGACGAAGCCCGGCGGCGACGAGTACGCTGCTGGGCGGCACCGGGAGCGCTTCGCACAAGTGTTTGTGGCAGGTGAACGGTCGGGCTCGGCCTAGTACTGCGGGGCGCCGTAGCCACTGCTGGGTGCTCCGTAGCCACTGCTGGGTGCTCCGTATCCGCCGCTGGGCGCTCCGTATCCGGCGCTGGGCGCTCCGTATCCGGCGCTGGGCGCTCCGTATCCGCCGCTGGGCGCGCTGTAGCTGTCGTACCCCGCTCCGAAATTCTGTCCACGATACCCTCCCTTGCCGCCTCCCTTTCCTCCGCCGTAGCCTCCTTTGCCGCCTCCCTTTCCTCCGCCGGAGCCTCCTTTGCCGCCTCCCTTGCCGCCGAAGACGGAGAGATAGGGGATGTTGAGCGGGTAGTAGAGCACTTCCCCCTTGAGCACGGGGAAGCGGAGGTAGTCGAGGAATCCGCCCTTGCCGCCGCCATTGCCGCCGCCCTTGCCGCCGCCGAACAAGCTGCCCTTATGCCGCCGATAGAGCGGGATCTCGGCGTAGTTGCCCAGACCTTTTCCGCCGCCCTTGCCGCCGCCGCCCTTGCCGCCGCCGAAGAGGCCGCTGCCGAAGAAGCCGCCTCCCTTCCCTCCTTTACCGCTGCTGGCGTGACCTCCATCTCTGTAGGAGGTCACGAACTCGTACCCGCCGTCGTCGTAGCCGCCGTTGTCGTAGCCGCTGTTGCTGCTGGGGTACGAATCGTAGTTGTCGTAGAAGCCGACGTTTCCGCCATTGTCGTACTGCTGGTTCGCGTAGCCACCGTTGCCGCTGTAGGAGTCCACGTAGCCCGCGCCGCCTCCGCCGCTCTGTCCGCCACTGTACCCGCCGCCCTGTCCGCCAAGGTAAACGCCGTCGTGTCCGCCGCTGAATCCGGCACCGTGTCCGCCGCCGTGTCCGCCGCCGTGTCCGCCGCCGTGTCCGGAGCCGTGTCCGCCGCCGTGTCCGCCGCCGTGTCCGCCGCCGTCAGCGCTTGCGACAGCAGCAAGCGCTGCCAATACAAAGATCTGAGGAAAGGTGAGTCCGTCAGGTGGTCAATAGCACGTGCCTTGTCGCGTTTATGCATTTACAGTGATGTGTGCATAGCGTGGTGTCTGCCTGTCCCACCTCTAATCACGTGTCCGGCGGAATAACTAGTTCGATGTACGTTCAACTGAATGTAAAACTTCGAAGGATCAATCCTGTAGCACACCATAAGGAGCCATGCAACCGCTATGCACATTCCATGAAGATATACCAACATTTCACATAATAATCGGAGATATAAGTACGAAGTCTCAGAAGCGAAACATAGTTGCACTTCTCTTTGATCGGCTTCCCAAGGAAACACCGATCGTGGCTCTCGCGCCGAGTGTTGGTTGGTTATTTGAGTTTTTGGGCGCATCGACCAGGTGTGGTCATTTAGTGCCCATTCGCGCCGAGTGTGTCCTGGCAAAGGATACGGGTGATACGCAAGCACGGCTTCGCCGAGTGTGTCCTGACTGGTGATGCGGGTGATACACAGACACGGCCTGGTGCAGCACGCGCTCAACTTGCACCACACAGCACCAACACCGTTCGCTTGCCGGGGCGAGACTCGGAACACACTCGGAAGTTGTCTGGCGGCGGCGCCCCCCCCCCACCGCCCGGCCGCGACCGAGCCGACGGCCCGAGCGCCGGCCGCGTACCTTCATCTGTGCGCTGCTTCTCTGCCCTCGCTGCTTCTCTGCCGTGCGACGCGGAACTGACCACCAGCCGGCCAGTTTCCTCTTATATTCGCCGAGACGGGTTTGTGCGGGCCGGCTTTCGCGCTGCGCCGACATTCCGGTCCGTCGGAGGTGGCCTGCGACGACCCGGTCACTGGACGACTCGTGCCGGCCGCCGGATGTCCAGTCCTGCACCCGCTCTGCAGGAGTCCAGTCCTGCACCCGCCCTGCAGGAGTCCAGTCCTGC
Source organism: Imbricaverruca yamaguchii (assembly GCA_034440575.1). Lineage (NCBI taxonomy): Eukaryota > Metazoa > Arthropoda > Thecostraca > Neoverrucidae > Imbricaverruca > Imbricaverruca yamaguchii. Next base: position 1,457,155 of record JAOTOL010001572.1, read on the forward strand.
ACCCGCCCCGCAGGAGTCCAGTCCTGCACCCGCCCTGCAGGAGTCCAGTCCTGCACCCGCCCTGCAGGAGTCCAGTCCTGCACCCGCCCGCAGGAGTCCAGTTGCACCGCAGGAGTAGTCCTGCCCCGCAGGAGTCCAGTCCTGCACCCGCCCCGCAGGAGTCCAGTCCTGCACCCGCCCCGCAGGAGTCCAGTCCTGCACCCGCCCTGCAGGAGTCCAGTCCTGCACCCGCCCCGCAGGAGTCCAGTCCTGTAGGGTGGACTGGACCCATCATACAGCAGTCCAGTCCTGCACCTGCCCAGAGTCCAGCCTGCACCTGCAGGAGTCCAGTCCTGCACCCGCCCCGCAGGAGTCCAGTCCTGCACCCACACTGGAGGAGTCCAGTCCTGCACCAGCCCATCCAGCAGGAGTCCAGTCCTGCACCTGCCCCGCAGGAGTCCAGTCCTGTACACGCCATACAGGAGTCCAGTCCTGCACCTGCCCCGCAGGAGTCCAGTCCTGCCACCCGCCCTGCAGGAGTCCAGTCTAGTCCGGCATCCACTATGCATGAGTCCAATCCTACACCTACCCTGCATGTGTCCAGCCCGGCACCCATACTACAGGAGTCCAGTCCTGCACCCACCCTACATGAGTCCAGTTCTGCACCAACGATACGTGGTAGCTCAGCTGGTAAAGCGTTGGGCTTTTGATCGCAAGATTGTGGGTTCGAATCTCGCAGCCGACGGCACTTACCGAGCGCGCCCGCGACCAATCGGCGTGAGAGGCTGGCGACGCTGCATGACCTAGCGGTTGAATACGTCGTAAAATAATTCAAGACTGCATTCCCAGTTCCTCAGTCGAGTCCACCGCCCGATACCTACACGTCCGCTGCGAATCCCCAGTGTGTTTGTGCCAGCCTCATTCCCCTTTTTGGTTCGATGAGGTCTTCCTCATCGCGAGAGTCGTGGGAGGAACGCTAGGTAGCCGCTGTGTGTTTATCACTTGCCAGATATTTTAACGGATATTTTTGCCAGATATATGCGGACAAGATAGGCGTTGCAACGAAACGGTGTCGCAACAGTTTTGGGCCGCAAAGATGCTGTTCCCTCTGACGAGCTCTGACGGCGCTTGTCAGACTGGCTGGGATATGGCTGCGCAGTCTACGGCGTTCTCCCGGTGACATCGCAGACTCTCAATGGTGTTGAAAAATCGTGCAGCGAAGGACGAAAGCCGAATCGTCCATGAATGAACACACATGACGTGTGCCTAGTCTCCATAATGGTCTTGGTTATGGATGGAGAAGATCCAAAAATGATTGGTGATTTTTTACTATGCCAAAGATAGAAACATTCAAATAGTCTAACACACACACACACACACACATATATATATATATCAGCAGTTGTGAGTGGTATGCTCGTCGATGGTCGGTATGTATTATATTTGTGGCTCGATTAAACCAGAAGTGTACCTGTGGCGCACATCTACCTTCCCAACTGATAATGGATGGGTAGGCCTAAGCAAATTGTCGGGTCGATGGCCATCGTGTGCTAGTAGCACTATTGGTCGCGGAGGCTTTCAATTTTGCATCGCCCAGACAAGAAGTGTGCGGTCGGTTTTTGTTGTCATGGGCTGTGTCGCAAGCGCGTACTATGCGCTTAAAATTCACGCGACACTCCCATTCGCTTAACATGGAGTCGGGAACTGTTCGACGAAAAATTTGCGGAATGCATACCAAAGCGTGGCACGTAAAGGCTGAGCGGCATCGATGGGTGCTTGGTACCACACGAAAGCCCCCGGTGTTGGCTATCCGTCGGGCACAGCTTCGGTGTGACCGGGTCAATGTGTTGCACGTGAGGCACGTGAAGGTGGCGCGAGGTCAGGTTCCGCGCAAATCGACAATCTCCCATAAGTTGAACACGCGGAAAGGAATTTTTATCGCTAAGAATGCGGCCAATTCAAGTGTGCCAAGTCGACTCGGTTTCAAACTGCACAACTCGCCAACCAATGGACGGATCGGCACAAAACTGGTGCCATAGTGAAGCCAAGACAGTCGCTTTAGCTTGGCAGCGGAAGCAATTTTGCTACAAGTGGGACGTGCACACGAGGAGGAGGGGTCAAAAGCGAAAGCGGCGTTTTTAACAATCCTTCACGATTGAGTCTGGCGCTGAAAAACGGCTGATGATGTCAAAACGCCGTTACTTGCATTACTCGCCTCGACGTACCGGCTGTACTTTTCCCCGGACCATCGGCACCTGCCGTGTACTGTGATGACTGTCGGTCGTGGCGATCAGAGCGGTGTGCGTCGTTTTCCGCCAAACCGGCGGTTTCTCACGAGATTATCGCCACCGTCAGACACCATTTTCTGGCGAAATGTGGCGCACAAACATAGCCCCAACGCCCGTGATGCCCTCGGCTGTTCCAGACTTTCGCATCGACAATACTCTCCTCGCAGTTAAGGGTGCCACGAACCACTGCCGACCACAGTTTCCGGCCGTCTCAAGTGGCTCCCAGATGCGTCGGCCAGTCGCCACTCCGGTGAATCAGCTTCAGCCATCTTCCACGGTTGAACATCATATTGATACATGTGTTGCCACGCCAGCCACGATGCAGGGTTGTTTACGATTTAGTTGCCCGACTCACAATCGAAAGGTTGTGGGTTCGAGTCTCACCTGTCGCTACTCTTCGCCCGCGACCAATCGGCGTGAGAGATTGCCGACGCTACATGACTCAACGGTCGACGTGTCGTGAAACCAACCACCGCCACCGCCAGCCACGATACCGTGAGAAGCAGTTGACATGTGAGCAAAAGGCACTCTGTATTCAGGAAATACGAATGTGTTATCGCCAGTGTGCAAATGATTGCTTGAAGGCAGTTTAACCCGCGCAGTGCAGGATCTCGGGTAATTTGGAAGGGTCGAAAAATCAGTGCACCATACTAGACCTATGCTCGGGTTTGGGGCAACGCAGCAGAACTGCTGCCGGTCTGTACGAACCAGCAGGCCGCTCAGCGGAACGGGAGGCGCACGGGCGCGGGGCTTCGTTCAGCAAAGCGGGCGAATTAGCGGTTGTGTGCTGAAATGGGCCGGCTTGTGGCCGTTAGCGAGCAGTAACGAGCCGTGAGACATGCCACATATAAGATGATAACTCAGGCATGTTGTGAATAAACGAGTGCATCCACTTTTTATTTATGAAACATACAAAAACATAACTACATATTAATTATTCTATGTCTCGTGCTGCGCCTTCAGAAATGATATCTGCAGATTCATTTTATATCACCGGATAGTAATGTTGCAGTAACATGAGTCGTAATTGAGTTGGTACTTACTACTTCTTGTGTACGGAGAAAATACAAAATCAGCATTACCTGCCATATATTGACACCAGCATTCGTATCATACAAATAATATAATATTCACAGAATAACTAGCGCTTCTGTCGAATAACAAGCACTTATTTCAATACGCGCGGGATCGGTGCGCATATCTCACAAATATGTAATGACTACCAAGCAAAGATGTTGAACACAGCTAACTCATGTTAGTGCTGCGATGGATGCAATTGAATGATCAATGTAACACTTCGGATCTACATGGACATCAATGAAATGGAAAAAGTTCCAGTTTATCCAGAAGGAACAGAGATCCGGCCGATTAAGCTATTCAATATAGCTGAACACGCATGACCGTCGGAGTGCTTTCAGTCAGCTTCGCACTCGGCACTCATAATCGTCTCAGTGTTTTCGGTCGCGCTGAGGTCAGCGTTCATAGCTATCTGCGTCCGTCTAATAGGTTCAAAGTGCAGCACTCATGATTGTCTGAAAGGAGTGCTAGGCCAGACAATCATGACTCATGAAAGTCATGATTGTCTGGCTTAGCACTCAGTACTTATTGACTCAGTCTTGTCACTCAGTCACTCAGTCACTCAGACTGAGTGACAAGACACTCGGTCTTGCCACTCGGCCTTGTCGAGCACCTCGGACCGGCCGAATCCCTCTCGTCGGCCCCACCGCAGGCTCTGTCGTCGGATTACCCAGCTGATGGACTGCCTCCTGTACTGTTCGTCCGGCACCGGCTGTATAACGAGCCGGGCTGTCCGCTCGTCAGTCAGTCAGTCGTCAGTCGTCAGTCAGTCTATAATGAGCCGAACCGGCATGGACTCCGGGTCGGCGGCGCGGAGGACTGCGGCCACGCTCAGCCGACGATGGGCTTCAGGATGGGCCGGGTGACGGCCTGCCACTTCTTCTGCCACCAGGTGCGCTGCGCCGGCGGCGGCGGCCGCCGGTACTTGGGCGGGCCGGCGACGGCCGGGCGCGGCGCGTGGCGCGGGGTCGGCGGCGGCGGCGCGGCCGACGCCGGCTGACGCCACCAGCGGCGCGCCGGTGGCGCCGCCGCCGGCTGCGGCTGGTAGCGCGGCGGCGGCGCGGGGCGCGCCGCCGCCACGGGCGGGGTCGCGATCCAGGCGGCGGGGACGGGCGCGGCGAGGCCCTGTCGCGAGGGGACGGGCGGCCGAGGGGCCGGCGGCGGGGGGCGGACAGGCAGAACGCCGCCCGTCCTCCGCGTCGCCACGGTCGCCACCGGACGCCACCGCAGCGGCGGGCCGCGGCGGTCGGGCGCGGCCGACTGGCGGCGCACCGCGACACCGGCCGGCGGCGCCGCGCCGTCGACGCCGGCGACCTCCAGCGGCGCGGCCGTGTCGGTCGCCTGTGGCGGCGCCGACGTCGCGTTTCCCGCGACGGCTGCGGGCGTGCCGGGCGCGGCCGCCGTGACCATCGCCTCGGGCGTGGGCGGCGGCGTCGTCGACGGGCCAGTCGTTGTCGACGGGCCGGTCGTTGTCGACGGGCCGGTCGTTGTCGACGGGCCAGTCGTTGTCGACGGGCCGGTCGTTGTCGACGGGCCGGTCGCCGTCTCGGGCGCCGGCATCTCCGGCACGACGGTGGTCGCAGTCCGGTCGGTGGCGGGCCGCTCGATGGTCTGCGGGCCCACCAGCAGGTTGCGGTGGCGCAGGGTGATGATCTGGCGATTTTCGTACGCGCTGTAGGTGCCGGTGGCGGTGTTGGGGAGCGTCTTCCCCATCCAGGCGCCGGGCGGGCTCACCGCCGGGCGCACCAAATTGTAGTTGCTGATCGCCCCCTGCGCTGTCGCAGATCGACGACGTCGACCACCGCCAGCGTTGTTGCCTCCACTAACGTCTCCGTTGTCGCTTGCGAGGCTGCCTGCGTAGTCAGCCTCGTCATTATCACTGTACATGTAGTCAAAGTCTGAACCACCTCTTTGCTGACTCGGACTCTCGGTGCCGTTCTGCAGGCTGTGTAGCAATAGCGCCAGCAGCTGGACATCATCCGGAGACAAGTCCACCGCATCTCCGGACGCCGGATCAACTGCGGTCACGATCTGGTCGGCGAAGACCGAGGGAGAGGGACCAGCGGCCGCCTGGGCAGACATGGGCGCCATGGGCGCCCCGTCAACCGGCGGACCGGTCATCTCGGGCGCCATGGGCGCCCCGCCAGCCGCCGGACCGGTCACCTCGGGCGCCATGGGCGCCCCGCCAGCCGCCGGACCGGTCATCTCGGGCGCCATGGGCGCCCCGCCAGCCGCCGGACCGGTCATCTCGGGCACTCCGACGCCGGAGGGTGGCGCCGTGTCCGTCTGACCGGCCTGCGGCTGCGGCGCGAGCTCAGAGGGAGACTGGACAGAGCCGGCAGGAGGGGCCGCGACCGGCGCCGGCGGCCTGCTGGGGGGCGACGGCGCCACGGGGGGCGTCGTGAGAACCGTCTCGTCGAGAGGGCGTGCGCTCGGCATCGACGTCGTCGGACTTTCGACCATGAGCGGGCTCGGCAGGGGACGTGAACTCGGCAGGCCGGGAGTCGCCGACCCCGGAGAGTCGCCCTCAGGCCGAGAGGCGTCCTCCGTTGGCTGCTGGGGAGACACACCAGACGGAGTTTGGGGCGCCGGCGCGGTCGTCGCAGGGGGAAGTGTTGTCGTCACTGTGAGGGTGGCCGGAGGGTACGCGTGCGGAGGCGTATAGGTCACGGTGTGCGTGACCTGAGAGGACATCGGGGAGGGATCCAAGGGAACGGTGTGCGTATAGGTCACGGTGTGCGTGACCTGAGAGGACATCGGGGAGGGATCCAAGGGAACGGTGTGCGTATAGGTCACGGTGTGCGTGACCTGAGAGGACATTGGGGAGGGGTCCAAGGGAACGGTGTGCGAGACTGGAGGGTCCGCGTGCGGAGGCGTGTAGGTCACGGTGTGCGTGACCTGAGAGGCCACTGGGAGGGGCCTGCCGGTGGCGGTGGGCCAGACCGGGCGGTGCGGGTACGGACGGGTCGTCGTCACGGTGCGTGTCACCGTGGACAGCCAGACTCGAGAGGTGGTCACGGTCGCCGTGACCGTGACCGCAGGCGCCGTCCGCACGAACGTCACCACTGGCTTCCGCAGGTTCTCAGCCAGCACGATCAGCCGAGAGTGGTATTTCGACGGCAGCAGGATGACCGGCTTCGACGGAAGATGGCCGAACGGCTTCGGCGGCCGCTGGATGTGCGGCTTCTGCGGCCGCTGGGTGTACGGTTTCTGCGGCAGCTGCACAGGTGGCCTCTGCGGCAGCTGCACAACTGGCTCCTGCGGCAGCTGGGCGTGCGGTTTCGACGGAAGCTGGATGTGCGGTTTCTGCAGCGGGGGAGACGAGAGCGGCGGCTTGGCCGCGGAGTCGAGCTTGTCGAGGGCCGGATGGAAGTCGCTCGGGAACAGCTCAGGAAACAGGCTGAAGAACCGTTTGGCCACGCCGACCATCTCGCTGGGCAGTCGACCCTGCTCCAGCCTCTGGATGATGCGTTTGCCGACGGCGGCGATATGTTGCACCAGCACACGATGCGACTCCACTGAAACACAGGTGCATACAGGTGTTGAGGAAAGTTGCGCTCAGTTCAGTCATGGATGAGTCATACTGCCTTCCTCTGGACCTGTTGACCGTCATCGTCAGGCGGTATTCAGCCTATAATGGGCATACAGGCGGGGTTCAGCCTATGGCCACCGTGACTCTCAGTTGTGTAGCTGTGGCTTAGCGGTGCAAAGTAAAGGACGTAGTGCTGAAACACAGCCACTGGCAAGTGCAAGCCCATGCTATTCAGCGGTTCCTGGGAGGTTGAAACCATAGAAAAGATTGGTGTTGAGGAAAGCTGCGCTCAGTTCGGTCATGGATGAGTCATACTGCCTTCCTCTGAACCTGTTGACCGTCATCGTCAGGCGGTATTCAGCCTATAATGGGCATACAGGCGGGGTTCAGCCTATGGCCACCGTGACTCTCAGTTGTGTGGCTGTGGCTAAGCGGTGCAAAGTAAAGGACGTAGTGCTGAAACACAGCCACTGGCAAGTGCAAGCCCATGCTATTCAGCGGTTCCTGGGAGGTTGAAACCATAGAAAAGATTGGCGCTGAGGAAAGCTGCGCTCAGTTCGGTCATGGATGAGTCATACTGCCTTCCTCTGAACCTGTTGACCGTTATCGTCAGGCGGTATTCAGCCTATAGTGGGCATACAGGCGGGGTTCAGCCTGTTGTGGGCATACAGGCGGGGTTCAGCCTGTTGTGGGTATACAGGCGGGGTTCAGCCTATAGTGGGAATACAGGAGGGATTCAGCCTGCAGTGGATATACGGGCGGCGTTGTCACAGGCAGAAATAACCAAACCAGGTAAGGAAAGACGCCGCATGATCACCCCAGTAGCTTTTTGTTTATTGGTTGGTTCACGACGCACTTTATGCACATTCACGGCTAACGGCGACGCCCACACTGTTTCGCCAGTGGGCCGCAAGATTGGGAAACGTCCTGAGTGGCGTTAGAGTCGAACCCGAGACCTTTGGTACCCACAGCCCGACACCTTAACCACTCGGCCATCCCCGCCCCTTCTCTCAGTAGCATTTCACGTCGTGCAATCCAACAAACGTGATGCACGTCCGAGTGGAAATGACCACGCCCTGCTCACCCGCTCTTCCCCGCATCGTGCGTGCACCAAATATTTTCATTATAATATTATCTACGTTGAAAAATGATTGCACTTCGCAAGCCTTAAATCAGCGCGTGCCAACGAATCCAGGTAGCAACAAACCGTACTCTGAATACATTAACTTCCGAAGCTAGGTCTACACAAGCGACACAGATAATCAACTGGAATGATTTTTTTTGTAATTGGGTGTTGCAAGGCGATTTTGCTCCGTCTTAAACATTTATCAACACATGTTTGAGAGCCTGAATGCAGATGGATGGCGTATCGAACTTTGGGTCTTTGTCAATGCTGGGCTCTTTGTCAACGAAATGTTCCTTCGTTCCTTCATTGACAAAATAGCAAACTGCTGTTGTTTGCTTGTTTGTTTATCGGGTTATTAACAACGCACTTTACGCGCATTCACTGCTAATGGTGCCGCCCACACTGCCTCGCCGGCGGGCCACGGGACTGGGAAATGTCCCAAGCGGTGCGAGTGTCGAACCCGGGGCCTTTGGCACCTAGAGCCCAACACCTTAACCACTCGGTCACCCCCGCCCGGACTGTTGTGGTTTGAATGACATGAGATCACCTAAGCGAGGCTAAAATACTACGCTGCTACTAAATCCAATTGACGTGACGCAACGTTAGTTGTTCGCTCCGCTTTGCTCCGCTTTGCTCCGCTGCTCAACACTCAACAGGCACAGATTGGATACCGAAGCGTGTGCTCTTGAACGAAGCGTGCGTAAGTTTCACCACCCGTTTCTGTCCTGTCTGACTTGAGCTCTTCTGACTCTTTTGGCGACGTTGGGGTGCAGTTGCAAGGCTTTTCGGAGTGTAGTGGAGGGGCTCGTGGTCTAATGACAAGGAGATCTGGCCTGCTAACGGGGCGGTGCCGATATCGGAATGGCCGGCCCTGGACAACTGTTCTCCGAAACTGCTTCTCGCAAACACACGATCAGTGTTCGAGCTGTCTCGCACGCTCAATGTTTCCTCCGGATGTGAACAACAAATCATCCCTGGATAACTTCTGATGTACAATGGAAATGGGACAGCATTCAGCTGGTTTCTCACCGCGAGATAGGCCCAAATTCCGATAGTGACTGTATCCCTCATGATTTGGAGTTTAGAATGTAAAGACATAAAGACATGAAAGATTAGTGCAACTATGAGCCACAAGGGCCCTTCTTGGTTGCACTCTGTACACTCAGCCAGTTGCCCACCAAGGATGACGATTGCGTCGAGACAAGGATGTATTTACATCCTTGTCTCGACGCCTGAAATCGCAAATTTTGATAAGGACTAAGACAGCCATTACGTTGATAGCGATATGCCTAACGAATAACACCCTGATATTTCGGCTGGAAACAGATGCAAATTGCATTTGCACAGTAAACGAAAGCCTGCCGGGGTGATTCCATAAGGGCACAAACTTTCAATAACAGACGACCCAGTGTGACCTGGACGTCACGCAAACAACCCAATACTGTGATAAGTAACCGATGGCATGTGCGTAGACGTGAAAATGTGACGATCTGAATGCTCTTAAAGACGGTTAAGTTGTTTTCTTTTCAGTTTGGCCCGCCCCGTCTCAGGGGAAGGGGAATTTTCAGTCCCCTCCCTAAGGTTTTCGGCGGAGTGATAAAAAAAAACTGCTCACGGCGGCTCGCGGACATCTGGCACGCCTTTTCCCACAGCGATTTGGCATGTTGTGTGGAAATGTTGAAGTCAGGTCACCTGTGGTCCACGAGCTATTCAAGGTCAAGTGAGGTCACCTACAAAAAAGTTCAACCAGCATGCACACACGCACACACAGACACACACACAGACATTCTTTATATTCATGCAACAATTGGTTGCTTCAAAATCAAACAATACTTAAAAATAACCCACTGAATGATACATCCGCTGTTATTGAGCATCTGTGCCTACGTATGGGATATTTTGAACCAGCACCCAATATTATTCGATGCGATCCGAACAAGAAAGTGAAAAAGCCGGCCTAATCAGGAGCTCAATCTCTAGAACACGCCAGGCTCGGGCACCTGCCAAACTACCGAAATAACGAGCCGCGAAACTACCAGGAAAGGGCATATGGGTGTGGATGTGCGGGGGGGGACTGAAGGAGCTAAGAGGCTGCCCGTGACCAATCTACGAGCTAAGAGGCTTCCCGGTTCCGCGTTCCACACCAGTGCGCATTCAGCTTCGTCCGGAGCGAAAATCAGGCAGGCAGGTTTCTAAACGCGTCGGTCCAACTCCCGGTAAGCGGATCGGCTGAGGAGGGGGGGGGGGACAGATCCTCACCCTGTTGGATGGTGGCGTCCTTCCAGCAGCCGGCGAGCAGCACCAGCGCGATCAGCCCCAGCCGCGCGAACGGCAGGGCCATCGTCACTGTGAACACGTGGTGTCGGCGTCAGGCGGGGGACGAGTGGCCTAGGGGTAAGTTGCTCGTCTCACAATCGAAAGGTTGTGGGTTCGAGTCTCACCTGTCGCTACTCTTCGCCCGCGACCGATCGGCGTGAGAGATTGGCGACGCTACATGACTTAACGGTCGATGTGTCGTAAACCAATAACCAGCCAACCAATCGGCGTCAGGGGGCGATCAGCGCGCAGGTCGCACCCGCACACCGTCGCGAGACATAGCCACCAACAGACAACCATCCCGTCTGCACCGTCCTGCTGGCGTGTCGTGGTGGTTGGTTGGTTGGTCGTTGGTTCTACGACACGTCGACCGCTGAATCGTGTAGCGTCGCCAATCCCTCACGCCAATTGGTCGCGATGCCCGCCCTTCCTGCCAGGGTGAGAGGCAGGCGACGCTGTATGGCCTCAGCTGCTGAGGGCGTCGTAAAGCCACAATTAAATAAATCCAATTGGTCGCGGGCGAAGAGTGGCGACCGGTGGGACTCGAACCCACCCCGCCGGCATGCGACACGCTGACCTCCGTCAGACATCAGTAGGGCGGTGGGTGTTCCTCCTGTCGGGCCAGAGTCGGGCCGGCCGGCGGCGCAGTCCCGCCACAGGTCGCCCGGCATCCCGCCCGACCCGTGTCACCGGTCGGCGCCGCCGATGCCGGTCGGCGCCACTTTCTCCCGGATCAGACACATTTTTGGCGCGAGCGGCCGGACCGGAAGCGTGCCGCACCGGCGGATGGGATGACGGCGACCCCCCCCCCGAGGAATAGACGCGGCGTGTGGTGCGTGTCCAAGAAAGTGTCCCTGTTTGGAGCTGGTGACCGGGACAACCGGTCACTGCAAAAATACCCTGATCATCTGATGAAACTGACACTAGTAGCCCGGACCCCAGTAAACCTGAACTTGGAGAAGGGGCACCGGTAGCTCAGTGTCTAAGTTGAGCGTCTGAAATGCCAGAGGAACTGGGTTCGATTCCCCGCGATGCCCGCCCTTCCTCACAGGGTACGAGGCAGGCGACGCCATATGGCCTCAGCTGCTGAGAGCGTCGTAAAGTCCCAACCAACCAAGAAATGAAAGAAGCCTGAGCTGCTACCGTGTGAACTGGGAGAAGCCTAAGCCTGAATTGATGAGTTTTAAGATATCCTCCGATATCGATAGATTCGCTGCTTAAATATCGCTTGCAGGCCCTGCCGCAACTAATTGAGTATGGATGTGACGTTATGTTCAAATCATGCTTTTCAAAACCAAAAGGAGCAAAGTTTTGACATTTCCAAGTTACATTGTAGCAATAACAATGGAGACAAGCCGGCGTAAATGTCATCCAATATCTGCATTCAACAAATAGCCGAACACGACGTGATGTCATTGGCCATGCAGCTGTCCCGCACCTACCTCTCAGATGAAACTCGCTTCTTCAACCGGCCAAGTGGGTCTCGTTCAGCCAAGGGCACCTCGTCGCTGACGTCCTGCCGGACGACTGACTCTGGGGCAGGCTCGCCCTCCGACGCACCCTCACCGCCCCTCCAGGGCGCAGCCCCCGGGGCAGGGGCCGAGCCGTCCTGGCAACCAACCACCTGCTGACGGCCGGCGCCTGACCCCAATCAACAGCGCGCTCGGAGGCGGCTTCTTCGCGTCCCGGCCGGAAATAGTCGCACCCGGGAGTGGACCGGTCGTCCCGACTTCGCCTGTTTACGCGGGGTCGGCCGCGACGCCCGGAGACGCCGCCCTTCCGCGCCGTGTTCGGCGCCGAGGTCCGGGTTGGCCGCAGGCTGCTGCCATCGGCAGCTGCTGCCACCGGGCAGCTGCTGCTGAGCGAACAGCTGCCAGCAGCCGTGCTGCATCACCTCGCGTACTACCTCACTGGCTGTCGGCTGGGCGAGCTGTATCACCTCACCGGCTGTCGGCTGACCGACTGTATCACCTTACCGGCTGTCGGCTGGCCGTGCTGTATCACCTCACCGGCTGTCGGCTGGCCGTACTGCATCACCTTACGTACTACCTCACCGGCTGTCGGCTGGCCGTGCTGTATCACCTCACCGGCTTTTGGCTGGCCGTGCTGTATCAGCTCACCGGCTACGCAGCCGGCGACCATTGGTGCAGAATTATATACATTTTCAGGGGCACTTTTACATTGATTACTCTGGATTACTACTCTGGATTGCTTTCCACTGGCTCCGAAAACGTTCCGAAGTGTTTTCCCACATGGTTTCGTGTTAAACTTTAAGGATGCCTGACAGGTTTCAGGGGCGCATAGACAACCCTAAGCGAACGAAATTAATAACCTAAACAGCGGCTCAGTTGACAGTTTACATTGGGGATAAGCTTCGCTATTGTGACCTGTCCTCCCTTGGGGGCTTCGTCCACGAAGGAGATACAAGGTAGGAGAAAGTAGCGGAAGACCTAAATGCCACAAGATGTCCACATCCGTTCATGAGCTCAGTGCTATGCGAAGCACCAGACAGCCAGAGACCGTGCGGCATGCGAACCTGTATGTCCTCCTCGCGAAAGCGCCGAACACGCGTTCGGCGTAGATTAAGCAATGGGTCTTGCATTGCGTCAGATGTTTGATGATGAGAAATTTGAAGTCTCCACACACCGCGTTTTTTCAGTGATGGTGAACAAGAGGGCTGGCTAGTGACCATGACACGGATTTTGTCATCGCCGGAAGTTCAGCTCGCTTTCGAGAATGTAGGCTCTGTTCAGCGATGTGACACGCTGATTTAACAACCGGAAGTTGCATGCCGCGCACTACGTTATTTCACAGCCATCAACGACTTCCTATTAAGGCTATATTTTTGTATAGAGTATGTGGACATTGATGGGTTCGGTTGGTTAGGGCAAACGACATATGTGCATTAGCGCCGATCCGTGCATATCATGTTGTATTATTTCAAGAATGAATGCACAATTAACCCGTCTCCGTGATAGAGCTATCTATATCAGAATCGGTGACTACTCTTGCCATTGCACCGCATCTAGCGTTCCTTTTAAAAATGGTTTCCGTTCGAAGAAACACGGTCGTAGCTTCTTAGTAAATATATCTAATTCTACTTAAGCCGGAAAACGATATCGGAAATGAAAAATAAAATGCATGCAAATATTGCATACAACAAAACTAGCCAATTGCCACAAGGGTAGCAAGTTATCAGACACATTGAAAAGGAAACAGCCAATCACAAGCTACGGAAGAAGTGAAAGTTAAACAAACTAATTGAGATGATTTCGATGCTTTAATTGGGAAACGTTAGGCAAGTGATGCATTGCATGTAATATTACATGAATGATGGATATGGATATGAATGATAATATTGATATCATCTGAAGGAGTGAAGTCATATCATGATCGCACACACTCAGTTACAGGCCTTCTAAGCCTGTCGTCGACACCTCCGTGCCAGTTGATTGTCATCACTGCCTGAAGCTTGCATACCGATGCGTACCACTTACAGTACAGAGGTACGGACCGAAGAAGTACGTGCAAGGTAGCCAACATGTCTGAAACCTATCAAACTGAAACTGGTGTTGCAGCGCATGTGATCAGTGGACATAACATAAACGTAATAGTGCATGCGATTTTTAGCAACCATAATTCAGAATTTGCTTCCAAATAGCAAAAATGAAGGACACCATTTGACGTCACGAGAAATAGCTGAACAAAACTAATGAATGCATGCAATGCATGATTCAGTCTTTATCTGCTTCATTTTGACCGTTTCAGTGCTGTTCTTTGTTCTGTTTTGTTTTTGTTTATTTTGCATTTCAATGCGACCTTCGACTGCTGCATAAGCCACTCACCGATTTTCTATTGGAACCAGCATATATTTCCGGACAGCAATCACCGGAATTGATGGAAGGTGATAATTCTTACCGCCGCGTATTATGTAACGTCGTTCTTTGATCGTTGGCACGTTTTCACGTTCAACACTGATTTCAGGAATTGACACCCTTGCGGTTGCATTCATGCATAAATATGCCATATTTTATGTCTGGCATGACCGGATTCATTGACCCACCTTCGCACATAATCACTATGAGGTTGAAAAGTGACCTTCTCATTTCAAACCATAACCGAGTCCTCCAAGGCCGATACCGCACAGAATCGCTATGATGTTGAAAAGTGACCTTCTCATTTCAAACCACATCCGAGTCCAACATGGCCGACACCGTTTCACCACCGTGTGACCTATTGCACACACCCAGACCGTGGAGGAGTGCTGCGGCGTCAGGTCAGGATCTTCAGTTCGGATTTAGCGTGAACCCTGACGCTGGTTGGAGACTTCACTAACTGTGCGTGCCATGAGAGCGCCATGTATCCGCCGTCGCCGCCACGCGGCTGGAAGTGAACACTGTGGACGGCGTCACAAGGTGGCCGTCCACCTGCTGACTGGCTCGTGACATCGACAGGACCTTGTCAACGCCTGGCCGCCCGTGAGCCTGAGGTCGGCGGCGACCGGTCTTGCTCATCGGACACGTCCTCCCAGCACTCCCAGCACAGGGACTCGTTCCCGTGCGCCAAAGCCGATCATGATGACGCAAAGCCAGCGGCGGGCAAGAGGAAGGGCGGCAACAGTAAATCGTTTCTTCCATCGTATCTGGAGGTAAGTGTGCCTTTCCTTTTCCCCACATATGTGCACAAAATTTGGATTGGAAGGTCGTACATCCTCAAGGATTGGAATGTATTGATAACTTGCGGATGGCTGATGCCTTCTTTCGAACTACCGAACTGCATTTCGAGCACCATTTTGTAATGATCTGGGCCTAAGTAGTGTTGCCTTTACATAGTAGGACGACAACAAACGTTTCGAAAATCACTAAGGTACTGTTCATAGCTCCACTAAATCTGACAGGCGAACAACTAAAATAATTCCAGACCTGGCTCTTAAATACTACAATGCTGGACTTACATAACATGCACAAATTGGACATGTCTGGGAATAGTAATAATGTTTGGCATCCCCAATTTGTGACCTTTCGCCATGGTTTCCACAGGCAATACAAAGCTGTCGGCAGTCTCGATGGAGGCAACACGAAATCGTCCCTTTCACAAAATAGGAATCAGTGCCGAAAATCAGATCAAGAAGAATGCAGGCCCGCGCCACCACCGGCCAGCACGACTGACCATGCTGTACCGCCAGACGAAGGAGGTGATGGCGCGCTGATCCTGCTGTACCGCCAGACGAAGGAGGTGATGCCGCTGACCCTGTTGTACCGCCAGACGAAGGAGGTGATGGCCCGCTGATCCTGCTGTACCGCCAGACGAAGGAGGTGATGGCCGCTGACCCTGCTGTACCGCCAGACGAAGGTGATGCCGCACCCTGCTGTCGCCAGATGAAGGAGGTGATGGCGCGCAACCCTGCTGTACCGCCAGACGAAGGAGGTGATGGCGCGCTGACCCTGTTGTACCGCCAGACGAAGGAGGTGATGGCCCGCTGACCCTGCTGTACCGCCAGACGAAGGAGGTGATGGCGCGCAACCCTGCTGTACCACCAGACGAAGGAGGTGATGGCGCGCTGACCCTGCTGTACCGCCAGACGAAGAAGGTGATGGCCCGTGACCCTGCTGTTCCACCAGACGAGGGGGTGATGGCCCGCTGACCCTGCTGTACCGCCAGACGAAGGAGGTGATGATCCCGCTGACCCTGCTGTACCGCCAGACGAAGGAGGTGATGGCCCGCTGACCCTGCTGTACCGCCAGACGAAGGTGATGACCCGCTGACCTTGCTGTACTGCCAGATGAAGGAGGTGATGGCGCGCAACCCTGCTGTACCGCCAGACGAAGGAGGTGATGGCCCGCTGACCCTGCTGTACCGCCAGACGAAGGAGGTGATGGCCCGCTGACCCTGCTGTACCGCCAGACGAAGGAGGTGATGGCGCGCAACCCTGCTGTACCACCAGACGAAGGAGGTGATGGCCCGCTGACCCTGCTGTACCGCCAGACGAAGGAGGTGATGGCCCGTGACCCTGCTGTACCACCAGACGAAGGGAGGTGATGACCCGCTGACCCTGCTGTACCGCCAGATGAAGGAGGTGATGGCGCGCAACCCTGCTGTACCGCCAGACGAAGGAGGTGATGGCGCGCAACCCTGCTGTACCACCAGACGAAGGAGATGATGGCCCGCTGACCCTGCTGTACCGCCAGACGAAGGAGGTGATGGCCCGCTGACCCTGCTGTACCGCCAGACGAAGGAGGTGATGGCCCGCTGACCCTGCTGTACCGCCAGACGAAGGAGGTGATGGCGCGCAACCCTGCTGTACCACCAGACGAAGGAGGTGATGGCCCGCTGACCCTGCTGTACCGCCAGACGAAGGAGGTGATGGTCCGCTGACGCTGCTGTATCACCAGACGAAGGAGATGATGGCCCGCTGACCTTGTTGTACCGCCAGACGAAGGAGGTGATGGCCCGCTGACCCTGCTGTACCGCCAGACGAAGGAGATGATGGCCCGCTGACCCTGCTGTACCGCCAGACGAAGGAGGTGATGGTCTGCTGACCCTGCTGTACCGCCAGACGAAGGAGGTGATGGTCCGCTGACGCTGCTGTATCACCAGACGAAGGAGATGATGGCCCGCTGACCTTGTTGTACCGCCAGACGAAGAATGTGATGACCAGCTGACCCTGCTGTACCGCCAGACGAAGGAGGTGATGGCGCGCATGATGTCGCACGACTACGGTCGCCAGTGGCTGGCCGAGCGGGACGCCTGGATGGGCCTGCACGCCACCTCCGACGACCACCTGCGCGACCGCATGCTGGAGCGATGTCAGGACACGGAGACACGGTGGGAGCCGTCTCCGTGACGTGTGGAGATGTGGTGGGGAGGGCTGGCGATGGGGTGCTGGAGAGATGTCACAACACGGAGACACGGTGGGAGCCGTCTCCGTGGCGTGGAGATGTGGTCTGAGACGCGGAGATGTGGTCCGAGACGTGGATATGTGGTGGGGAGGACTGGCGGTGGGGTGCTGGAGCGATGTCAGAACACGGAGACACGGTGGGAGCCGTCTCCGTGACGTGTGGAGATGTGGTGGGGAGGACTGGCGGTGGGGTGCTGGAGCGATGTCAGGACACGGAGACACGGTGGGAGCCGTCTCCGTGACGTGTGGAGATGTGGTGGGGAGGACTGGCGGTGCATGGCGTTTCCATGACGTCCGGGGCCGATCCAGGAATTTATGTTGGATGAGGACTTGCTCTGGAAGGGCGCCTTTTGTACTCTGAGGGGCGTCCGCTGAAAAAAAAATCGCTGAGTGTGTGTGTGGGGAGGGAGGGGTGCACTCGAGGGTCATGGAGGGGGACCAGCCACATCTCTATCGTAGGAGGGGGCGCGTCCCCCAGCCTCTCTCTGGTTCCGTCACTGCACGACGTATACATGCGACGAACGACCCAAAAACGGCAAAGCCGCATCCGTACCCCCGAGGCGCAGGTAGAAAATATATTGTTTCGGCAATGAAATTCGCACAATTTTTACCCATTCGCTACAGACCTTTTGGAAAATCCTCAACCCACTTCTTCTCCAACGAGAAACGTTCATAACTTACCTATGCCAATTACCTCGATATCAAGTCTTTGGAAAAAGTATCTGGATCCTTACACGATGGTCGGTGCGCTGCTTAGAGGGAACCGAGATGCGGGACTTTCTCCAAGACCCAACATTTGTGATGGGGTGGGGGAAATCATCTGGAGAGGCATCTTTTCCCGGTCAGAGGGCTCCACATTTCAGTGGGGTGGCAGAAGATGTTCCTTGTGTCCCCTTCCTGTATCGGCCCAGGCAGGGTACGATAGTTCCCAGCCACAGAGGCGTGGTAAGGATGCGGCGGCCTGGATCGCGGGTTGCACTGTCTGTCGCACATGGCAATGCCGCGAGCGTAGTCTCAACATAGAGGGTGGCCTAACATCTCGTGCAAGCCGCCCGGGGGACAACACTCGAGTCCCGGCGATGTCGTCGGCTGTGTTTCGTCGTTTGTGTCATTCATGGTGCAGATGCAATTAAACGTTGGCTCAAATATGCATGTACAAACAACAAACTCGTTGCCTCCGTTCGACTAGGGGTCGGGGAATTGCAGTCCTCGAAGCACATCGACAAAGCCGTGCTTTTCATTCAGATTTTGTGCCTAGCATTCGCCAAAATGTTCAGAGGTGAAGGAATAGTCGAATGCTCACGAAGGAAGAGGGCAGATATCTGATACCTTCCGCCAAATGTGTTCCTACACATAAACACAAAAACATTCAACTAGTAGACAATATTAAATATTATTATACAGCATTTAAATAAAATAAAATGCAGCATTAGTGCCACACAACGCCTCCCACGATCCTGGCCTTGTGAGGGTAGTAACGACAATCTTAGACCACCGTCCTGGCAAGGCCTTGTGAAGGTGGCCACCACTATCTTAGACCACCGTCTTGGCAAGGCCTTGTGAAGGTGGCCACCACTATCTTAGACCACCGTCTTGACAAGGCCTTGTGAGGGTGGCCACCACTATCTTAGACCACCGTCCTGACGAGGGATTATGAGGGTGGCTACCACAACATTAGACCGTCCTTCTGGCAAGGGATTGTGACCAACCTTAGACCGTCGTTCTGGCAAGGGACTGTGAGGGTGACCACCACTATCTTAGACCGTCGTTCTGGCAAGGGACTGTGAGGGTGACCACCACTATCTTAGACCACCGTCCTGGCAAGGGATTGTGAGGGTGGCCACCACTATCTTAGACCGTCGTTCTGGCAAGACCGCCGTCCTTGGGACGGTAAGACATTTTTGGAAAAGGAGAGGGAATTTCCTTCCAGTGACAGAAGAAAGCTTTATTATGGACGCACGATGGCATTTTCCGAACGCCTTGCTTCGAGGTTTCACCCGGTCATGGTCGGCCCTGGATGCCGCATAGCGGTTCTGGTCAACTGGTTTACAGCTGGGACTACCTGTTTGACTAATGCGAGTATTATTTGACTAATTACCTGTTTGACTAAGCGTATCGTTTCATGAATTGATTCATGTATTATACCAAAATGTTTGTGCACGGCACGCAACATTTTCATCCCCCTCCCACCCACCATATTTCACTGTGGTTAAACTTTGTTTTAACATTTGACAAGGTGTGTGTGTCAGTCGTTGACATAAATACTGCGCTTCTCTCATTAAGATGAACTTGGGGGGAGGACGCGAGGTGGAGGTGGAACAGCTCGCAGCAGCTGTTATGTACTTCAACTTCACCATGTAGGCAAGATGTGTTACCCTTTGCTGAGACATTTTCCCCTGTTGCTCGAATGATCACATAGCACTAGCATACTGTTCATGTGTGTTGCATTGACGATCTTCACCCGCATGTACAACGTTTTGCAGGTACGTAGTAGACCAACGGTGTGCTCGTGACTTGAAGGAAGAAATTGCCAGAGGACGTCTCGCAGGGTCCAAAAACAAGTGAGCATTGTTGTTCTTTTTCAATACGAAGCCGTTTTATTTGCCTTCTTCTGCACTGTGGTGGTGCACTACACAATAATTAGTAACTAACTGAGTCATGATTCGTAATACCGCTGGGGAATAGCAACCTGTGCGTCTCGCATCTTCCAATGCGTATGAAGTGTCACGAAAAAGGTGTCTCAACGTGAGTGTCCTGCTGTCTTCGAGTCCGCGTGTAGCACGTTACACTAATAAAATTGCTATAGGTAGTGTTTCCATTCATTTTTGTTCAGTGCTCGCTACAATGAAATCCGTTGCACCGAGCACTGAACAAAAATTTATTCCAGCGCTTGTAGCATCCTGCACAGCGCCAGCGTTGAAGAGAATCACGCAGAACTTCTGACTCTTAGTTATCCGGACACGGTCAACTGGCTCCATTGATCACATCAGCTTCAGACCGTGAACATAATGGCGGCTTCGTGGATATTGCCGAAGCCTATGGCATAGGGTGTCATGATAATTGTCCCTTCTTGACTTGATTAGCACCAGAGTGAACTGAAACAGCGAAGGTGACGTGGGTAGTCTGCTGAAGATGGGCTAATTTGAAATGCCTCGTCTGAGATGGCTTTTCATTATTCCTACGAAAACCAGCTTAGCTAGTCTCCCTGAAGACACGTTCCATTGAAATTAATATTAAATTTGTTCGAGAAACTTTTCTGTAGATATTTGATTAACCATTTATTTTTCTTTGCTCCTCTTATTTGGAAGCTCTTCACGAACACCCTGTGTGAACCATGCTATATGGTCATGTGTGTCACCACGATGGGAATGGGGGGGGGTGACTCATTCTCCCAAATTTCTTGAAAAATAGCGTTGCGCATATATCGCTTCGTGGCAAAAATCAACCGCGAAACGCTCTCACCACTGCACTCCCTCCTATTCAAAATTATGTGTGACGTCCGTGCATATGACATTATTTAAATATCACCGAAAATACCGCTAGAAGCGGTAGTTTTTAAACATTTATCACAGCGTTGAATATTTCTGAATGATTCCGTAGGCGTGATGTCTCATTTAGTCATTCGTTTCGTTGCTCATGTTAATGAGGAATAACTAGTTGACTTGAAGGGAGCGCTTGGATGTAATGCAATTATGGGTATCGTGACATTTGGCTAGTGATGCTTCTCTGGACATTAATGATGAAGCAGACCTGTTCAACATCCTATCATGCCTTCGGATTATATGTACACTTTAGCACCGTTGCCAATATTCTGAACATCGTGAAACGTTTGCATCATTTTGTTGCCACTTTGTGACTAGACTTGTTGCACACAAATGCTTTGTTGGACATACTTCGCCGATTTACAGCTGGGCTACAACACCAACACTTCTCCTTGGAGAAAGCTGATCGTGATCAGTTTTGTGCACCAACCAGCTTCGACAACACTGCATATGCTGGACTGTCGTGTGTTTTCGTCTCCAGATACAAACACATCCGAGGTGCGCTGAACACCTGGTGGACGCCGTATCCACCGACCAAAGGGTGGCGATGCTGACGTCAGAGCTCAGCTGACTGCAGGACGGCGCCGCCCTGAGTCGTGGACGGGCGGACGTAGGCGGAAAAGTTGACCTTCGGGATGACCTCCGGACGGTGACCTGAGGGCGTAGTCTGGGGCTTTGGACGACAGCCTGATAGATGATCACCACTGACAGCTATATAGTAGTTGTACACAAATTCTCACGGAAAAAAATCGTTGTGCGAATTTCGCATCATCATTATTGTTCCAATGTCATTTTTATTTTCGGTATTGAGCATTTTATTTTGTTTAATTCTTCCTTTGAGACGCAAAATCTCATAATATATGTCACCTTGTGCCTTAGTGTTGGTTTGCATGTGGCGGAGACTCAGGGAAGATGGCTAACTACGTAGCACGTCATCGTCACTGCGACGTTGTCGAAGTCTCCGTAGTGGTACGCACCCACCGAAAACAGCCTCAGATAATTGAAATCGTTTCCGCTCTGGATGGCAAGTGACGTTACTCACACCACCCACTGACATGAGTGGATCTTTGCTTCACCAACTTCACACACAAGACCGGGTATATTAAGGAAGCAAATTGCTAAGGGAAGTTGGGGGAAGTTGGGGTTGCCGAAGTTAGAATAAATGACGTCGCGAGCTAAGTTGTTTTAACTCGTTTAGTTCCCCGTAACGGAGCGAGGGCGTTTTGGAGCTGCGCAGATTTAGGTATACACTTGGTTTAAGGCATGTGGTTCCTGATAGTTTGATCTACGAAAACCAACTCGTCCTAAGATATACATCAATGCGTTGCCTACCACATGAAAGTGTTGACGGAATGACTTCTTCCGTCCAATAATGTTGAATTGTCATTACCTTCAGCATGGTCTCTTGTGCAGGAAAGCCAAAGCGCAAAAGAATGAATGGAATGAAACGCGAAAGAATGAAATATAGAAAGAGGCGACAGTCTGAATAGTAAACATGGCCATATTTTGAATGGTAAAAATGTTTCGCTTACTAGCTCGGCTTGAGACCACGAGCAAGATTCATCCTTATTTGCGGAGGTATTGAATTCAGATTCCATTGTTTTCTTGAACGTAATGACTGTTCAGCAGCTAAATGTAACTTTAAGGAGTTAAATACCACGATTCATATATCTATGTCTATGCCCATGCTTAATCAAGAACCAACTTGCAGAACATACCGCATAAAAATAAAAGCATAACTGTATTTCCTGTTACGGTTTTGCGCGCAATATTTGGGAAATGCTGACAACTTCTCATTTGTCAACTTACAACACCCCAGGCATTTCTTGTAAATGCCTGGATGTGGGGCCTGCGTTTGTAGCTAATTCCTGTGGCAAACGAATGATATTCATTTCGATTTTAGAAACCGAAAACATTAGCGTCTAGAGCTGAGGCGTAGAAACGTCTCGAAAAGTATGTGTGGGGGACCCCTTTTAAAGTTGACTTCTATAATGCATCGCCATAGACTTAACGTCAAACTTTCATGAAAAACGGGGGGAAGGGTGTGGTCCCCTGTCTCCTTTACCTACATATATGGTCCAGAATCCCCATTCAGAATATTTCGCACTGCCAACAATTCTGCTCTTATTCATTTGCTATTTATTTGTTATTTATTTACTTTAACTTGTTTGTTAGTGAGCCTTTGCGAACTTTTCTTGTGGCGGTATTTCACCGATCGAAACCGGCTAATTTCACCATCGGAAGGAATCCGATAACCAGTCCACAGTCTACTTACGGTCAAATGTACACAAACTAATCACCATCAAATTCTGGCGCGCCGCACTGCAGCACACCTTCAGCTGCGCCAACGCTGGCTTACGGCGGCGATCCGGCGCCGTCTGTCAGCTGACCGACACTTGACCTTGACCTGTCGCCCAGGTGTGCCAGGTCGCGCGAGTCTGTTGCCACCCGGCACCAGCCGTCCCGCAGTCTGCGCTGACCTGGGGAGAGGCCGGTCCTCCATCGACAACAACGCAGGACGGGTGTTAATCTCGGCTCCACCATCGGCAGAACCGAAACATAGCAATGAACATCGATGCACATTTGTCTCGCTTTCGATCGCATCTGGCGCAGCAGAGTGTGCACTGGAGATTTGGTTCGTGACATTTGGCTCATGACATCCGGGTAGTGACATTATCTGAGTTGTCAGCGATGAAGAGGAAGTACCCGGTGTAATCATGTGCACAATTGTAGTGCATCTCAGGATATTCTGTGGTGCTTCCAAGCCTTTTACAGATCAGTTAGTTAGTTATTTGGGCTTTCGGGCGCTTCGACTGGCCTGGTCATATTGCGCCTATTTTGCAGATTAGTATGAGTATGGTGATAGGTGAAAAGCAGCGTCGGTCACCTGGAGGTATGACGATCGATCCACTGGAGATCTGACACTTCCACAGGGGGTCTAGTGATCGCTGGAGGTCGGACTACCGGTTCACTGGACGTAACGCAATGATCGGTGTACTGTAGGCGTGATGGTCGGTCCATCAATAGTCCAATGACCAGTTCCACGGATGTCTCGTTGACCGGTATGCCGGCAATTTGATGGTTGATCCACCGAGGGTCTGTCTTAGGGAAATTAAAATTAAAAACAAAAAAAAAATTAAGGTTTCTTCAAGGGAAAAATTGGACACTCAAAAAAAATTTAATAAAAAAAGATTTAAAAAAAAAAAAAAAAATAAAAAAAAAAAGGTTTTTTTTTTAATGGAGGGTGGTAATTTTTGTTGGGATTTTTTTAGGGAAAAAAAAAAAAATATGACTGTCTACTGGACGCTTGATGATCGGTCTACAGTAGATTGAATAACTGGTCTATTGGAGATACGACGACCACTCTGCAGTAGCACTGATGACCGGTATACTGCGAGTATGATAACCAGACTCCTGTAGGCGTGATTATCGGTCTACTGTAGCTATGACAACCAGTCTACTGTGGAATTGATGACCGGCACACCGCCAGCATGATGACCAGTGAACAGTAGATTTAATGACCGGTCTACTGGAAGTACGACGACCAGTCTACTGTGGGATTGATGACCGGCATACTGCGAGTATGATGCTCAGACTCCTGTAAGTGTGATGACCAGTCTGCTGGATGTCTGTTGACAGCGCCGGACAGAAGCCCACGTCCTGCAACTTCAGCCCATGGGGCGGGGAAGCCCCATGAATAACTTGACAGTTGGCAGGGACGGTTGTCCAACGATGCCGCCAAATGACGAATTCATAAACATTAGCTTTGTTTCCATGACAGGTTTGAATTGGGATTGGATTTCCACAATTAATCGAATCCGGATTACAATGAGCGTTTCCATGACCACTCGCGAGGAAATCAGGATTGCATGTAGGATTTCCGAATCCAGATTTGGTGGGAACTCCCAGATTTGCTCACAGTTGCGGCGCACGTGCGACATTTCCCTTCAATATCAAAAGCGTATGTCACATCGGCGTGGGCTGCGTCGTTGCATGAGATACTTGAAGACGGCTTGCTGTTATTTGCTAATTTATCATATACTACATATTATATCACCCCGGTAGCTCAGCTGGCTAGAGCGCTGGTCTGCACTGGTCTCCCCTGTCCTGGCAACACAGGGTTCGAGTCGCTTCGCGCGCTCGCATTTAGCCCCCGGCCGGGAGTGTCAGTTGGCAGCCGGCCTGATAAGGCCGGGGACCAGCTACCAGGCGGCCGTGTCGGTGCGTTGACGGCACGTTAAACTTTCGATCAAAATTCTGCCGTTGAACTTGAATTCATGGATCGGTTGGTGGGGCCAGGTTTCACGCAACAAGCTCTGCTTATCAATAGAACCCTGGTTCCTAAAGCCACCCCACCAAGAACTCGGATTAAATCTATAAATTACAAAAAAATGATATATAATATTATAAACCCGGTCACCCTCCACCAAAAACCTTCCAAAAAAGACGCCGGCGCTCACGGCAGGGGAAGAAGGAGGAGGACACTGAGTGAATGCAACCATATGCTTCTAACTCCTGGGAAATCTGGATTTCCTCAGGAAATATTCTTTCTAAGCTGAATTCTGAAATTCAATCCAGTCAGCAGACGAAGGCAGACAGGCAGACTTTATTGAGGTCATCCACAATTGACTCGCGGCTATTACGACATCGCGTCAAATAGATAAAACAACACATTTTGTTTGTTTGTTTATTGGTTGGTTCACGACACACTTTATGTACATGCACGGCTAATGGCGCCGCCCGTACTATTTCGCCGGTGAGCCGCGGGATTGGGAAATGTCCTGAGTGGCGCTAGAGTCGAACCCGGGACCTTTGGTACCAATAGCCCGACACCTTAACCACTCGACCATCCCCGCCCCAAATAAAACAACACAGCACAAAAGGTAAAAAAGAGGGTCAAAATCACAGAATGCAAATAATAATTTTAAAAAATACAGCAAGTCGAGCAGTCAAATCCGTCCGGCACGGGCGGCACGTCAAATAGGTACTCCCGTAGGTGGCGACCAAAGATCGACACGGGAAGTCGCGTCAGCTCAGGTGGCAGTGAGTTGTACATGTGTGGCGCTCTGGAACTAAAGCGTCTCTTCCCCATCTCGGTGCGGGACCGGAGGACATGCAAGTTGTGGTCTTGACGGGTGGTCCGGTCACGAATCTCCGCCATGGTGGTGAGATCGTGAGCCAGTAACTCTGGCTCACCATGAAGACGCACCTTGTGTGTGAGGCGAAGGGTATGATAACTGGCCGGGTTCTCCGCGCTGAGCCAGCCCAGCCTCCTCAGCAGATCCGAAACGTGGTCAAACTTTTTGCGGCAGAAAATTACCTTTGCCGAGTAGTTTACATTTTTATGGATGCGAGATAGGTTCTTTTTGGCTCCGTTACCATACACAGAAATACAGTATCAAATCTGCGAGAAGACCAGAGCATTGACCAGCACGGAGATGCCGGCAGGTGGGAGGTGCCCCCTCAGATGTGACAGACCACCCGGAACTCCAAAACAACGCCGAGTCAATTCTGAAACTTGCGAGTCCCAGCTGAGCGAGCGATCGAATATAAGACCGATATTTTGCATTCCGAAATGGAGGGTAGATCGTGATCGCGAAATTTCACTGTGCGATCCGGTAAGGCACGCACATTTTGTGGGCTGCCCAACATCATCAGCTGTGTCTTAGCTACGTTAATTTTCAGTCCATTTGCTCGAAACCAGATGTCGAGGGAGGCCAGCACTGTTTCCATATGAGTGACAACATTTTGAATTTCAGATTTCGTACCACTGACCAAAATTTTGCAACACGTCGGCGTATTGAACAACCAAGGCGTTTCCGTGACTTCGGAACTCCGGATCGATAAAGAAATCCAGATTTGTTAGTGTCATGGAAACGGGGCTGTTACGGCGGTGATCTGGGGCAGGAGAGCTCCCTCTCAATCCTCCTCTGAAAACATCCGTGTCACGGGGCCGATCGGGGAGAGCACCCCTCGCCGGAGCGCACCTGGCCAGTGCCTCGGGGCTGCGCAGAGTGGGTCGGATCCGGCAAAACGATCAAAACACGCCGGTGCCGGTCTCTTGTTTGCCGCTGCGCGGACGGCCCGACCCCATTTTAAACTGCCGAAGTATCCGGGTCGGGAAGGGCCCGCGCGCACAATGCGTACTTGTTTGCTACCCAAAAACGGAGGAATGTGCCGGGCTTTAACCAGCTCCCACGCTCGCTTCCTTGTCGGGGATCGAGGTAGCCAGGCGTCGCGAGGGCGTGCGCATCGTCTAGCCTGGAAAAACGTGATTTCATCACCATGCTAAATGAAAATACTAACTTAAAATCGTGTTCTTGCTTTTAAAGTGCATTAGTATTGGCATGGATCTTACTTGAAAATTCATGACCAATATCGGAATAATGGATAGTCAAAAAGACATAAATATTTTGAAACATGGCTTTATCAGATTCAACCGAATGATTCCGAGAATTGCTTTCCGTAATTACATGTGCGAAGCGGACCATTTTGTGTGGACCCTTAGCTCCTACCAAAGAATAATTGATGTTGAAAAAGGGTGATTTTGCCCGCGGGTTTACAGTAAAGCCGACGATCGCCAACACAAAAAGCAACATGGAGTCCTTTCCTGGTAATGCGTGAAGGTGGTGGAATATATTGTGGATATCCTAGGAATGACGTCATATATTTCTTAACTGGTGGGTGGTGTCTAGAGGCGAATGTCCCAGAATGATGGTGTCATGCTTTGGCTTTATTATTTACACGGGTTATTTATATCTTGGATTGATACAAAGTATCATACTTTGACGTCGGAGGACTACAGTATATTTGCTCGGAAAAAAAATGAGGGCCGAAATGAACTACTAGTGATCCACTACGCCGTCCCATCAATATTTTCCTGTTGTTAGACTCGGTCGTTTATATTGTTCACTACTATCTGCCTCCACCTTTAACCATGTTCATAGATAAAACTTCTACGTAGTCTTTTGCTAGTTATAAAATATTTCAGGGCATCATCACCGAACAGCTGTACTGTGATTCAGAAGACGCTTTCATCGAGCGTTCCCACGTGACGGACCTGGCAGTCAGTCAATACCACTTCGCAGCAGCAATAACAAAACCACCTGACGTGGCACCTGCCGGGTTGCGTGCGCTGCACCTCCTGCGCAGCCGATCACACCGCGTCCCACCGCACGGCCGCCGGCGCGGGGAAAGGCGTCGTGCAACTCCGGCGCATTACCGGAAAAGAAAGTCCGTCTCGCCGAGAGGTGCTGGTTCGGTGCTCACAGAAGCGTCGCGGCTCCTCTCGTCGCGTCCGACGCCGCAGCGAGACGCGTGGCCGGCGTGGGTCGCTTCTGCATCTGCCCCGCGGCGCGAGACGGCGCGCCAACGTCGCCGACACGGCCCCTCGAATTACCATCCGATTCAAGTAACGCACACAAACCGGCTGGGGAGGTGCGAGATGCCCGAGCTGGCAACTTCCCCAGACGGACTCCGGTTGTATATTTAGTCTACGTATGATCGTGCAAATCCACTAGCCATGCGTGATGCTACAATCGTCACATTTAGACACAGGTGCCAGTGGCGGATACAGGGACCAGCGGCTTTGCATCTCCAAGGGCTGCCTGTCGCTTATATAATGTCTTATATAAGAGGATGTATAATGTACACGTAGCACACATACCCTGGATCGGATCCCTCGGATCGGATCGGATCGGATCCGGAACATTATTATACGGAGCCACTCAGCGGCCTCGTGCCCAGTTCGTTAGCTCCCCGACCCGAGAGCACCTCGGTGCGTTTTGTTTCTTCGCCCTGCCTTACCTTACATGCGATATTATGCTCTAAACTTCCAGTCGAGGCCTTCTCTGACTGTTGTTCCTGCACTAGCAGCGTGATGCACTAGCAGCACACCCCTGCCATCAACAGATATCGGTAGTTCTGCCACGCAGACCCGTCACACAACCCATCTAGAACAGATAAGGCCGGCACGGTCAGCCTCAACACCCCAGCCATCACAGCAAATCGAAACCCCGACATCATTAAGTGTCACACACCCGAAAGTCTCGAACCGTCCCTTTCCGGCTTTCGCCGGCGCGCGGCTTCAGGCGATTTCTAACACGTTTCACAACGCGGCAGTTGTGTGGCGCCGGCGGCTTCACGCCGAGCCGCCCGCTGAGCCTGCTTAAGTCTAAGCAGCGCGATCAGCCGATTGCGCCACGGCCGGCAGCGGCGTCGCCCAGCCGCCTCGGTGGCGGCGCCCGACGCCCAGCCGCCTCGGTGGCGGCGCCCGACGCCCAGCCGCCTCGGTGGCGGCGCCCGACGCCCAGCCGCCTCGGTGGCGGCGTCCGACGCCCAGCCGCCTCGGTGGCGGCGCCCGACGCCCAGCCGCCTCGGTGGCGGCGCCCGACGCCCAGCCGACGGGCGGAGAAAGGCAGAGCAGCGGAGAGAGCGCCTGGACAGGCTGCCGACGGCACGGAGCGACGAGTTGTCGGGCCTGCCGGGAGGGGCGGGAATGGCCGAGCGGTTAAGGTGTCGGGCTACGGGTACCAAAGGTCCTGGGTTCGACTCTAGCGCCACTCAGGACATTTCCCAATTCCGCGGCCCACCGGCGAAACAGTGTGGGCGGCGCCATTAGCCGTGAATGTGCATAAGGTGTGTCGTGAACCAACCAATAAACAAACGGACCTCCCAGGAGAGGCCAGTGTGGCACTTCATCTCTAACACACAACACTCATCTCACCATCAGAGTCCGAGCGATCCGCCGCCAGTCAGCGGACAGTTCTGTCGCTGGCGGCTCGAAGCTGTTATCCTTATCATGTCATCACAGCGCGATCGCCTCGTATCGTCGGCGACAGTCGGCTCGTGCCAGCGGTCTCCGCCTCTGTCTCTCCGTCTCCATGTCTCTCTGGTCTCTTCGTTTGTCTGTGTCTGTTTGTCTGTCTCTCTGTCTGTGTCTGTGTCTGTGTCTGTCTGTTTGTCTGTCTATCTGCCTGCGTCTGTTTGCCTGTCTTTCTATGTTTTTGTTAAAGTCTAAAGCAAGTCGAAATATATTTCCTAAAATCGTTCATATAGTCCACCCACAAATTCATACAGCAAAATGAGTGCATATACGTGTATATATGTATGCACGTCCTTCAGTTCTGAGTCAAATAACTGTGTTGGGATCATCACGAGCAGAACACGACCCGCCAGGAAAACGTTGACATAAACGCGGGTGTAACCTCGGACTGAGGCGGCCCAAAATCCATCCAATCCGGGAAATTCAAATTCCCTTCGTACCTACTGGACTGGCACGGTGCTTTCGTCCAATGCGTGGTCCAGTGAGACGGCCCCTGCCTACATTTCCGACGCGCATGGTCAGACATGGCCAGAGGAAAGGCACGAAATTACATCTGGGTGCAATTGCTTACCCGTACAGCCTGCATCAAACGAGAAAGAAAGTTGCAGGCGTGTGTGGGCGAGGTTCTTAGTCTAGAGGTCCTGGAGGATGGCCCTCTGAAAGGTCAGGGTGCCGACGGGGAAACCTCTACCCATAGTCATATTCATAGTCATAGTCATAGTCATAGTCGTATATTGAGTTCTCCATATTCATGGCTATGCAGCACTCGCGTCAATACATGGTTCAATCATAAAGGAGAAACTCAAATTATGAAAACATTTAAAAAATGCAAACCGTCAATGGAAGACGATAAAATGATAAATCATGCCATCAAATACGCCTTTGAACATCAACTACATTATTCCACGCGCTGACCGCCAGACACAGAAAGCTGCGCCTCGCAGCTTCCGTATCAATGCCGCGCTCCGTCTGGCTCTACGGGCGGGCCCTTACCATGCAAAACCGGCAAAATTACTGATTTAGGATTCCTCACTGATGCAACGGCTCAGGAATGCGGCGAGAGAAAAAAATACATCACCAGCGAGACGGGCAATATTCAGCCCTGTTAGCTGCGCAAGTGGCTAAGGAGTTGAACTTTCACTTTGGAGCGCACAGATGAGTGTACGTATGTACCTGTTCTTTACACCAGGGAGCTCATTTCAACACGTGAGCAATTTCTAGTCCTCTATGTGGGAACATCTACTCGGGCCTGGGATTAAAATGTCATCTCACCTTGCAGTGTGAGGGGAACGGTGACGCTAGTACGTGCGTTTCGGAAGCAAACGAGTATTCGGCGCTTACGTTGCCGAGAGCTATGCACTTGTGACATTTACAAGGTACTTAGGTACTTAACTACGCATGATCCATACCGTGGGCGTCTTCGCGGCGCGAGACAGGAAGACGCGTCCCCCTTCCAGACGGATACTGTGGGGCGGGGCACTGGGAATGTCCCTCATGGAAATCAGTACATATTTAGCTGAGAATAGGCGCCCCAACAGAAACTCTCGAGTGCGCCCTGTCCTGTCTCTGTCCCGCGCTCAACATATTTATTTTCAGTCGAAGGCCCCTCTCAGGGAAATCGAGATGCCCCTTCCGAGATCAAAAGGCTGAAGTGGGTCTTTTGCACTATGCTGTATACGGTGTGCTCAAGTGTCCTCCCTCCAGCTCGACGAATTTTCCGACGAAAACGCTGCTCCAGGAACTGTCGCAGTGGCGCCCCTGCAGACGAGTCACCCCATGGACATCCTGGATGCGCCCCTGCCCCCTGCACGTCGTGAAAATTAGCATTACGCACATGCCGATGCATGGATGCAATCGATGTAAAAACCTTCGTACCACCCATCCCTGTCCCCATCCAATGGGGTATCCGAAGGGAGGCGAAGTGGGCAGCCGCACCCACCACCCCTGGAACACGCTGCACCCTTGCCCCACCGCTATAACTACTTTCACAAACTGCCAATGCTATCTATGTCTATGGGTCGTGCCTCCATGTCGTTCCAGATCCACCGTCTGCACCAACCAAATTCGGGCTACCTCCCCCATCCGCCCAGTAGTGCTAAAACAATTTGGAGCAGTTCGCGCCTACTTAGTTGACAGGATGTAATCACGGACATGAATGGGGATGTGAAGTCCCCATTCCCCAATGAAGGGATGTGAAGCCAGGGAAATCTTCCTACTGTTCGAGATGCTGTGCATTTCTCCAGGGCCTGGAAGGCATTTTCCGACCAGAACTCACCCAGGATTTTCAAACAGAGGGCTAGTATCATGGGCGAAGCTCCTTAGATTCCCACTCGGGTACACTTGAGGGGAAAGAACGCCTTATTTATTTTTCTAGGGCTTGAAGAAGACAAATGTCCTCCAACCGAACAGGTTCTCTAGAAACTAAAAACGAACCCATGCACAGAAAAACAAGGATCTTTGCCTATCTCACTCCTCCCATCTAACCACAAAGATCTGCTTGCTCGAAGAGAAAATAGTTGTATATATAGCTCTTACAGTCTTTTGTTCAGGAATCATCGTGAGCGAGATGCGCTTCATTCTGTACAGTTCCCTGGAAGACATATCTGGCTTGTACCGCCCGTACAAAAACGAGTGAAGAAGACCGCAAAATATCAATCCACCATCCAACCACCTTTATATGCAAGTATCGGCCCGTGCCCAACGGTTCTTTACGTCACGTCTCTTGTTTGCCGGCGTCTTATCTTCCCTCTCCTGCTAATTTGATATAACTGGATGCCACTTAAGCCGGATTAACGCAGCCCTTTCTTTAACGTAACAATATCTAACGGATAGCGCTCCGCCTGTTAGACAAGAAAAATATATCCACCCTGATATTTTGTATATATTCATGCCGGTTGTTGACAACTGCGTAATGGTTCTCTGGCCATTAAGAGCTGCAAGCTGCAGCTTTCTTTTACCACGCATTTTTGGAGCTTTCCATTCCAGTTTCATTTGCTACTTTAATTAGCTAAAATGACTAATTATACACGTCTGTTTTCAACAGTTTGATGCAATAACACAAAATACGCCAGTAGTATGTTTTCTGACTTCTTGAGGACGTAATTTAAATCATGGGAAACGCGACGCACGTATCGATTTCGACGCCCACGCTACAGACGCAAACTTACCAGCTATTTACAATGTACAACCAAGGTACCCACCTTTGCTGTACAACCTCGTTATGAAAAAGAGCGAAGCAGTAAGTAGCTAACTAAAACGTACTTTGGTTTAGCAAGTGGTGAGAACGTATATGAAACGGGCTGCAGATGGAAGTTGACAATAGTTGAAGAAAATCGACGACGAAACACGCATTAGGCACTTGCATTACGCGACATAGTCATGCACCTGTGACATAAGTAAGGTCCTTACTTTTAAACTACGAATGATCATAGCATGGGTGTCGTTGCGGTGCAGAACAAGAAGACTAGTCCCCCCCCCCACCAAGGACTGATGTAGAAATGGCCTGAGCATGTCTCCCCTCATGCAAAGTAGCGGATTTCTAGCCGGGCGCCCTACCCCAACAGGAACTCCAGTGCGTCCAGTCCCCCGCTCAACATGTTTTGTTCAGCCAAAGGCCCCTTTTGAGTAAATAGAGGTGCCACTTCCCCTGCGGTCAAAAGGTTAAAGTTCGCTTTTTGCACTGCTGCATGCATCATGCTTAAATGTCTCCACCCGACGAATTTTCCGCTTAAAACGCCCATCCAGGAACTTTCGCGGGTGTTTGATGTCGAATATTGTGCTTAGATGTTTTTAGCATGCCATTAGTTGCATATTATCTGCATGCTCTATGTAAATAAGAAGTATTTGACCCCGATCATATTATAAATAGGCGCAATGACAACACACCTAGGCAAGATCCAAGAACCTTCGCAGAAGTGACATTCGAAACTAAGAAGCCTTCAATTTCACAAGACTACTTCTTCAAGATTCTTAGTTTTGCACGTCTTAGGTTTGATGTGGTATATTTTCATGAAGCTCGACCCTGACCTGATGTGATCTGACCTTATTTGACCTGAAAACCACCACAAAACCACATGGAATCACTTTCCAAGCGATGTACATACGCGAAGGCCATTTTAACCATGACCATGACCCATGGGCCACTTTAACCAAACCGTGACCATTTTAACAATATATGCATTGCTTCAGTGTGGCCTAAGGTCAGGTCACGAGATCAAAAGCTGAACAGTTTACAAAGATGTTTCAGTATCATGTCAATTCGCGGGAACACCATTTGTATATTTCAAAAATGATATACCAAAACTATTCCAGCCTGAACTTACTTGATATAACCATAAGGTGTGATGTGACCAGACATTATAACTTCTAGATGTCAAAAAGGTGTTCACATACTTGAAACCAGATGACTAGCATGACCGAAAATGAAGATAACAGACTGATATGAGCTCTAGGCTACATTAGCCTGCGAATGGCACTTACATTGGATTTTTAACATACGACCTGCGCTGTCTCAACACTTTTGGTATGGTCAATACAGATGCATTCGTCTATGCTCTTTGAAAATAATGTCGCAGAACGCAAATTCTGACTTTCGTAACCATTTACAGGGATTTAAGTCGATGTGCGTATACTGGCATATCTGTGGTGACACCACCGGCCAAAACACAAATGCAGGACACGGGCTCTCCATGTTCACAGCATTGTCTAACGGTGTTCAGCATGTTATAAGTTGCATCCTAGCTTGTGCAGAGAGGAAATCAGGGTGTGTGGGAGTTTTAGAGAGCCCGTCCGGCAAATTTGCCGACCGGCCACGCCGCCAGGCTGAGAGGCACGCGCAACTCCCGCCGTGATGGCGGCGGCGGTTTTTAGTTCCACGAGTCGACTGTTTTCAAGTCCTACGGCAACTCCAATCTCTCACGTCGATTGGTCACAGGCGAAGAGTAGTGATACGTGGGACTGAACCCCACAACCTTTCGGTTGGGAGACGGTCGCCATACCTCTACACGGTCACATACGGTCCTGATCTGGTACTCTTAGGCTGCATGAACGGCAAGATCTTCCCCACACGTGGATTGGCAGGCCGCACTGTCACCCAAAATGACGCAGGCCACCATAGTGGTCAGGGCACCGCCGTCGGATGCTGCTAAGCCAGGGCACGAGAGAAACCTTCGGCGAAAATACGCTGCACACGGTCTGAGAAACCGCCACAGCCGCCGATACCTGGCCTGGCGGGCCTCACCGCCACCCCAGACACCACGCACCACCACACTAGCCGGGGGCTGCCATCGAGGCGACGCGTCTGCACTGACGCGAACGTTCACCAGCTCATCCCTGACTCCACCGCGGCATGCGACAACCGCGCTGACGACGCGGTCGTGCTTTATACGTGTATTTGGTTACTCAACGCCGATACAACAGGTGGACAGGGGTGGGTTCTGAGCCTCGAACGGTGGCCCGCAGCTCGCGGGGCTGCCCCGCCAGCCGGGCACAGCCGATGCGTAGCCACTTCCGGGGCACGCCAGCAGCTCGGCGCCGGGACAACACTCGTCCGAGACGATCCAAGCAACCTATCGGCAGCGACTGCCCGAAGCGCGGCGGCTTTTGATTGGCCACATGCCTCACCGCATGGCATCACACATTTGGCGAGATCTGCAATAAATGATTCCACAAGCCCGACGCAGCCGACAGCCGATTTGTGCACACACCCGACCCGCAAGCCTCCATCTTTGCCGCACGTGAAGGCGGCGAGCCGCTTCACGCCAGTGCGCGTCGCGCACAACACGCCGGCTAAAATTAAGTACGTGTCACTAGGCTAAAAGCGAATCAACGGGTACAGATACCGCCACACGAGGCGACCGCACTCGCGACGGGGACGCACTCGGCACACAGCCGCAACAGCAGCACTGCCGTAAAGGCGAGGTAACAAAGCAGAAGTCTGGCCGTCGGCAGCAGGACGAGGCCGACACCGCGGCCTCTCCCGCCGGCCGGCCGGCCGGCAACGCGCTGCCGTACGGCGCGCGGCTCACGCGAGAGACGACCACCCCCGGCCCGGTCGGCTCTCGGGAGCGGGGTACGGCAGGGGGGGGCAGTGGCAGGGGACAGTCAGCACAGCGACATCACATACACCAGCGGGCGGTGGGGCGAGCCTCCGTATCACGGCGGCGGCGGCGGCCCGGCAGCTCTGTCTACAGGTCGGTGTCGTACCACGCCGCCATCTGTCGGCACAGGACAGCACTGATCACAGACAGCACGGTGGCCGTCCGTCAGTCACTGCGCCATCTGTTGACGGCAGACGGTACTGGACGATGCGGAAATGGCCGCAGTCCCAGCGACCGAGTCAGACAACACCGGCAACTACACCGTACCGCACATGGACAATACACTGAAGGCACACAAGGCGGTATGTGATCAGCATGGTTAAGGCGTTCTTAAGTTCAAACTTGAGCATGTCGCATCATGATATGGCGGAGCCCTCGCAACTCCAGTTCCAATCGGCGAATAAACATCCGACACATTTCACCAGTTAGGGTCGCTCATGGCACAGGACATGTAACATGTATGGCACACAAGGGAAACCTATTTCATTAAGGGACTCCAACAAACAAATACCGACAAAGACGTTCCACGGGACATTGCAAGAATATAAACACCATTTGATATGTGCCAAGAAACAGCTTTGACATTATATTTTTGCTTTGTACTGATTTTCACAAAATGTCATTGCCACCTGAGTTTACTTGAGCTGTGGTGACTAGTATATTACAAACTGAACATTTACACTACACAGAAATCAAGACCCATCGTATATTTGAAACATATTTGAACACCCACTGTACGTGGAGGGTATGCATCGTGAAATAAATAAACTACGAAGTAAATATTTTCCTAATTATAAACACATTTTGACGTAAGAATACACCGGCAAAAACACGCGGACGAAATTCCTTCGTTTACGAGGAATAGCCGCAGCTGAGATATAGCATTAAACCACACAACAGTGATTCGTCTGAACATCGGAAAATTTAAGACGCAAAACAACTTCCGAACCGGACAAGAAAAACTCAGGCGAACACCCCGTTCCCACGGGCGGCCCCTTGAACGAGATCAGAGCGTTGATCGCGACCACGTCGGTCGTGGCAACACCAGCAATTCGATCGGTAATCCGGCTAGTAATATTGTCACTAATTCGTCAAACGTTCCAGCTCCGCGTTCGATCGCGATTCGAGCACATTTTTTATCGTTCTCTCCTGTAAAATTGGGATTACTAGCTGTTGTTCGAATACTTTCAATATATTTCTGTGCTAGTAGTTGGTTGGTTATTGGGGTTTAAGGGCGCATCGACTGCAAAGGTCATGCAGCGCCCATTTCTGTGCTAGTAACCTCTCTGACAAATATACATACGATGTATATTGGTTTACGGTATTTACATTTTATACCTATATATCCTTTCTTCACCGGTTACCGCGTACATCCCACACGACATCCGCGTGATCATGAGTACAGCGCGCAAGGCGTCTATCTCTATCGACCAAGGCTAGAGATCGTTCAAAGGATGACCATATATTTGGATACATGCTGCACTGATAAAACCTTCGAAACCCCACCTTCTGTGCCACCGATTGTACCGGCTGTGCAAGAAGTCTCCACTAATCCAGCATTGATCCACCACGTTGGCGTTCAGCGCTGTACCGCTCAGTGGCAGATTAGTCACGGGAACGCCCGCTAGTTTACCGATCACCGGCATGACGCCGAGCCTGATCCGATCCGTCTGTAATCCGCCCGCCCACGGGAACAGAGTCTATCTCACACCCACTGTTGTCATTGGGGTCTATGGGCGCATCGACTGCACAGGTTATACAGCGCCATCCAGCATACAGAAGGGCCAGCACACGAGCCGCGAGATTGCTGGCCGGTTGGCTATTGGAGTTCAGGGGCGCATCATTGCATCGGTCATGCAGCGCCCATAACACAGTCAGCGAAGCCGTGAGATTGCCGTGTCCGGGAGACGCGTCCCCGGCGCGGCGGCCGCCCCACCTGGTTATTGTCTCTGGGCGGCTGAGGCGGCAGGTCGCCCATGCCGTCGAAGCCCATGGCGGGCGGCACCGAGCCGGGCGGACCGACGTCCATGGCGTCCATGGCGCCGTAGTTCGAGCCGGGCCCGGCCGAGCCCAGCTCCAGACCCTCCATAGAGGCTACCGGAACCGGGTCATAGCCTGCCGCCAGAGCAGTTGCGTCATGCGTAGAGGCTACTGGCGCCCGTCGACAGAGCAATGTGCGGCCCCATATAGAGGCTACCGGTCCGGGGTCACAGGCTGCCGACAGGGCGATGTCCGTCCCCGTACAGAGGCTACTGGTCCTGGGTCACAGGCTGCCGACAGGGCGATGTCCGGCCCCGTACAGAGGCTACTGGCCCTGGGTCAAAGGCTGCCGACAGGGCGATGTCCGGCCCCGTACAGAGGTCACTGGCCCCGAGTCACAGCCTGCCGACAGGGCGATGTCCGGCCCCGTACAGAGGTCACTGGCCCCGAGTCACAGGCTGCCAACAGGGCGATGTCAAGTCCTGCACAGAGCAGTGATACATCATTCGTCAAATAGGGCAAGATGCACAGTCTTCTGAACATCGAATTGAAAATCTTCTCAACGAAGTATCGACCTCGCGATCCTTGCAGTATCACGTTTGTAAGTATCATGGGGTGAGCATAGACATGATACATAAGCACGGTGGTGCCGCCGCCACCCGGTCGGCAGGCGGCAGGAGACCCGGGCGTCCGAACCCCGCAATCGGGGTTGCATGAATAGACTGTCCCTGGTTTGTTTGGCCTCCAGAACATTATCCTCTCCACAAAAACATCGCCCAATTTTGATTGATTATTTGGGTTCAAGGGCGCGCCGACTACTAGGTCATTCAGCGCCCATCGCCTAATTTTGTTTTCGATTTGGACGTTGAATGGTGATGTTTAACGAAATGAACTGCTCTGTGACGAAGTGCTCAAGATTCACTGTAACGTGTAAAGGGAAATTCTGATGCCACAGGTTTGAAGAAAAACATCCTCTCCATATTATACTCACCACACAACTCTCCTCTCCACACCCAGGACCACAACGTACAAATCCGGCCCGGCCCGCAGCGCCGCACCTGGGGCGCGCGCGCGCGCGTCGCGTCCCCACCTGGTCCGTACGAGGCGGAGTGGACGCTGGGCGGCGGCTGGCTGTAGAGGCCGTAGGCCTGCTCCTGCGACAGCATGTCCTGCAGGTCGGGCGGCATGCCCAGGTCGCCGCCGTTCCACATGCCGCCGTCGTTGTGCAGCAGCGAGTTGGTCAGCTCCGCGGACAGCCGCTTCTTGTAGTCGTGCGGCTTGTCCTCCGACATGCGGAACAGCACCGCCGCTGCGTACGTGGCTGCCGGGGCGCGGGCGTGGCCGTGTCAGTGCTGGGCACTAGCCAGAGGAAGAGGCTGCCGTACTGCACACACAGGACTGGGCACCGTGTCACTGTCGGCACGGAACGGCCGTGGGGAGGTCACGGTCATTGCAGGTGGTGGGGAGGTCACGGTCACTGTGGACCGTGGGGGGTCACGGTCACTGCAGGTGGTGGGAGGTCACGGCCACTGCAGATCGTAAGGAGGTCACGGCCACTGCAGATCGTAGGGAGGTCACGGTCACTGCAGATCGTAGGGAGGTCACGGTCACTGCAGATCGTAGGGAGGTCACGGTCACTGCAGATCGTAGGGAGGTCACGGTCACTGCAGGGATGGGGGGTCACGGTCGCTGTAGACCATGGGGAGGTCACGGTCACTGCAGGTGGTGGGCGGTCACGGTCACTGCAAACCGTGGGGAGGTCACGGTCACTGGAGGCCAACAACTCACCGACGCCCTCGTTCTGACTGTGCAGCAGGTCGGTGAGCGGGGCGGTGGCGCCCTCCCGCTCGATCATCTCGGCGCCCTCCTTGTCGGCGGCCAGCTCGCACAGCACGCCGGCCGCCACGCGCTGGATGTTGTCGAACTCGTTGAACAGCAGCTGCCAACGGCACACACGCGGTGACCGCAGATATGGACGCTTCGTGACCAACGCAGCCCATGAGCCCAAATAACCAACCGACAGCGACCACGGACACCATCTAAGGAAGCTGGCATCTGCTGCAGGCGTAGTCCCGAACATCCAACACAGATTTTGCGTCATTACTTGGGAAGTCCTGACGGGACTTTCAACCTTTGAAGTTGCTACAGGGCATGGCTATTCGCTTACAATTCCATGACTACCTTGTGATGAATATTTGCCATAAATTTCAATTTCACGAATTTGAATTGATAAGTCGCACATGCTACTATGTGTTTGTTCCGACCAAAATTATAGTCTGGACAAATCCCGAAGTGCATATTCATACAAAACCTAGAGTTTTGACAATTCCAAGCTGTCTACTTAATCTGCATCGCACTGTTTCCAGCGCCACCTGACCGGTCAATGAAAGCCTTCAGCACCAAGGCGTGCCATGGGTCTTGAATTCCGTGAGCACCGTGGCACATCCACTATCTTGACATAGCTGTTTGCGTCGCCGGTCGCACAAAAAAACCAACCTCCACGAGCGCAGCCTTCAGCAGCAGAAGAGGCAGCGACAGCCTCATTGAATGAGAACCAGACTAGCGTTGTCAAATTCTAACAACGCACGACGACTATGTGTCCGATCACCCGCCCCCTCCCCGCCCTCCGTCGGCCCCGCTCTGACCTGGACGAAGATGGGCACCACCGACTGGGCGCGCAGGTCGGCCCGGTTGTGCGGCTCGCGCGCCAGGATGTGCAGCGCGCCCACGGTGCCCTCGACGATCTCCTCCATGCGCACGCCGTCCGTGTAGGAGTCGGCCGTGCCGCTGCTGACGGAGCCGCCGCGCTGGCAGTCCTGCAAACGGTCGTTTGTTTGTTTATTGGTTGGTTCACGACACACTTTATGCACATTCACGGCTAATGGCGCCGCCCACACTGTTTCGCCGGTGGGCCGCGGGATTGGGAAATGTCCTGAGTGGCGCTAGAGTTGAACCCGGGACCTTTGGTACCCATAGTCCGACACCTTAACCACTCGGCCATCCCCGCCCCGTCCTGCAAACGGTCACGCACGTGCTCTGTACACTGGCGATGGGGGCACGGCACGGCAGGATTGGATTGGATTGGACTGTGGTTTTACGACGCACTCAGCAGCTGAGGCCGTATGGCGTCGCCTGCCTCTCACCCTGACAGGAAGGGTAGGCATCGCGGGGAATCGAACCTTGTACCTCTGGCCTGCCAGACGCTCAGCTTAACCACTGAGCTACCGACGCCCCACGGCACTGGAGGGAAATGAGTCCAGAGTAGGGCATATACAGCACACAACACAGACAACATAGTAGCGTGACCAGTGGTACGTCAAATGACACACAGTCTTAGGGTCGGAATACAGAATACAGGCTGTGTACTTAGGCTGGAAGTTCAGGCCCCCTAAAATCTTCAATTAACGCATTGGCTCTATGCAACATCATCCAATCAGTCGATGACTGTTTTACTATCGATCTGGGAACTATGACGATAACTAAGAGGTTCCGACCACCACTCAGAGGCATACTCCAGAAACTATTGACAGCATCTGGATAACCTGGTAAAGAAAATTACTCGTAAATGATGCATACGACCGTGTTTGTATTTCATATTTTTTAAAACAAAAATTGGCCTATCCGATGTACACTTTTCATCCTCAAGGATCCCAATACCATTTCCACAAGTAAATAACGCCAATCCGGCGGCGGTCTGCCGGCCTACCAAACGCTGAGTACGAAGGCGAGACGTAGCACAACCTGGGGAGACCGAGCACGAGCGCCAATGTCATCGCACGCTGCTCATGGAGGCCACGCGGGCACCGATGATACACGTGCGGAACGTGACGTGTAGGCTGGGGGCCGCGGCAGGAGGGACCGGGCTTCAGGGCGCATCGACCAGAGTTGCTCACTCGCCCGGAGGGTCGGGGAACGGCCAGTCCTACCTGGAAGGCGCGTACCAGCAGCTGCACCAGCCGCGTGATGGTGCCCTGCTCGCGCAGCGGGCCGTGGTTGGCCGGGCTGAGCGCCAGGTTACGGATCAGACCTGCCAGACCGGACACACGGCTCGGTCACGATACGGATCACAACCGACGGACCAGACCTGCCGCCCACACACACGGCTCGGTCACCACATGGATTGTGATCCATGTCGTGACGCTGACGGCCAGACAAACGGCTCGGTCATGATATGGATCATAGTTGCCGCCCCGACACACAGCTCGGTCACGGTACGGATCACAGTCGTTGCCCAGACACGCGGCTCGGTCTCACGATATGGATCACAGCTGCCGCCCACACACACGGCTCAATCTCACGATATGGATCACAGCTGACGGCCAGACAAACGGCTCGGTCTCACGACACCGAACACAATCGACGGACCAGGCCTGCCGCCCAGATACACAGCTCGGTCATGAACAGACCGCAGCCGACGGACCAGACCTGCCGCCCAGATACACAGCTCGGTCATGAACAGACCGCAGCCGACGGACCAGACCTGCCGCCCAGATACACAGCTCGGTCATGAACAGACCGCAGCCGACGGACCAGGCCTGCCGCCCAGATACACAGCTCGGTCATGAACAGATCGCAGCCGACGGACCAGGCCTGCCGCCCAGATACACAGCTCGGTCATGGAACAGACCGCAGCCGACGGACCAGACCTGCCGCCCAGATACACAGCTCGGTCTCACGATACGGATCACAGCTGACGGCCAGACAAACGGCTCGGTCTCACGATACGGAACACAATCGATGGACCAGGCCTGCCGCCCAGATACACAGCTCGGTCATGAACAGACCGCAGCCGACGGACCAGGCCTGCCGCCCAGATACACAGCTCGGTCATGAACAGACCGCAGCCGACGGACCAGGCCTGTCGCCCAGATACACAGCTCGGTCATGAACAGACCGCAGCCGACGGACCAGACCTGCCGCCCAGATACACAGCTCGGTCATGAACAGACCGCAGCCGACGGACCAGGCCCGCCGCCCAGATACACAGCTCGGTCATGAACAGACCGCAGCCGACGGACCAGGCCTGCCGCCCAGATACACAGCTCGGTCATGAACAGACCGCAGCCGACGGACCAGACCTGCCGCCCAGATACACAGCTCGGTCATGAACAGACCGCAGCCGACGGACCGGGCCTGCCGGCCAGATCACAGCTCGGTCTGAACAGACCGCAGCCGACGGACCAGACCTGTCGCCCAGATCACAGCTCGGTCATGAACAGACCGCAGCCGACGGGCCAGACCTGCCGCCCAGATACACAGCTCGGTCATGAACAGACCGCAGCCGACGGACCAGACCTGCCGCCCAGATACACAGCTCGGTCATGAACAGACCGCAACCGACGGACCAGCCTGCCGCCCAGATACACAGCTCGGTCACGAACAGACCGCAGCCGACGGACCAGACCTGCCGCCCAGATACACAGCTCGGTCATGAACAGACCGCAGCCGACGGACCAGACCTGCCGCCCAGATACACAGCTCGGTCATGAACAGACCGCAGCCGA
Source organism: Imbricaverruca yamaguchii (assembly GCA_034440575.1). NCBI lineage: Eukaryota > Metazoa > Arthropoda > Thecostraca > Neoverrucidae > Imbricaverruca > Imbricaverruca yamaguchii. The sequence goes on from JAOTOL010001572.1 coordinate 1,500,319, forward strand.
CGGACCAGACCTGCCGCCCAGATACACAGCTCGGTCATGAACAGACCGCAGCCGACGGACCAGGCCTGCCGCCCAGATACACAGCTCGGTCATGAACAGACCGCAGCCGACGGACCAGACCTGCCGCCCAGATACACAGCTCGGTCATGAACAGACCGCAGCCGACGGACCAGACCTGCCGCCCAGATACACAGCTCGGTCATGAACAGACCGCAGCCGACGGACCGGACCTGCCGCCCGGATACACAGCTCGGTCATGAACAGACCGCAGCCGACGGACCAGACCTGCCGCCCAGATACACAGCTCGGTCATGAACAGACCGCAGCCGACGGACCAGGCCTGCCGCCCAGATACACAGCTCGGTCATGAACAGACCGCAGCCGACGGACCAGGCCTGCCGCCCAGATACACAGCTCGGTCATGAACAGACCGCAGCCGACGGACCAGGCCTGCCGCCCAGATAACAGCTCGGTCACGAACAGACCGCAGCCGACGGACCAGACCTGCCGCCCAGATACACAGCTCGGTCATGAACAGACCGCAGCCGACGGACCGGACCTGCCGCCCAGATACACAGCTCGGTCATGAACAGACCGCAGCCGACGGACCAGGCCTGCCGCCCAGATACACAGCTCGGTCATGAACAGACCGCAGCCGACGGACCAGACCTGCCGCCCAGATACACAGCTCGGTCATGAACAGACCGCAGCCGACGGACCAGACCTGCCGCCCAGATACACAGCTCGGTCATGAACAGACCGCAGCCGACGGACCAGACCTGCCGCCCAGATACACAGCTCGGTCACGAACAGATCGCAGCCGACAGGGCCTGACTGACCATCGGGTTGCGGATCTGTGCTACGAAGCCACACAACCTGCATGGTAATCTACAACCCCACAGTCTTAATCAACACCACACAACTTCCCAGCTAATCCCACAGACCAGCAAACAACCCAGACAACCCAAAGACACCTGGAAACCACAATATACCTCACGAATAGAGTTGTATCTATATTTGTAATTCTGAGTTTTGAAAGGGATCTTATTAGGTTCTCCGATTTGGAGAAGACAAGTTGCTTTCTGTCTTAAATCAGAAACCCCTGTATACTTCCCAGCGAGCTTTGGCCATTTTATCAAAGATCAATCAACTTGCAGTCAGTGCCAAGTAGTATCATTGAACATTCCCATAAAAATAAGGTTTCTGGAGAGCATAATGCTTTGGATAGAAGACTAGTTATATTCTTATCCTCCTCACAACACACGAAGCTCTCCAAATACCTACCAATGTACATCGCAGCCATTAAGCCGACAATTAATTAAAGTACAACCCTCGACATAACGCACACAACCACCCACAATCCGTCAAATCTCACTTCAGACATTCACACTTACACCTTGCAAATACCCCACAACAGTCGCCATTATATCCCAATCTCCCGGGGCTTCAAACATGGATTTGCTTTGGATGTCTTCCTAAGCATTATCATCTCCAGAAAATTGCGTACATTTAAAAAGAAGGCATTGAATGAAATTGTCTTTTTTCTTGGCGAAAACCTACTGCTCATTAATCACAGAAGAACGTAGGCGACACTTTGGATGTGTTGCGAATGCTCTGAAGCTGAAGGAATTGCTGGGAGATGACTCCCGATTCATACATAATAGAGCAGTTTTGTGCTTCCTTGCGGAGATAGGATTTGACGTAATTTATGCACCTACCTAACTAAATTTGTTTCCCCAGATCTTATATCAAGCGGCTTAATGGCCACCAATGTGTTATACACTTATGTGACAGACTGACGTGCGCTTAGGCAGCCTTGTTATTGGTGCAATATAACCCAATAGGGTTGACTAACCCTAAAACCCAAATAATCAATCAATCAATACTGCTCATTAATGAACATGTCACAAACTGGCTGGGAAGTACACAAATCAACGTCTGATGTCCCGAACAGAAAACCAACATTCTCTCGGAGTTGAAATCTCTCAACTAGGATCTCTTAAAATCCAGGATTCCAAACACAACTCCAGCGGTGCACAGCCCCGCCACACCACGTCCCGTACCGATGACGGCCTTGATGAGCGGCCAGCGGCTGGGCGGGTGCAGCAGCTTGCAGATGACCGGCAGGCCGTTGTTGAGCCGCACCGCGTTCTGCGCCATGTCCGCCTCCGGGTGGCGCGACGTGATGTGGCGCAGCGCGCACACGGCCGGCTCTGTGATCTCCTCGCGGTCGTCGGCGCTGTAGATGGTGCTGATGAGCGCGTCGATACCGCCCACCTGGCACACCACAACCTGCCGGCCGGGACGGGTCAGGTCAGGTCAGGTCGGGTCGGGCCAGGTCGGATCACGTCACGTCAGGCATGGTTAAGTCTGGCTTCCTGTGGTCAGGTAAGGTTAGTTTGGCTTAAGTTGGGATGGATAGGACTGGACTAGATATAAGTGGGATAGGTTTAGTCATTTCCGGTCAGAAATTGTGGCGTAGATTAGGTTAGGTGAGACCCGGTCCGGTTAGATTACCTAAGGATAGGATAAATTGGATAGGGATGCGATTAGGATGCGCAAAGTATGCAATCACTCGTAGGATTAGACCCGCTTTCGTCAGGATCTGCTTTCCTGTGCGCTGGATTCCAAAAACCATGGATGGGACTGTTCTTCGAACATTAAAAAGACATGCTGCAAGGAACACGTGATAGCGAAATTTATGCTCGTATGCCAAAGTACGTGGCCGACGACTCCACCACGACACGTCCGAGCAATGCTAGTCAGTTATTTGACAATTAGGGCGCATTGACCTTGTTGATCACATAGCGAGCAATGTGCCACGACGTTCGCTTGGCAGGCACTTCCCGCTGATGCAATGTTTGTTGCAGGACACTGCCTGTTGGTGCGATGGTTGTTGCAGGTGCGGTTACCTTGTTGCGTTGGTTGTTGCAGGTGAGGTTGCTGAGGATGCCGGCGGCGCAGGTGACCATGTTGACGTCGCAGGAGCCGAGCAGCTGCACCAGCGAGCTCACCATCGTCTCGATACCGTCTGGAAACACGTCGTGGTCCTTACAACACGTTACACAAGAGTTTCGTAACCACGTCAGTGGTCCGTTACAACACGTCACAGGACCCCAGCAGCTAGTCTCGATGCCGTCCTGGCAACCACGTCAGTGCTACATCATATCACAGTATATCACAGAAGCTCGGCAGCTGCACCAGCGAGCTCACCATCGTCTCGATACCGTCCTGGTGACCACGTCAGTGTTTCGCTACAACACGTCACAGAACACCAGCAGCTAGTCTCGATGCCGTCCTGGCAACGACGTCAGTGCTACATCATATCACAGTATATCACAGAAGCTCGGCCGCTGCACCTGGGAGTCCACCATCGTCTCGATACAGTTCTGATAACTACGGCAGTGGAGTCAGCAGCATGGAGCCAACAGCAAAGTCAGCAACATGGAACCGTTCGATATGCTTGGAAATGGGAAAAACCATGCGCAAACACATACCCGGTGCCAACTCGACCTTTGCCAATCCAACTAACTGCCAAACAATACGTCCACCTCAGGTCGCTGCTTGCAACGTCGTAAACTAAAACCATCTCGTGACAATACCACAGCTAGGCTGTACAAATCCGATCGCCGCCCCCAGAACAACTGGGGACTGGATCCGGATCTCGACCCAACCAAGTGATCAGCAGAGGCGCCGCCAGGGGAGGCCGAGGGACAGCCCACCCTAGCAATACAAATCACTAGATCAGACAAGAATTTTGAGATTTTTACCATGCAAAACCACAAAATATTGGCGCACTTCGCACTCCGAAAGCGTTCTCCATCTGGCCACATTTTTTTTAGTCGGGCCCTCTTCAGAAAACTATGGCTGCGGCCCTGCTAACCAGTACCCAATCACCAACGAATGATCGACTCTCTCACTCTCTCTCTCTCTGCCTATGTCCTTCCAGGCCAGCCACCTTGGGCTCTTTTCGACACAGCAAACCGCTATGTAAAACAACGTCGCCAGTCTGCCAGGCCGATTGGTCGCGGGCGGACTCTCGGTAACCCCGCCGGCTGTGCCAGCCCACCCACCCGACAGCACAGCGCCTGACAGCAATCAGAACGGCTGGTTCGACTTCAGGATGCACCCACCAGATCTTCCACGTCACGCAGTACCGCCTCTGACAGCGGCCACTGACCAGTTTGATGGCGGCGTCCTCCACGCCACGTAGTACCGCGTCTGACAGCGCCAACTGACCAGTTTGGTGGCGGCGTCCTCCGCACCACGCAGTACCGCCTCTGACAGCGGCCACCGACCAGTTTGGTGGCGGCGTCCTCCACGCCAGCGCAGTACCGCCTCTGACAGCGGCCACTGACCAGTTTGGTGGCGGCGTCCTCACGCCACGCAGTACCGCCTCTGACAGCGGCCACTGACCAGTTTGGTGGCGGCGTCCTCCACGCACGCAGTACCGCCTCTGACAGCGGCCACTGACCAGTTTGGTGGCGGCGTCCTCCACACCACGTAGTACCGCCTCTGACAGCGGCAACTGACCAGTTTGGTGGCGGCGTCCTCCACACCACGCAGTACCGCCTCTGACAGCGCCAACTGACCAGTTTGGTGGCGGCGTCCTCCACACCACGCAGTACCGCCTCTGACAGCGCCAACTGACCAGTTTGGTGGCGGCGTCCTCCACACCACGTAGTACGGCCTCTGACAGCGGCAACTGACCAGTTTGGTGGCGGCGTCCGACAGGTTGCGCAGCGTCCACAGGCAGTTCTGCACCAGCCGCTGCGACTGGTGACCCAGGTGCAGCGCCAGAGCCTGTACCCCGCCGGCCTCCACCACGGCCGGCTTGTTGGACGAGCACACCGACAGCACCTGGCGGAAGTCAGGCCAGGTCAGATCAGGGCATGGCAATAGGGATGAACACACCGACTATTCATTTGTTATTTTGGCTGCAGGGCACTTCGACTAGTTTCGGGTCACTACCGCTCAGACGACCACAATGAAAGCAACAATAGTAGACCGGTCACAGGTCACGTCATGGCGCAGTACCAACATTGCGCAAGGCACGTGACACATCACAACCATGGATAAAACTATCGGGCACATACACTGCGGTTAAATCCAATGATACTGTGCTCCCTCCGCCATATGGTCGGTCGGTTGGTTATTTGAGTTTTAGGGCGCATCAACCAGGTGGTGGATTGGAGTTTAGGGGCGCGTCGACATCTAGGGTCATTTTGCGCCCATGCATCGACCAGGTTTGGTCACTTAGTGCCAATAACTAATAGTTTGCTACCTGCTAAATACAATGAAGCCTTCTTCCGAAGTACACCCGCCGTATGGTCACACCGACCTTGAGCACGCGAGAGGTGGTCCAGAGCAGCTTCTCGTAGGTGTAGCTCCTCATGATGCGCACCAGCTCGACGGGCCCCTGCGACGCCAGGATGATGAGCTTGCTCTCCTGGTTGCCGTAGGCCAGGATCTGCAGGCAGTCGGTGACGATGGCCAGGAACTTGACGTTGTTGCGCTGCAGCAGCGCCACCATCTTCTGCAGGCCGCCGGCCAGCCGGACTGCCGTCTTGCTGCCCTCCTGGTGCAGCAGCAGGTTGTGCAGCGTCGTGATGGCGTAGAACAGCACCGACTCCACCGGCGAGCTGACGGAGCACACGGCGGCGAGGTCACAGTCAGCTGACGGAGAGCACACAGCGGCGAGGTACAGTCAGCTGACGGAGCACACAGCGGCGAGGTCACAGTCAGCTGACGGAGCACAGTCAGCTGGCGGAGCACAGTCAGCAGTAGGAGCACACAGCGGCGAGGTCACAGTCAGCTGACGGAGCACACGGCGGCGAGGTCACAGTCAGCTGACGGAGCACACAGCGGCGAGGTCACAGTCAGCTGACGGAGCACACAGCGGCGAGGTCACAGTCAGCTGACGGAGCACACAGCGGCGAGGTCACAGTCAGCTGACGGAGCAAAGGGAGACACAGCGGCGAGGTCACAGTAGGACGGAGCACACAGCGGCGAGGTCACAGTCAGCTGACGGAGCACACAGCGGCGAGGTCACAGTCAGCTGGCGGAGCACACGGCGGCGAGGTCACAGTCAGCTGACGGAGCACACAGCGGCGAGGTCACAGTCAGCTGGCGGAGCACACGGCGGCGAGGTCACAGTCAGCTGACGGAGCACACGGCGGCGAGGTCACAGTCAGCTGACGGAGCACACAGCGGCGAGGTCACAGTCAGCTGACGGAGCACACAGCGGCGAGGTCACAGTCTGCTGACGGAGCACACAGCGGCGAGGTCACAGTCAGCTGACGGAGCACACAGCGGCGAGGTCACAGTCAGCTGGCGGAGCACACAGCGGCGAGGTCACAGTCAGCTGACGGAGCACACAGCGGCGAGGTCACAGTCAGCTGACGGAGACAGCGGCGAGGTCACAGTCAGCTGACGGAGCACACAGCGGCGAGGTCACAGTCAGCTGACGGAGCACACAGCGGCGAGGTCACAGTCAGCTGACGGAGCACACAGCGGCGAGGTCACAGTCAGCTGACGGAGACACAGCGGCGAGGTCACAGTCAGCTGACGGAGCACACAGCGGCGAGGTCACAGTCAGCTGACGGAGCACACAGCGGCGAGGTCACAGTCAGCTGACGGAGCACACCGCGGCGAGGTCACAGTCAGCTGACGGAGCACACAGCGGCGAGGTCACAGTCAGCTGACGGAGCACACAGCGGCGAGGTCACAGTCAGCTGACGGAGCACACAGCGGCGAGGTCACAGTCAGCTGACGGAGCACACGGCGGCGAGGTCACAGTCAGCTGACGGAGCACACGGCGGCGAGGTCACAGTCAGTGACGGAGGCACACGGCGGCGAGGTCACAGTCAGCTGACGGAGCACACGGCGAGGTCACAGTCAGCTGACGGAGCACACAGCGGCGAGGTCACAGTCAGCTGACGGAGCACACGGCGGCGAGGTCACAGTCAGCTGACGGAGCACACGGCGGCAGGTCACAGTCAGCTGACGGAGCACATCAGTACGGCGGCGAGGTCACAGTCAGCTGACGGAGCACACGGCGGCGAGGTCACAGTCAGCTGACGGAGCACAGCGGCGAGGTCACAAAGGTCACAGTCAGCTGACGGAGCACACAGCGGCGAGGTCACAGTCAGCTGACGGAGCACAGCGGCGAGGTCACAGTCAGCTGACGGAGCACACGGGGGGGTCACAGTCTGCTGACGGAGCACACAGCGGCGAGGTCACAGTCAGCTGGCGGAGCACACGGCGGCGAGGTCACAGTCTGCTGACGGAGCACACAGCGGCGAGGTCACAGTCAGCTGACGGAGCACACGGCGGCGAGGTCACAGTCAGCTGGCGGGAGTCGCGGCGCACAGGCTGACAGTGTTAAACAATTCGAAAATAGGGTGGTCAGCTGAAGGAACATGATGCGGCGAGATTTTTACAGTAGCTGATGGAGATGACACGGCGCCTCAAACCCTTCAGCTGTGCTCGTTTCCCCACACAAAAAAAACCATTATTTTAACACTGCCACTGACCGAAAGGACATCACACAATGCTAACGCCAGCTGACAGACATCATACACTGTCAACATCAACTGACAGGACTACACACAGTATCAACGCCACGTCAACGCATTAGCGGCATCTACTCAGACTCACATGTCACCGACTCGTTTCTCAGTATGTGCATAAGACCATATTTGTTAGTTAGTTATTTGAGTTTAAGGGCACTTCGACCAAAACGTGATCATTTAGCGCCCAAGGACCATGTTTGTGATACACGTATACTTGGGTACGCATAGCAAGTGGGAATAGGAATACGAATAATGTGAACTATAATATACAACCAACACTTCAACATTCTCATTATCTCCTATTCGAAGAACAGTAAATTGCATAAAAAAGTGGAACCGTCAGTTCCATAATAAAGTGAAAAGGTTTTACTTTCATTACCATTGTCACTTGCCCTTCACACCCAACTGTAAACATAATCAGTCGACCAGAGGTATTACCCTGGTGAAAAGATATCCCGTCTCTTCAGGTTGACCAAGTATTGTTTGCAAAGCACATCTAGTCATAACGCACATGCTGAGTCGTCACCATAAACACCTCAAGTCGTGCAACCCCCGTTCATCGAACAGAGGACAAATCAACGGAAGCAACGTCACGAAAGCGTCGCAGACGTGCCACCGCCGCAGCAGCGGGCGGACGGACCTGAGCAGCTTGACGAGCGCCGGCACGCCGCCAGACTTGAAGATGGCCAGCAGGCCCTGCCGGTGGTGGCTGAGGTTGTGCAGGGTGCCGACCGTGACGCGCGTCATCTCCAGGTCGGTGCTGTTGGTGAGCGCGCGCACCAGAGCCGCCACCATCTGCGGCGGGTCGGCGGGAGGTCAGTGGAAGGTCAGTGGGAGGTCAGCGGGAGGTCAGCGGAAGGTCAGCGGGAGGTAACTGGAGGTCAACCGGAGGTCAGTGGGAGGTGAGCGGGAGGTGAGCGGGAGGCCAGTGGGAGGTCAGTGGGAGGTCAACTGGAGGTCAACTGGAGGTCGGTGGGAGGTCAACTGGAGGCCAGTGGGAGGTCAACTGGAGGTCAGTGGGAGGTGAGCAGGAGGTGAGCGGGAGGTGAGCGTGGGAGGTCAGTGGGAGGTCAGTGGGAGGTCAACTGGAAGTCGGTGGGAGGTGAGCTGGATGTCAGTGGGAGGTCAACATGAGGTCAGTAGGAGGTCAACGGAAGGTCAAAGAGAGGTCACGGCCAGCCACTCACGCTCTCGGGGACATCCGGCATGCAGGCGCCGACGTGACTCATGCTGTCAAGCCCCCACGAGGGATCATGCGAACTACAAGTCTATCTGGCGATGATGAATGAGTTTAGGGGCGCGTCGACTGCCAGGGCCATTTTGCGCCAACAACTGTGACAAGTTATCTGGATGATGTAACGCCAGCCGGGCGACCATCCGATGGCGTGACACACGTCACGACTGCAGCGTAGTGCTTCTGCAGCGTAGTGCTTCATCTGCATATCTTCGTGTGTAGAGCGCTCAGAGATACTACGTGGCCTAGAACCTATCAGTTGTCACACCTGTATAAGAGGGTGCATACAACTGGAACCGATTGTTCACACAACCTAACTACCAGTGGCGGTGTTTATATTATTTACATTGCTTCTGCCACTGTGACATATTGCGAGTTATCTAGTGTGATTTGGTGCCACCAAACGGCGACGACAAACTAAATATATATTATTTAGACAGGCTTGCTTGCTCACACACGCAATGCAAGACACGCTTGCAACGTTACAGACACACGTTTGCTCTAAGTGCGACCTGCGGACATTACACGCAAGTGTATATTGGCGAAGAGCAGCGTCGTTCCCGCACATATCTGGACGAATATTCTGATCCGGAAAACACTGCAGAACATGCGCGGCTAATCCCTTGGGGAAAACTAGTCTGGAAACGGCACGGCGCAAGCAGCCACGGTCTCTGAAGACCGGCAACGTTCCTGTCGTGCATAAGTCACCCTGTGCAATCGCGCAATGTACGTGCGCAAGACGGTGTATTGGCAGCATATGTACGCCAGGCGTACACAGTGTACAAGTATGCATATACATATTAACACTTAATGCTACAAACAAAAAAAAGCACAGCAAATGAACATAAGCATACATTCTGAACTATACGTCAGCAACGCAAAAAAGCATTCGATGCCGGTTACGGCTGAAATAACCGGCAGGAACGACCCGAGCGACTACGACAGGAGGCGACGCCGCCAGCTTACGCAAGTGCACTCTCAACAGCCAGTGGCTCAACAGCCGCGCTCAACTCATGTGCACACTCAACAGCCGGGGCAGAGGAAAATGCAGGCTGACGGCGGACACTGTTTGATCATGCCGGTGCCGCGGGGCAGAGTCCTGGAACTCATGTTTCCGCATAATGGAGGGTGGCACGCGAGGACGTCAAGACCCTCGATGACGTCGGGCAATTTGGAGATTGGAGATCCGCTACTAAATTGTGGGGACAGACCATGATATTGATGGATGAACACGGTATCTGATGGCAAGTTTGTGATGGCACACACGCCAGGTATGAAGTGTGGAAGAAAAAGTACGAACTACTGCAGCTTTATGTAACATAAGCTTTATGTTACTGCAGCTTTATGTTACGTATCATGGACATGAACTTAGGAAGTCGAAACTTTGTTCAAACGAAGCCAAAGCAAACTCCTGCCAGGTGTCGCTTTCCACGCAACTTCACTTAAACTTAAACTTAAACTTCGCAATTCCAGGACACCGCCTCGGGGCCACCAGTTGGCAGTGTCGGCCGCCGTGACTCAGGCTGACCGCGGTCCGCCGGGCGTTACCTGACTGAAGCCCTGCCGCATGAAACGAGGCGCTGCTGTGAGCGGCACCATCAAACGGCGGGGAGGGGGCGAGGGGTCACGCCATGTTCCGGCCGGCGGCCGGCCAAATGGGACGGACGGGCGGCGCGGCGTCGGCACGGCCGGCTACACGACCCCCCGGGCGGGGGGGGAGGACGGAGCCCGGCCTCAGACCCGCACCGGTCCGCACGGCCAGGGCCCGCAGGAGGCGCGTCGTTGACGTCGTCGCCGCCGATAACGCGACACACAGCGGCACCACCGCCGGCTCAACGGCACGGCGCAGGGCCGCCGAAGCCCGCACACCTGCCGTGCGACTGGCGTGGGTGGGAGGGGCGGGGATGGCCGGGTGGTTAAGGTGTCGCGCTATGGGTACCAAAGGTCCCGGGTTCGACTCTAGCGCCACTCAGGACATTTCCCAATGCCGCGGCCCACCGGCGAAACAGTGTGGGCGGCGCCATTAGCCGTGAATGTACATAGTGTGTCGTGAACCAACCAATAAAAAAAACAAGCGTAGGTGGGACTCGCTGTGAGAATGACGTAAAACAAATATTGGTTGGTTGGTTATTGGAGTTTAGAGGCGCATCGACTGCACCGGTCATGCAGCGCCCAACGCAAGAGAAGGAGAGTGACAGCACTTCTTTTACGCTCCCACCTTTGGAGATAATTTTGACATCAGCTCCACGGCATTGCAAAGCAAAATACACTCCAAAATGTGTCATAAGTTTCGGAACTAGTGTTCACGGTCCCAACGACCACGCGTCAGCTGGCCAGCTGTAAGTGACTGTGACGTGAGCAGGGACCCGCCATTATCCACGAAGACAACGCGCCAGCCTGACGTGCGCTCTAGTGACGGGAAGGAAGGCATTGCCGGCGCCGGGTGGTGGCGGCGACAGCCCCGGCCACCACTTGATCACGCCACCAGCGGATCCAGGACGATCCCGGGGATCTGGGGACGATCCCGGGGATCTGGGGACGATCCCGGGGATCTGGGGACGATCCCGGGGATCTGGGGACGATCCCGGGGATCTGGGGACGATCCGGGGATCTGGGGACGATCCCGGGGATCTGGGGACGATCCCGGGGATCTGGGGACGATCCCGGGGATCTGGGGACGATCCCGGCATCTGGGGACGATCAGCGGCAAGACAGCGCGGACCCAGCGCCCACCGGTGCTGACGGACAACATCTCACACCGCGAGTCACACCATCGGCGGGGAGCCACTGGGTCTGTCGAGACTGGGCCACTCTCGAGACGACAGGCGGTCGGCAACATCTCGCACCGCAGCGCTCATGTTCATACTGAAGTTCCACTCTTTCGCTACGCAGTGCCATAATATGTGCGTCCAGCCACAGGTAACGTAACCACTGAAGGGAGGAAACAAGTCACGCGAGCAGGGCTAACACACAAGATAAACTAGATATCATTTGCTCCATAACCTACCAATTACTCAAATTTAGTCGGGAACAACAGTTTTAGGCACCACCACCCTTCGACGTTTTATAAATCTTCAAACTCCCAACTCGGCAGTTTCGTCGCGCACCACACACACACACATCCAGCGCCCGCCCCCTCCAACAGGACGCACCTGCGGCGAGTTCATGATGGCGTGACGGCTGGCCTCCTTCTTGCTCAGCTGGTGCACCATCATGGCCGCCTGCGACACCACCACCTGGTCCTCGTCGTTGAGCAGCTTGATCAGCTCGGGGATGGCGCGCGTCGCCAGGTCAGCGTCGTCCTGCCGGTCAACGTCGGGTCAATGATGCACATGGCTTCGCCATCGCGGCTCGGTGTCATGGCGTATATGCCGACTCTGGGGGGTGGAATCGCTTCCCGGCGAAGCACGCGACGCAACTAGCCGTGCAACATTGTGCGTAATCAGCATCAACTAGGTAGCTAGGTGCTTTACAATTGTATTTAAAGTGAGGGAAGGAATATAAAAATTTAATAAGGAATTTGGGAGTTCCCCTGGAAAAATGCCTTGACATCGTGATTATGATGAATGAAGTTAAAGTTGGAGACATACATGGTCGGTTGACTGGACATCTGACAGTCGAGGTTGAGGATGATAAAGCACTTGTTAGTCGATAACATGGGTGTCGATTTGCATACTTTTGAGTGGATCAATCCCTCCATACTGGCTTGACCTCCGTAATTTTCAGAAATCGACGCCCCTGGTCCACGAGGCTGTCAGCACATACACTCGACAACCACGTCTTCAACTCCATGAAGTTGAAGACAAACCTGGCATTTCGTGATTGATGAGGTTGAGGATGCTACACACGCCTGGTAGTTGATGATGTTGGTGATGCCACACACACACCTGGTGGTTGATGAGGTTGAGTATGCCACACACACCTGGTAGCTGATGATGTTGAGGATGGACCACACACCTGGTAATTAATGAGATTGGTGATGCCACACACAACTGGGCTCAGGATGTCACATACACCTGGTAGTTGATGAGGTTGGGGACGCCACACACACCTGGTAGTTGATGAGGTTGGGGATGCCACACACACCTGGTAGCTGGTGATGTTGGGGATCCCACATGCACCTGGTAGTTGATGAGGCTCAGGATGCCACACACACCTGCTAGTTGATGAGGCTGTGGATGCCACATGTACCTGGTAGTTGATGATGTTGGTGATGCCACACACACCTGGTAGTTGATGAGGTTGAGTATGCCACACACACCTGGTAGCTGATGATGTTGAGGATGGACCACACACCTGGTAATTAATGAGATTGGTGATGCCACACACAACTGGGCTCAGGATGTCACATACACCTGGTAGTTGATGAGGTTGGGGACGCCACACACACCTGGTAGTTGATGAGGCTCAGGATGCCACACACACCTGTAGCTGTAGTTGATGAGGCTTGGATGCCACACACCTGGTAGTTGATGAGGCTGGGATGCCACACACACCTGGTAGTTGATGAGGTTGGGAGTGCCACACACACCTGGTAGTTGATGAGGTTGACGACGGCGTGGCGCAGCATCTGGCTCGGCTCGGCCAGACGCTGCACGGCCGTCGGCGGACCGCGCTCCAGCTGCGTGCTGGGGATCTCCAGGCCCTCGTCCAGCGTCTCGGGGAACATGGCCGCGCGCACCCGCTGCGAGCGCGACTGAGACAGCGCCTGGTTCATCTCTGCGACAGCACGGGGGCGGCCGGCGTGAGGGTCCTGGCCAGCGGCGAGGATTGGGTCACGTGCGATCCGACCTTAGGCGGCGCTGGGGTCACGTGTGATACACCACCCCTTGGCCCCATCCACTGCAGCACGGGCACGGTCAGGGTGGGACCCAGCTGGGGTCACGTGACACACCACCCCCTGGCTCTTATCCACTGCAGCACGGGAAAGGATGGGTGAGACCTGGTCAGCACGTCGGCGGAACTCTGGCCACACGCAAGGCAGTCTAACTCATGCCGAGAGCCAGCCAGCATTCACGAAAGCACGTATGAAGCCTTCCATCTTGACGGGTCCGATGAAACATAGGGGCTCCAGCCGCACGCATATATAGGTACACCAAGCATTCATCTCGCAACTGCTCATCCTGCATTTCAGCGCTGCCCATGCACACCAACGCAATTTCTCCTATTTAGACCAGCACAATAACCACCGTTATTGATGGATGTGCATACAGTAGGAACTCCCTTAGCCTTGCACAACTGAGGCGAGGACAGTGAAAACCACACACCGTCGACCACCACGCACGGACTCGTGCGTCACCGAGCCCCCCCGTCCCCGACGTGGCCGCCGCCAGCGGTCGCACCGCCCCGGCCGCCGACGTACCGCCCACATGCTGCTGGGTGTAGCCGGCGTAGCTGGGGTCGAAGAGCGCGCCGGCCGTCTCCATGTCGTCCTCCTTGCCGGAGAGCGATGGCGCCTGCGTGGTGGCGCCAGAGTTGATGCCCGAGTCGGCGCCAGACAGGCCGAAGTTGCCGCCCTGCTGCCACATCTTGACGTGCTCGCTGCCCGACAGCTCGGGCGGCTGCTGGTACTGGCCGCCGGAGCTACGGCCTGCGGGGAGAGAGACGGTGGTAGTCAGGTATGGTACTGGCCGCTAGAGCTCAGGCCTGCGGGGAGAGAGACGGTGGTAGTCAGGTGAGGTACTGGCCGCTAGAGCTCAGGCCTGCTGGGAGAGAGACGGCGGTAGTCAGGTGAGGTACTGGCCGCTAGAGCTCAGGCCTGTGGGGGAGAGACGGTGGTAGTCAGGTGTGGTACTGGCCGCTAGAGCTCAGGCCTGCTGGGAGAGAGACGGTGGTAGTCAGGTGTGGTACTGGCCGCTAGGAGCTCAGGCCTGCGGGGAGAGAGGCGGTGGTAGTCAGGTGTGGTACTGGCCGCTAGAGCTCAGGCCTGCTGGGAGAGAGACGGTGGTAGTCAGGTGTGGTACTGGCCGCTAGAGCTCAGGCCTGCTGGGGAGAGAGACGGTGGTAGTCAGGTGTGGTACTGGCCGCTAGAGCTCAGGCCTGCGGGGAGAGAGACGGTGGTAGTCAGGTGTGGTACTGGCCGCTAGAGCTCAGGCCTGCTGGGGAGAGAGACGGTGGTAGTCAGGTGTGGTACTGGCCGCTAGAGCTCAGGCCTGTGGGGAGAGAGACGGTGGTAGTCAGGGGTGGTACTGGCCGCTAGAGCTCAGGCCTGCGGGGAGAGAGACGGTGGTAGTCAGGTATGGTACTGGCCGCTAGAGCTCAGGCCTGCGGGGAGAGAGACGGTGGTAGTCAGGTATGGTACTGGCCGCTAGAGCTCAGGCCTGCGGGGAGAGAGACGGTGGTAGTCAGGTATGGTACTGGCCGCTAGAGCTCAGGCCTGCGGGGAGAGAGACGGTGATAGTCAGGTGTGGTACTGGCCGCTAGAGCTCAGGCCTGCTGGGAGAGAGACGGTGGTAGTCAGGTGAGGTACTGGCCGCTAGAGCTCAGGCCTGCGGGGAGAGAGACGGTGGTAGTCAGGTGTGGTACTGGCCGCCAGAGCTCAGGCCTGCTGGGAGAGAGACGGTGGTAGTCAGGTGTGGTACTGGCCGCTAGAGCTCAGGCCTGTGGGGAGAGAGACGGTGGTAGTCAGGTGTGGTACTGGCCGCTAGAGCTCAGGCCTGCGGGGAGAGAGACGGTGGTAGTCAGGTATGGTACTGGCCGCTAGAGCTCAGGCCTGCGGGGAGAGAGACGGTGGTAGTCAGGTGAGGTACTGGCCGCTAGAGCTCAGGCCTGCGGGGAGAGAGACGGTGGTAGTCAGGTGTGGTACTGGCCGCTAGAGCTCAGGCCTGCTGGGAGAGAGACGGTGGTAGTCAGGTGTGGTACTGGCCGCTAGAGCTCAGGCCTGGGGAGAGAGACGGTGGTAGTCAGGTGTGGTACTGGCCGCTAGAGCTCAGGCCTGCTGGGAGAGAGACGGTGGTAGTCAGGTGAGGTACTGGCCGCTAGAGCTCAGGCCTGCGGGGAGAGAGACGGTGGTAGTCAGGTATGGTACTGGCCGCTAGAGCTCAGGCCTGCGGGGAGAGAGACGGTGGTAGTCAGGTGTGGTACTGGCCGCTAGAGCTCAGGCCTGCTGGGAGAGAGACGGTGGTAGTCAGGTATGGTACTGGCCGCTAGAGCTCAGGCCTGCGGGGAGAGAGACGGTGGTAGTCAGGTGTGGTACTGGCCGCTAGAGCTCAGGCCTGCGGGGAGAGAGACGGTGGTAGTCAGGTGTGGTACTGGCCGCTAGAGCTCAGGCCTGCTGGGAGAGAGACGGTGGTAGTCAGGTGTGGTACTGGCCGCTAGAGCTCAGGCCTGCGGGGAGAGAGACGGTGGTAGTCAGGTGTGGTACTGGCCGCTAGAGCTCAGGCCTGCGGGGAGAGAGACGGTGGTAGTCAGGTGAGGTACTGGCCGCTAGAGCTCAGGCCTGTGGTGAGAGAGACGGTGGTAGTCAGGTATGGTACTGGCCGCCGGAACTACGGCCTGCGGGGAGAGAGACGGTGGTAGTCAGGTATGGTACTGGCCGCTAGAGCTCAGGCCTGCGGGGAGAGAGACGGTGGTAGTCAGGTGTGGTACTGGCCGCTAGAGCTCAGGCCTGCTGGGAGAGAGACGGTGGTAGTCAGGTGAGGTACTGGCCGCTAGAGCTCAGGCCTGCTGGGAGAGAGACGGTGGTAGTCAGGTGTGGTACTGGCCGCTAGAGCTCAGGCCTGCGGGGAGAGAGACGGTGGTAGTCAGGTGAGGTACTGGCCGCTAGAGCTCAGGCCTGCGGGGAGAGAGACGGTGGTAGTCAGGTATGGTACTGGCCGCTAGAGCTCAGGCCTGCTGGGAGAGAGACGGTGGTAGTCAGGTGTGGTACTGGCCGCTAGAGCTCAGGCCTGCTGGGAGAGAGACGGCGGTAGTCAGGTGTGGTACTGGCCGCTAGAGCTCAGGCCTGCTGGGAGAGAGACGGTGGTAGTCAGGTGTGGTACTGGCCGCCACAGCTCCGGCCTGCGGTGAGAGAGACGGCGGTAGTCAGGTGAGGTACTAGCCGCCAGCACCATAGATTGCCGGCGAAAAAGACGGCGGTGGTAACTGGGGTTGGTCGATTGCATGGCCCAGGGAGAGACAGGAAAGTTACTTCACATGGAACTGGCTGCCTTGGCTGCATGATTCAAGATACTCAACATGGATTTAGAAAAGGACGATCGTGTCTCACAAACCTATTGGACTTTTTGAACTTCGCCACAGAACAATTTGATCAGGGAAATCAGGTTGATGTAGCATATCTTGACTTTAGTAAGGCCTTTGACAAGGTATCCCATAAACGGTTAATGATACAGCTTCAGTCCCATGGTATTGCAGGTAGCATCTTAAAATGGATAGAGTTGTGGCTTTCAGATAGACAGCAAAGAGTGATGCTAAATGGTACAAAGTCATCATGGCAAAATGTTCTTAGTGGAGTCCCCCAGGGGTCAGTACTAGGGCCATTACTGTTCATTATATTTGTAAATAACATTGAAAGTGGCCTAAGCAGTAAAGTTTTGAAATTTGCAGATGATTTGAAGGTCTTTAGGGCAATAACAGGTCAGGATGAGCATATCTCGCTGCAAAAAGACTTAGACGAACTTGTGAAGTGGTCCGAAGAATGGCAAATGAAATTTAACTTTGATAAGTGCAAAATCATGCATGTAGGTAAGCAGCATATGAAGGCTCCATACTTGATGGGTGGCCAAGTGCTATCAGTGACTCAACAGGAGAAGGATTTAGGTGTTATTCTAAACACAAAATTGGGGGCATCAGAACAGACCAAGGAAGCCAGGAAGAAGGCACTGAGAATGTCGGGGCAATAAATAGGAATGTATCATACAGAAGTGAGGAAGTGATCAGGAAGCTTTACTGTGCATACGTCAGGCCACATTTGGAATACTGCATCCAAGCTTGGTCTCCTAGCTATGAAAAGATTGTTGGCTTTTAGAGAGAGTACAAAGAGGGCTACAAAAATGGTTAATGGCATAAGCGACCTGGCATATGAGGAAAGATTGAAGAAATTGAATATGTTTTCACTTAGATATAGAAGGCTGAGAGGAGATCTCATCGAGGTCTTTAAATTTGTAAATGGTCTGGAGAGGGGATACCTTGGGGAAATGTTTGAATTTAACAGAAATGATGCAATTAGAGGTCATAAATTCAAAATTAAAATTAACCACAGCAGAACAAGGTTAAGGCAAACTTTCTTCACCAACAGGGTAGTGGAACACTGGAACCAGCTGCCAGAAAACATCGTCAGTAGCAGAACATTGAACATCTTTAAAAACAGCATAGACAATCATTATAAGAATAGAGGGCTTGCTTTTCAGTATTACAGGGAGGGCTGATTGGCAGATTTGGTGGGCAACTGGTTCAGTGTACAGAGTGCAACCAAGAAGGGCCCTTGTGGCTCAGAGTTGCACTGATCTTTTATGTCTTTTATGTCTTATGTCTTTATGCCCCAGCTAGCTATGAAATAGACGATGGAGGTTCCTAAGTTGGACGCGCACTCCATTGTACTGGGTGTGCCCTATACACTGAAAGGATATGGCAGTGTCAAAATCAGACAATTTTGGTCGGAAACGACACATTGCATGTACCTCTGACTTCCAACCGAAGGTGCCTGTGGGCTTGAACAGACACACTGGCAACTTACGTCCGACAGTAGCGGTGAGGGCGGAGCCACTAACGGATGGCAGAGGTGCCACTAACAGAATGAAACGGGTGGCAGAAAAGCCACTAACGGAAGCCACTAACGGAAGCCACACCGCTACTGTCAGTAGCGGTGTGGCTTCACCTCTGAACGGATGTAGTAGCGGTGGCGGACCGGTGTTTTAGGGCGCGCCGATCTCTCGTGTTCCCCTGTGCCCACCAAGCGGTCGTCTGCAGCCTCAGAGTGTACTCAGAGTGTACTCGCCTCGGGTCGCGGCTGGGCGATTGACTGCCTGTGTGCGCCTGCGGCTGTATCGACTGCTGGTGCGGACGGCGGCCCGTGCCAGGCAAACAGCGCGATAACACTCGCGCGCGTCCGCCGACAGCGCCCGGCACAGGTGCGCATCAGGGCGTGTGTCAGTCAGGCAAACAATCACACACCCTCGATCACAAAACTACCGTCCGAAGGAACCGTTAGTTAGTTATTTGGGCTTAGGGGCGCTTCGACTGCTTCGGTCATACAGCGCCCATCGTCTGAAGGAACCCTGCTGATGCCTTGTCAGTCATCTGCAGCGCCGGTGAGATACCAGCCTTCATCGCGTTTCATCACATTCATTCAGGCCGTCACGTCACACACACGCGACGGCCTGAATACCATCACGTGTGTGACGGCTTTCAGGTTTGACGGGGGCGACCGGCCTGTCAACTTGCCAAGCTGTGACAGAGTGGAGGGAACCCATCTTCGCGTCTCATTACTCACTGTCGCAACATCACAAGACTCTGCTTCGCCATTCCAAGAGGTGGGACTGACGTCACATCCGAGCGGCTTTATCGCAATCAACGGAAGGCAGTCTGCGACAGCTGGCGACATTTGACCGGGCTGGGGCGAAACCATTCAGGGGTCCTTTTATATCCGTTTTCTGTACATAATTAGGGAAGTCCTGTATTCCCTGGTTGAAAATCATTTTAGACAGATACAAGCTAAATTGATCTTCACTCTCCCCGGTATATATATTTCCAATTTTTTCGAACTTTAAGTCTTTCCTGGACAGTGAAGATCAATAACTTTTATATATGTCTGCAATGCCCTTTTCCGTTAGAAAAACCAACTACAGGCCAACATATCCATACCAATTCTGGGACGCTTGCGCAAAAAAACAAACAAACAAAAAACAAACAGAAACGACCGCGATAAGGAGCTGCCGTGATGCAACAATCCTGAAGGCAGCGGGGCGGCACCCGCAAGGAAGCGACCACCTCCCGGTGCGCGGTGCACCTCACGTGAAGACGACGGCACGGCCGACCGACGCCGGCCGCTCCGACGGCACGCCCCGTCCGCTCCAGCGACTCGCACGTCCGTCGACAGGGGGACGAGTGGTCTGGGGTAAGTCGCTCGTCTCGCAATCGAAAGATTGTGGGTTCGAGTCTCACCTGTCGCTACTCTTCGCCCGCGACCAATCGGCGTGATTGGCGACGCTACATGACTCAACGGTCGATGTGTCGTAAGGCCAATAACCAATCAACCGACGTCGCCGACGGCGGACGGACCCAACCGGACGACACACCAGCACCACACGCCAGATCCACCCGTACCGAGAACCGCTCTGCCTGGCGGCGACTCAACGTCGGACGGACACGATTCACGATTATCGGGGCTTCGGGGCGCATCGACCACATTGGCCGTGTAGCAAAAATTCACACGATTCACAGATGGCAGCCGGATAGCAGAAGAGCAGCCTTGAGCTTTTGCACGACGTTCGGCGACACAAGCCCGCCGTTCCCGCTCATCACCTCTGTCATGAACAGACACCGATCGTCGAAATTCAGAGCAGTTGGCGAGGTAATAACTCGGAACTTTGTCCTGGCGAGCGGGCACATTAACCGCATGGCCATCTGCGCCCCAGCCTCCCGACCAACCCCATCACTTCTCCTCCGTGTGGCCTCTCTTTCTCCACGCGACAAGGCTCGGTATAACACAACACCGTACGCAATTAACGTGTTACCACGGAACAGTCACGATCCCGATTCCCAGCAGAGGTATCTTCGCGACCAGACCCGGAAATAATGCATTAGTGATAAACCGATGACTACCGTAACACTACTCAGTTGTAAAGTACTGCACCTCTTTGATTGTTTCATAAAAGCCCTTGGCAACACACGCTGATCCATTGGCGTAGGCAGTCCAGGGATCAGACGGCCTACTCGTGATCAAAAGGCTCCCAGTTCAAAAGGACTGTCTGTCTGACTGGCCGGCTGACTTCTGTAGAACACACAACAGGCAGGAGGGAAGGATGAGGACATGCTTACTGGAACACCAGCAAAAATGTTCAGCGTTCTCAAGCAGCTCACTGTTGCCGGCGCATTGCGCTCACGTGATCTGACCACGAGCGGGTTCCATTGCGCTCACTTGTTCTGACAACGAGCGGGTTCCATTGCGCTCACGTGATCTGACCACGAGCGGGTTCCATTGCGCTCACTGTTTGACACGGCGGGTTCCATTGGCCCTTGTTCTGACCACGAGCGAGCTCCATTGCGCTCACGTGATCTGACCACGAGCGGGTTCCATTGCGCTCACGTGTTCTGACCACGAGCGGGTTCCATTGCGCTCACGTGATCTGACCACGAGCGGGTTCCATTGCGCTCACGTGATCTGACCACGAGCGGGTTCCATTGCGCTCACGTGATCTGACCACGAGCGGGTTCCATTGCGCTCACGTGATCTGACCACGAGCGGGTTCCATTGCGCTCACGTGTTCTGACACGAGCGAGCTCCATTGCGCTCACGTGATCTGACCACGAGCGGGTTCCATTGCGCTCACGTGATCTGACCACGAGCGGGTTCCATTGCGCTCACTTGTTCTGACAACGAGCGAGCTCCACCAGGCAAGCTTATAGCAAAGATTTGCTCGCCCAAGGACTCGCAGGTCTCGCAGTAGGACAGCACCCTAACAAGGCGCAGCGGGCAGGTCTAGGATATTGCTCAACATAAGCTAGCAGCCACAAACAAATGTACCCGTAAAATGGTTCTAGATACGAAAAGATGCTTTCTCAGCGATGCTGCTGATAACAGAATTGTGGGTTTAGGGGCACATCGACTGCTGAGGTCATGCAGCCTGGTAACAGAAAAACGCAATATATACACAACATGAACTACCGTGGAGCTTATCTGTTCATTTTCACGCAGTACTCATCTCTTGCGATTCTGGTTAACGTTTGACCGCATTTTGTCCTAAAGACATACATACTAATTGCTGCTGCAAGCTGGCAGGGCTTTACCTTTGGAACGCCACCGGTAAGCACACCTGCATGAAATACACCTGAGTGCCTTCTTTACACACACATGGTTAATATATATATATATATATATATATATATATATATATATATATATATATATATATATATATATATAACCAGATTTAGAGACCTCCATAACAGCGATGACCAAGAGATACATCTGTCCAACAAGTGGCATCCCCCAAGGACGTGAACGGAGCGATAGACCGGAAATCACACCCAATTGTTATCCGCCGGGAAACACACGGGTTCACGAACCGCACCGTCTATCGGATACATCAGACGGCAGCTCATGAATAGCCACTGCACCGCGGATGTCGATCAAACCGCTGAAATTCGTCATTCCCTTCGCGCGATACGAGCAACGGTCGGACCAGATACGCGAGCGACGGAATCGCACCCACGCCCGCGCCCGGCTCTCCTTATCGCGCGCGGCCGCACCTGGCGCTCAAATGCGACCACGATTCACCCGCAGCGCGTTCGGCGGCACGTGCTCCTGCACCTCGGCCGAGTCCGGCCGCCACGCCAAGGCAACGGCAGAGATCACGCCCCGGTCAATACGGACGGCATTTCTGACGTTAGCATCTGGGCTACTGGTTGTGCCTCTGTAGGACCGTGCTCAGAATTGACAGTGGTATTGGATCTTATTCCCGCGCCGCGTGCGCCTTCCTTCCCTTCCTTCCCCGGGGCGGCACACAGACGCACGCAGGCAGTGTCAGCAAAAGGGCATCTAGACCTTCCAGTACTCATACTTTATATAATGCCGGAGTAGATTACCTATCATTGCCGCTATCGGTGCTTTCAAATCTATTGTTGCACAGAGGCTAACTTTGTCCACTTATCGAACAGATTCGAATCGTTGTACAGCACACATCCGCTGCTGTGCTGTTTTGTTAGAACATAATTTCAGAACTTTCTGAAGCATATTATCACGCACACATTTTGCTGCCGATATCGCTAATTCTCCATTTGCCCTTCAGCTAAGTTAGGTTGGTCGTCTAAGTCTTATGACGCATAACCGGCTTCGGCTACACAGGCTTACAGCGGTAGGATGCGATGTAAAATTACTACGCCCATTTAACATGAACATTGATTTCGCATTCACGATAAATATGCATTGGAAATTACACTGTCCAGCTAATTTTTCAGACCAAAATCGACTCTGGCACCCACGTATACAAATCAAAACCCACGCTGCCCACAGGTCTCGGCCTACCGCCCGGCGTTGCACTCAGGTCATGGTCTACCGGCGGGCGCTGCCCTCAGGTCACGGCCTACCGTCCGGGAAAACACACAGTCGGCAGATCCGTCCCCAGACAACTACCGCTTCGGGACACATATTGACATCCAGGCACCTCACTTCTCCCGAGCAGTCGTGTGAAACGTCTCACTGCCCGCGGCAGCGTCTCTGGACGCTCCACTTCTAGGGACAGCAGTAACATACGCCCCACTGCCCGGGGCAGCATTCCTTGGAGCCCCACCGCTTGGAGCAGTAGCCATATACGCTCCACTTTCCAGGACAGCAACCCTGAGTGCCCCACTGTTCGGGTCAGGAGCCATACACGCTCCACTTCCCTAGACAGCATCCCCAGGAGCCCCACTGCCCGGGCCAGGAACCATATCCGCTCCACTTCCCGTGACAGCAGCCCTGATGAGTGCCCCACTGTCCGGGTCGGCCGTTGTCGGCGTCACGCCGCCTGGGCCAGCACACAGCCGACCCGAGTGGCGGCCGCCGCTCGACACTGAACGATAAGCGGGGCGGGCGGAGGCGGGCGGGCGGGACTGGAGTATCGGCAGCAGCGCCGACCGGGCCGGGCCGGTCCCGATGCGTGTCACCGCCACACCGCCGCCGACATTCCCGCACGTCACGGCACGTGCCTGACGTGAGCGCCGGCACGTGTCGGCCGCCGCATGAGCACACGTGTCGGGTGCAGCGTGGCCGCCATCAGTGGCGGCACCAGGACACAGAAGCGGCTCCCGAGCGTGGGCGAGACGGCCTTTCCATCGGCGGCCGAGTGGCAGCACTTTGCGACTGAGTCACAATCAACATTGTTCGGGGCCGGCACCAAGTGAATACGTAACTGGGACAGCACAAACTGAAGACATAACGTGGACAGCACAAACTGAAGACGTAGTGGGGACAGCATGAGGTGAATACGTAATGCGGACAGCTCAAACTGAAGACGTAACGGGGACAACACGAGCTGAGGACGTGACGGGGCCAGCACAAGCGTGTACACACATCCGTCAAAGCAGCGGCGCCTGGACCGACTTCCGATGGTCGCCACGGTGGACGGCTCGACTCGACAGGCCGGGGCCCCCAACACGCACCCGGCCACCAAACGCGGCAAAACCAGACACCCCGGTCACGACCAGACTCAACCGGCGGCAGACCAAAGCAGCCGGCGGCACGACCGCACCGAACCAGCCGCCACCGCAGCGGAAATAACGTTCAGCCGCACACCCACGCGGCGAAGGGCTCTTGGGCACCGGCCAGTCCGCCGTCTCGAGCCGCGGCGGAAGCCGGCGATCGAGACGCGAGCAGACGCGGCATCGGCCGGCACAAAGGCGCCGCCTCGCGCCTCGGGCGCTTCAAAGGCGCCGCCAGACAGCGGACGGCCGCGCCGCCGGCCGCAGAGCGAGCCCGCCCGGCCTTCTGACGCCGCGGCTCCCGCTGCAGATGAGACGTGACGTGATGATGAGGCGGACACGCCACACGCACACCCCCACTGAGGGGGGGGGGGGCGTGATCGACCGCTGTCCGAGCCGACTCGGGCTCGTCAGCGGACGGCGGGCGCTGACTCAGCCGGGGCGAAGGTGGGTGCCGCTATGCACCGCCCACTGCGAGTCACGCCGCGCGCACAGTCCGCACGTCTCCGGACCAGACGCGCGAGACGCTCGCAGCACTCGGGAAGAAGAACCTGGGGCTCTTTTACGACGCATTCAACCGCTAGGTCATATAGCGTCGCCAACCTCTCACGACGACTGGTCACTGGTTGATTCAGTAAATGCCGTCGGTTGAGATTCGAACCCACAATCTTGCTATCAAGAGTCCGCCGCTCTACCAACTAAGTATATAGCATCCCCCAGCCCACTTGGGATAGCAGGCTTCTACACCGCCCGCATGAATTTATAATGCATCGGAAGTAATAAGCGGCGCAGTTTTCGCCCCTGCGAGCCGCCCGCGCCCGATCGTTTGCTGGAGCACATGAACGCCGCACGAGACCGGCGCGGCGGTGGGATTTCCCAGCCGGACGAGGTGACGAGCGCGTGACCCTTGCGTCAGGAGAGCCTCGATGGTCGAGATCGGCTCGGATCGGCGCGTGACTACACTTCGGCCGAAGGCTGGCCAACACCAATACTCGGACAGGAGATATTAATCAGTCGAGTCGGAGTCAGCCCCGGAAGAGCCCGCTCGATAACGACTTCGCTGTAATTTATTCATTCATTTATAAATTTCATAATACATGCCCTCCACGTGCGGTGGCTTTTATGGACAGCATAGGTATAACTCACAGATATTTACAAAGAAAGGATAAACTTATGGCCAGTAGTGGGAGCAGGTGCGCAACAAACATTCGTACACCAACATAATACAATACCCATACCACTCTGCGTTACACACACCGTGCTTGCAACACGAGCTATAAACGGGTGGCTGTAGTGCTCGTCTGAAGCTGGAAACGGCCATTGCTGTTCAGATTTGGGCCTGCAGGCGCATCAACTGTGTCAGCTGACCCAGCTGGAAAAAAACCACATTAAAAGACGACGCATTGGAAGGCTGCACTCCAGTGATAAATTATTCGTGAAATAGGGTGGAATATGCCACTTTCGGAACACCGAATTGACATCCTTGTTCAAGAAGAATCGACATCCTGATCCTTCATGCGTGCTTATGAAGTCCTCATGTTTCCTTTCTAACAGTATGTTGTTTATAAGTACCATGGTCATGCCCTCAATAAGGAATGGTGATACTGTATCACCATTCACCATCACGCTCGCGTTTACATCAGACAACCTGCGTGTTACGGTGAGTCTACCAAGTGCAGATGGATAGTTATCGGGTTGGGGCTTTAGGGTTCGCTCGTTTTTTTTTTGTACGCTGTTGCTGCTAAGTGCGTCTCGCTGCTGCCGACATCCCAGATACTTCATCTAATACCTGTGCCC
Source organism: Imbricaverruca yamaguchii (assembly GCA_034440575.1). Classification (NCBI taxonomy): domain Eukaryota; kingdom Metazoa; phylum Arthropoda; class Thecostraca; family Neoverrucidae; genus Imbricaverruca; species Imbricaverruca yamaguchii. The sequence continues at coordinate 1,526,260 of JAOTOL010001572.1, forward strand.
TGTCCACAGCAGGTGCTGATGTCTCAGCTCACGTCTGCTGAGGTCGACCTGGTTTGGTGCTCTGGTGGTGTTACGTACGTCTCGCTGCTCCCGGCGGCTATGTCGACGCGCATCTGAGGGCTGCCGTCACCTCTCCCATACCTGTTGCACACTTTTTGATGTGCTGTGGCACCTCTACTATTTGATGCGTCTTTGGTCTCGACTGTTACTGTTGAAATGTATAAGCTCGTACTGCGCTGACAATACTGCAATAAAGCATGGTCTTCATGATACTAGAATAGCTTTATGTCTGTGGTACACGTGGAAGACTTCAGACGAATATGTGGTGGCCCTCATCTGTTTGTATTTGAGACACTACGATAGGAGCCGAGCAAATGATTTGAGAACGTTTTATTCGTAAGAATCCTTGGTTATTTTGCGTCTCATTGAACCGGAAGGTTATATAGCGTCGCCGGCCTATCGCACCAATTGGTCGCGGGTGAACTCTGTAAATGTCGGCCGCGAGATTTGAACCCACAACGTTGCGATCGAAGAGTACAACGCTCGACCAACTGAGCTACCGAGATTCCCGGTTTTTATTCTTCATTCTAGAACATCAAGACATCAAGAGTACTTTAAATGGCATTAATTCCATGTCAAATTTCGACATCCTACTGTGCTTGTTTCGACATCTCACACCTAACGAAAATGGAGATCCTTAACATACCCCCGACTATGTAGGTTACGCTACATCGCAACATCAGCGCATTATTTTAGTCGATCTTTCGCGTGCAATAATGCCCACACTAGTGCCGTCTTCAGCTGTCGCCAGCTCCTCAATCTCTGTTGTATCGCATCCACTCGGTCACCAGCTGCAGCTGGCTGATTTGTTGGGCTGACATTATTATGTGGGGACGCCAGTGGCAGCTGGCTACATTGTTGGGCTGACAGTATTATGTGGGGGCGGGCTAATTTGTTGGGCCGGAAGTGTTGTGGGACACCAGTGGCAGCTGGCTTTTTTGTTGGTTGACATTGTTAGGGGGACACCGTGGCAGCGTAAATTGTTGGGCCGGAAGTGTCATGTGGGGACGCCAGTGGCAGCTGGCTGCTTTGTTGGGCTGACAGTATTATGTGGGGACGCCAGTGGCAGCTGGCTACATTGTTGGGCCGGAAGTGTCATGTGGGGACACCAGTGGCAGCTGGCTTTTTTGTTGGGTTGACATTATTATGCGGAGACACCAGTGGCAGCTGGCTTTTTTGTTGGGTTGACATTATTATGCGGAGACACCAGTGGCAGCTGGCTTTTTTGTTGGGTTGACATTATTATGCGGGGACACCAGTGGCAGCTGGCTGTTTTGTTGGGCCGGCAGCATGAGGGCGCGAAAACCAAACAGGCTGCTTGGTCCGATAGATAAACAACACATCAGTCCATGAGTCAGAGCTGGCGATGCCCATGTGCGCACGCTGCAGTGTAAGGCCATCCATCAGGCACGTGCCCCTCTTCAAACTCGCGACGTCTGCACAAGTGCGGGCGTCGTCTCTGCAGACCGTGCAGACGATCGGGGAGCACTTGTGGCGGCGCGGTGGCACCCAGCCGAACGCTGACTAAAGTCTCACTCGCCGATAGTCTGCCTGCGATATAAGCCGACAAAACCACGACTCAGTTGCTATAGATAAACAATAAAGAAGGCATTGTAAGCTGACTCAAAATTTGCCAAGAAAAAGCCAACGTAATTTGTGCCCTATCGTTCAGGTTCAGTTCATGAACATCGATGAGTGATGGCGGCCTCGTAACCTTACAAACACAAACACACACACACACACACACACACACACACAAGCCTGAGCTGCACGTTGTGAGTGCAAGGCATCGCTTCATCCATCGGACCACGGTCTCACGCATGCGACAGTAAACGGGCGGTATGCGCTGTGCCAGGTGACTCACCCTGGCTGTGCCACCAACGCCGACCGACCAGCGCCAGTGGAATCCGCGATGTCTCTGGGACCCATACACGACATATATATATATATATATATATATATATATATATATATATATATATATATATATATACATATGTATATATTTGGGTGCATGTGTGTTTGTGTGCACGGCGAAAAAGGTATCGCATAGGGGCCTGCGAGACATTTACATACACGTGCACTGCTTACAACAAACGTGCCTCCGAACCGATACGAAGCCACCCATTTCCCGAATACTACCACATAACGCGGACAATCGACCAGATTATCACCACAACACACGGACAATAGTGTCGACTACCACCACACACAACCTTCAACCTTCCATATTACTATCACAATACAGAGATAATATTTCTGACTGCCACCCCCTAACTTTCCGACTATCTGGCATAATACCGCCACATATCACGGAATATCTTCCATAATATCGCCACAGACCACAGAAGATCTCCCATAACATCGGCACAGATCACGGAAGGCATCCCATAATATCGCCACAGATCACGTAAGATATCCCACAATATCGACACAGATCAAGGAAAATATCCCATAATATTGCCAACCCGGAATATTCTACATAATATCGCCACCGACCAGCGAAGATCTCGCGGCACCGAGTGTACCGGTCCGCCTGGAGAGCATTCTAGTGGTTGGTTATTGGTGTTACGACACGTCGACCGTTGAGTCATGTAGCGTCGCCAATCTCTCACGCCGATTGGTCGCGGGCGAAGAGTAGCGACAGGTGGGACTCGAACCCACAACCTTTCGATTATGAGACGAGCAACATACCCCTAGACCACTTGTCCCCACAGCATTCTAGTGACAACAGGCGAGCACGGCGAGCAGATCCGCCGTCACACCCGACTTCTCAGCGGCTCCTCGGAAACAAACTGGCCAATGTCACCGCGACTGCCTCCCCCTCTCCGCCCCGCTACGTCGAGTGCACCTCAGCAGCACTTCCTGCTGCAACCACGGGGCACACCTTCACACGATCAGTGTGGAGACGGCAGTGGGGTGGGGGGTGGGGGTGGGGGGGTGGGGAGTCCATCTCAGACACCGGCCCTGGTCACCCGTTCTCGACAAGGCCGCCGACAGATCGCCGATGGCGAGACGTCGACGGCAGCGACGCCGGTGCGGCACCAACGACCGCCGACGACTCACCCCGGTGATCTGAGCTTTCAACATGGAACCCTAATACATTTTGGCCCTCCCATTGCCACCATGCATCGCCCTATCCCTCCCCGAAGATTTTCGGAAGTTGGCATTCCTGTCCGTCATCGTCGACCTCTACAGAATTTGTACAGAAAAAAGGCGATCTCCAAGACCATGGCCACGACACGCAGAACATCTGCCAAATCATCGTGAAAGAACGCGGACAGTATCCCCAGATTACCACCATAATACACAGGCAATATTCCCGACTACCCACACCGAACTCTAACCATCTCTCAGATCACTACATTACACAGGCAATATTCCCGACTACCATCATCGATCACGGAAGATCTCTAGCAATATCGCCACAGAACACGGAAGATCTCCCATAATATCGCCGCAGATCACGGAAAACCTCCCGTAATATCGCCACAAATCACGGAAGATCTCCCATAATATGGCCACAAATCACAGAAGCTCTCGTGGAGCCGATGATAGCCAGTCCGCCTGGGCAGCCGCAGGCATACGCAGCTCTGTTCAGCGGTACACCCGCGGCGAGGATTGCGGCACATCGGCTGCCTCTCTTAGAGCCCTCACGCGATGTCCTGGCATCAGGACATCGCGTGAAGGTGTGGGAGGTGCCAGCGCTTATTACACTACCACCGTATCACATGTGGCCGGTCCACGCGTATCCTTCCCGCCCTCCGCCTACAGACAGTCTGGGCGCTAAATGACCAAACCTGGTCGATGCGCCCTAAAACTTAAATAACCAACCAACCAACCTACAGGCAGTCCGCGAATGCTCCCTCCACTTGCTTTATAGGTTTGCATGCAATAGATGCGACAGTGTGTTCTGCATGCGACATGTTCCGACGCCCCGGAGCGGTACGTGTAACGGCGTGGCGTCCGATTTGACAGCTCAATTAGCTCTTCTAAATTATGTGTGTTGCAAGGTAAGGGACGGTGATGTATGATGACCAGTATCTTTAATCTGAACAAGATGACACACAATATTGCGACGTGGTTCGGCACGATCAACTATGAATGCATGCAGTATGTTTTGTTTATTCAATGACAAACCATATTCCGATGTATCAGTAGGAGCACACTGAACTGACCCAGGATTGGGCTATCCGATTCAGGGCTGCCAATTCAGGGGTGATGATGATGATGATGAATTGGTGCTCAGGAGCGCGTCGACAACAAAATCATTTTGAGGGAGGTCAGCACCTGGTCAAACAGATTGTCCACGTACCTGAACGGGCCTGCTGTGGCATGAAGCTCATGTCTGCAGCTGTTGTTGAGTCGATCTGCCTGCAACGATACGTAGATAGATTACAGCTCACGTATACAGAGTTCATGCGGGGAACGAGGCTCAGGCGCTGCACAGCTGATCAGGTGAATCACCCAACCATCCAGAATCAACCAGCAAAGACTGACGCCACCCACGATAACGTGAATACCACGTAGTTTGCGAAGTATGACAATCTTGGCGACATAAGAAGATTGGGTTCCTTTGCGACGCATTCGACTGATAGGCCACATAGCGTCGCCGACCTCTCACGTCAGTTGGTCACGAGTGGATCCGCAAATCATACCGATTGTGGGATTCGAATCCACGATCATACGACCAAGAGTCGAACGCTCTACCGAATGAGGGGTGGGGCTAAAGGACCCCATGAACATTTCTAAAATGCCAAAACCACCAAGTTCGCACGCCGAAACTGTCAAATATCCGCTGTTGTTTGACTGGAGCAATACTGTCACTGAAGCGCCATCGAGCACAGGGATGAACATCGAGTCTAATAGGAGTTGTTGAAGCATACATCAAGAACAAGTAACTTTCAGCTGCTTTTTTCTTCTAATCATCGAGGAAAGGTCATCATAGTAATCTGATGAAGCATTTAAACATTCAAGAAGCTCAGCTCTGAGGTTAATCAATAGGTCAATCAATCAACATCTTCTACTTTTGCTAATAAAGAAGTAATTTAAACATCAGACGACACATAATACACTGGAAACCAATGGTGCAACATGATTCTAGATATCTGTACAGCTCAGCACCATTATAAGATAAGTATGGGTATTGTTACACTTCAAGGTATCCAACAGGCAAGTTTTACACAACTTTACCTCCATGAAGCAAACAGGTTAGGCTTGAGCAGGACAGAGCATGGTAGGTTAGGTATGGTTATGCTTAGGTGCTCTTCTAAGTTTGATTTTTTGTGAAATTAAAAAAGTTTGTCTTGAAGAACAGATTATGCTAGGTTATGACTGCTTATGTGAAATTGTGTGATACAAATTGTTGGATTGTTTTCATTTTTTAAATATATTTTTTTTGTACATGAAAGGTTAGATTAGCTCAGATTAGGGAAGGTTGGAAGGCTGAGTCAGATCGCATTACATTGTTTTCTTTCTTTTGAACTTTACTTCTAATGCTGATTAACTCAGGCTCATGCACCTTTAAAAAAATATACTTTGCCTGCAAACTGAAAAGCATATACTTGCAGAGGAAATATGTGGGCACATCATGTTAACCACATTCATCAACATTGCAATAGAAAGAGAAATCCAAGAACTCAAAATTACCTCAAAGTACAAAATTACCTTGGTTTCTTGGTGAAATGCTTACTTATTGATATCAAGGTAGGTAATGCAACTGCAACACCCCATATCCAGGGAAACTGTCACTCAGTTGTTAAGGTGGGCATCTGGGAGGCCAGCTATGGGTTTAATCTCCTGTGGTGTTCACTGTCCACCTTTCCTACCAAGGCCAGAGGCTGGAAAAACCACATTGTACTGATTAATGTATCACAAATCCATAAATAAAACTTATATCAACATATACCTGCATGCCAGGTTATGTTCATTTGTTTTTCACCCAAATTATGCCTTATTCTTCAGTATATGCATATTCCCCAACCAAAGCACCAATTTCAATATTATTGAATTTTGCACCCACAATGCATTAGTATTATTCACACTTACTTTATCTCAACAATGCATCCAAGCCATCACCAGCTGACTGACAGCTGTTGGTGACATCACTCAAAGATATCAACACACACCCAGCTGGGTGCACTGAATGACCCAAGAGCATCACCAGGAATATTTACAAGGGTTAGGCTAGGTCAACCCATCAACCCCTTATAAATATTCATGGTGATTCTGTTGGGTAATTTCAGTGCACTAAGTTGGAAGTGTGTCTCTGCATGTTTGATTGATGTCACCAACAGCTGACAGCCAAATGCCAGTCAGCTGACAGCAACACAGATGCATTGTTGATAAAAGAAAGTGTGAAGGGTAATACTTGAAGATTACCCAATGCATCACCTGAAAGCAATGGAAGCTGTCATGCACAAACTGAAAGGTAAGCGTCTGTGCTGGAAATGAGTTACCTCAATAATACTGGAATATTTCTCCTCAAAATCCAGGAAGCAATAAAAAAAATACCCAGAAAACACCTCAAAACCATGCTCTTTCTTTCAGCTAGAAATTGGATGGTGACATATCTCGGCACCTACATGTGCATATTGACATTATACATCATACCCTCCGATGAAGTTCCTCAGAAATGCACCTAAGCTACAAAGTCACCGACATATTGGATCCTGACAAGACTACTCTGATTCAGATTGTTGGAAGCCACGTGACTAGGTGGCAGGTACCTACCTACACAACACTCGAAGTCACCTTCTGGAGTTGGGGCGTCAGTCGAGGCACAATCTCGTCGGAAAGGAATATTTTGTAATCCACGATTTACCGACGCGGACCTCCTCCACCCCACACCACAACCTCAGCGGCACTCCCGCGCCGCATTCGCAGAACCTGTCCGTCGGCGTTATCGTATCAACAACAAAGATGGCGATTGTGTGGCACCAACCTCCGGCGACATCTAGCGGTGTGGTTGAAAACTTACGTTTGACGGTTCTACACGTGGTCGGAATCGATGCAACCCGGGAGCAACTGCGCTGTAATATTCAACAGGATTCTGATATCTAGCAGCTCCAGAGTTAATCATACAAGGCTGGATGCAGCCGTTTTTTTTTGTGGTGGGGAGGGGGAGGAGAGAACTTTCGACAGGCGATCAAGCTTTCCCCCATGCACTGGCTGGTATACACAGCAGAGTTGTGAAAAGTGATGAGTGGGAGAGGGAATGTGCTCCGAGAACGCTACGGGAAAACAATCATCGGTTTGCGGTACGAATACATGCTACTACACCTTTCAGCCATTGGGGATGGCCACGGCCCGGCTGCCCTTTTGTATCCGTCACAATAATTATACCGCGGCCAAGGCTACTTCATAGTACACTACGCAGAGCGAGGAGAGACGAGGCATATATGCAAGTCTAGGGTGTATTAGCCAATATGTATCGGCTTAGTAATATATTACAGAACATCCGGATGTCAGATGCGTAAGACACCGGGATTTTTTTTTGCCGTAAATAATTTGTAGTTAACACCACGGGATCAGTGCTAAATTGTCGGAATCACGGGGTCGCGTAGTATCCCTCCCACATCCAGACGAGGATTCGACTTCAGGACTACCTAGCATAATTGCCCGTACGTGCCGACAGCAAGAAGGGTGCAGTTTCGCCGGGTGGGGGAACAAATGGAATATGACAACTATCTATAATGCACGTAGTGACCATGGGCGGATCCAGGACTCTTCTTCACGTAAGAGGTCACTGACCGAGGACAAAAATGAAGGCGGAATCGGGGTGTACTCTAGCGCACTGTAGGCTCTCCTTTGTACCCAGAGGATCGCCTTTCATTTGGTGCGCCTGGGCACTCCGCATGGACACCGAATTTCCATGGGCTCAGGGCACATGTCCAATGGTACCAAACCAGGGAGGGGAAGGGGATGGAGCTTCTGACTCATGAGGTAACTCCAGCCATGCCCAGGCCACGTTTAGGTAGCGCTTGATTTGAGAGTCCTTGAGACAAGGAAGTGCGTTTTATCCAATTCAATCATTTTGGAGAACAAATCTTTAGTTTAAAAAAAATTGAAAATCCGCGAAGAAAACAGCCCCCGAACTAGGGCCACCACCAGTATCCACGGCGTTGTCACCCCAGCCCCGGTTGCCACGCAACTCGCCACAACCTTCTGCAGCAGCCGATACCGGCGAACGCTCCCGGTAGTCGCAACGCCAGGCCGTCGCCACCTGTCAACCGATAGTTCCACTTCCTGCCGAGAGAGGCGCCGACGTCGCGAGCGACAGCGCACCATCGCAGGCAGCGACGCCAACCACACCGCTCGCGCTCTTCGGCACGCACGTCAACGTACGCGCACGGCGCACGCATGTCAACGTACGCTACACACGGTCACGACCAGGGCCGGGCGTTCGCGTACAGGGCAGCACAGCTGCCGACAACACACCTGTCCAACCTTAGCACCGGATCTGCCTTCAGTGTCGAGCGCGGATCTTTCCATCCGAATCGTTACAACCTTCAACGGTAGAAAACCCAGCATGTATTGATGGTGCACACGAGGCAATTTAGTCCACATGCAGATACAAACCTGACCAGAACCACAGCCATGGCTAAATACCTCTCGCGGGGAGGAGAAATAGCGAACTTCAGGGACACCTTGTCAGTGCGACAGCATACGTGGACGGCTTATATAAGCCCGGGCGGAGGCAATGCCAAATCTAAGAAGTGTTTCGGCAACACGTGCCACTCTGCGTCACAGCCCATTCGACCAAAACAGCAGCAGCATCACCCGGTTCCCAGTGACAGCCTCCGCAGAATGGAGCACACAAATTCGTGGATATGTGTGCATATCCATACATATGCTCGGTACCGAACCTCGCGCGGTCCCAGAGGCGCGATGGCCGCCATAAACCACCCGCCAACTGGCGGCCGAACTCGCGCCTTTCTACCCACTGGGTTACAGTTCACAGGCTCAGAACTGCAGGATGGCAAGCAATGTAGGAAAACCGGCCAGGTTATGGATTTATGTCACTCAGAACATCATCTCCTTGTTTCTTGGTTGGTTCACGACACAATTTATGACATTCACGGCTAATGGCGCCGCCCACACTGTTTCGCCGGTGGGCCGCGGACTGGTAAATGTCCTGAGTGGCGCTAGTCCAGCCCGGGACCTTTGGTACCCTAGCCGACACCTTAACCACTCGGTCCCCGCCCCGAACATCATCTCCTCTGGAAGAAAACTATCCACTCCTATTTCTCACTGGCAAGTGGAATGGTGCTGTTTGACAATGACGGCAAATGTATTGTTCTCAGCTCTGATAAAATAAGTGTTCAAAACCGGCTGAAAAGCACAAAAGGAAGAATCTGAATTCACATTCAAGTAGAAAGTGATCCTTTCTAAATGGCATCACACGCAATTTCGCTCTCTCTATAACCAGGACTAAAAAACATGAATCCATCTCTGCTGCTAAGACACCCATAGTCCAAATAGGAGATACCAGAGGGTCTCCGAAAAGAAGACCACCGAGAAACACAAGTCTGAAGAGGAAGCCGACGGACGTCGAGCTTCTGGAACAGGATACCACTACGACACTCCCGGAGCATCTAAAGAAGCCGATAAGAAACGCGACTATCTGGGGAGCAGCTGAAGGCACCCGAGGTTTTGGCAGACCAACAGGACAACCGGCATCCTGAGCAGAGGCTGACAGGGCACCAGACAGCTACAGCCGAGGTGGACGAGACAGCGACATCTCCTGTCATCTGGCGAGGCTGACAGACGGCTGACAGACGGATGACGGACAGCTGACAGACGCATGACAGATGTCTGACTGACGGCTGACAGACGGTTGATGGACGACTGACAGACAGCTGACAGACGGCAGATGGACGGCTGACAGACTGCTGACAGAATGCTGACAGACTGCTGACGGACGGCTGACAGACGGCAGCATCAGCTGAGTGGCAGCCTCAGCTGAGCGGCAGGCCGACCTGGTCGTCCCAAAGCTGGTGCTCGGAGTCGGGGTCCAAGCGCTGCGTGTCGCACAGCTCGGCCGACAGCGTGAGCCTCAGCAGAGCAGCAGGCCGACCTGGTCGTCCCCGAGCTGGCGCTCGGAGTCGGGGTACCAGCGCTGCGAGTCGCGCAGCTCCGCCAGCAGCGTCACCATCAGCGCGTCGTCCAGCTCCAGGGTCGACACCTGCCGGCACAGATACACGGCCGGGGCTGGAAAAACGGGCTGGTCCCGAAATGGCTGGCATCCAGAACATTATCTTCTCTATAAAGCTATCATCTACTTGTCTCATTTGGAGGTTTGTTTATTGGGTGGTTCACGACGCAGTGTATGCACACTCACGGCTCATGGCGCCGCCCACACTGCTTCGCCGGTGGGCCGCGGTCCTGGGAAATGTCCTGGGCGACGCTAGTGTCGAACACGGGACCTTTGGTACCAATAGCCGACACCTTAACCACTCGGCCACCTCCGCCCCTCATTCGGAGGTTGAATGGTGCTGCTTGACAACTAACTGCTCTGTGATCAAGTGCTCAAGATCCACTGGAAATTGCAACCTGACAATCTGATGCCACAAGTTTGAAGAAAAACACACTCCTTCATATCCGATTACCCACAAATTGTCCTCTCCACCTTCAGGACTATGAAGCACAAGTCCGTCCCTGTGCACAGCCTCTGCTGTGGCCAGACGACCTGGGGCTCCGCTCGCACCTCGGGAGGCGCGCCACAGCTACCCACGTCAGCACATCGGCTCGGAGAGACATGCACGGCAGTGGCGACTTCGTGTCTCGTGACACGGCCACGATTGGCCACCTGGCGACCGAGAGACGCACACTCGGGGCCGCGGACACAGCTATTATACACATACTAGGAGGGAGAACAACGGCTCACACAGCGTTCATTCAATCAATGTCTTAGCAGTGATGGAAGAGTTGGCTGATGGATCTGAGCTCAAGGGCGCGTAGACATCTAGGGTCACTTTGCATTTTGCATAGAATCAAATGGCTTGTTTTCTCAGAACACCACACCACGATTGTGTGGATTGTGAGCACTGGAGACTAAGATACTCCCACTAAAAGGCTACAATGAAAATACTATCTAAAAGGGTACACAAGAAACATATCCACAACGTACCGACCAACAACCACTGCTCATACAGTCCCTTAATTGGCTGTTAAATTAGTGTCCAAAAAAGTAGCAGAGAAGCCAGGATTTTAATTAGGGGGCGAGGGAGAGCACATGCTCTAATGGCACATCTCCAGCAATAAGAAGTGGCATCTGTAACAATGCTGACCAATGAGCATGACAAATAAGACTACACACTATGACGTGAATTCCAGTATCAAAATTATCGTTCTTGAGTTGAAGTGCATATTTCTTCACAGTCAATAACAAAACAAACTAATTTTGGGGGTGACCGCTTCGTACAAAGCCCACTGAACATGCATACAAAGGAGCGGGGACCATTTAGGTCACAAACTTCACACCTGATAGTGTGACCTAAAAGGTCCCTGTTCTTTTATACACATGTTGAGTGGGCTTTGCACTCAATGGTAACTCCCGGAATCATTGTGCTTTGCCAAAACACAGCTGCTGTTGTCTATGGCTATGGTATGATCTTGCTTATGCTATGCTGTAGCAAGTAGAGTGACGAGCAGGCAGAGTTTTTTCTTTTCAGATGTATAAATTTATCGGGTTGAAAATTTATAAAACGCACCTTTGTTCCAATGCCCATATCTGGGAAACTGCTCACTGGCTTGACGATGAAGTGGCACAACGTCAAAACGGCACACTCGGCACCAGAAGATGGACGCGAACGCAATCAGTTATTGCAGTTTAGGGCGCATCGACTGCCAAAGTCATATAATGTTAAGGCAGTGATAAATTATTCACGAAATAGGGTGGAATATACCACTTTCTGAATGCTCAATCAACATCCTTATCCAAGAAGTATCGACATCCTGCTCCTTGGAACCCACATCATCAGCTCGAAGTGCCAAACCATCAGCTCGAATTTGAGTCCGAGTCATGAAAAGTAATTTAAATTACACTGATTACATGTCATATTTTGACATCCTGCTGTGCTCGTTTCGACATCTCACACCTTTAATACGACAAACCATTATTTTAACCCTGTGTTAAGGTCATATAAAGGTCATATAGTGAGGACACGAGCACCCATGCCGCCACCGACCTGCAGATCGGCGCGGTGTCGGCGCGCCGCCTCCTCGTCGCAGCAGCGCCAGAGCACCTTGATGGCACTGCGGGCGGCGCCGTCGCTGTCGCCCGGCGAGGCCACGTGCACGTCCAGCTGCGGCTCCACCAGCCAGAGCAGGTGCGCCGGGTGGCGCGGCGCCGTCGCCAGCAGGCGCACCACCGGCGTGTCGCACGTGCGCGCCCGGTGCGCCAGCACTCGCCGCAGCACGTCGCCGGCGTCCAGCGCCAGCTGCGGCCGGCCGTCGGCGCTCCACGAGACCCGGTGGTGCCAGAGGCGCGCGCCGAACTCGACCAGCTCGCCCAGCGGCCAGTCGCACTCCCCGCACGTCAGGCGGCCGGCCGACGGCGCCTTCCGACGCGCAGAGCCGCTGGCGGCGCCGCCAGTCGCTTCTGTCTCACCCGCAGAGTCGTGTGTCGCTTCCGTCTCACCCACAGAGCCTTTAGTGGCGCCGCTCGTCGCCACTGTCTCACCCGCAGAGTCGTTTGTCGCTTCCGTCTCACCCGCAGAGCCCTTAGTGGCGCCGCTCGTCGCCACTGTCTCGCCCGCAAAGACGTCAGCAGCGCGATTTGTGGCTTCTGTTTCACCCGCGGAGCTGCTCGTCGCCGCTCTCGCACCCGCAGAGCCGCTCGTCGCTTCTGTCTCACCCGCAGTGCCGCCAGTGGCACGATTTGTCGCTGCCGTCTCACCGGCGGCGCCGTTCATGACGTGGCCTGTCGCTCTCATCTCTTCCGCCGAGCCATTCGCAGGTCGGCCCGCTGCTCGTGCAGCGTCAGCCGACCCGTTCTCGACGCTGTCGGACACCTCCACTGCACGCAGCCCGTCCAGCGCGTCGTCCGAAGTGCTGCTCGTGACATCGTCGACAGTGGCGCACGTGACGTCATCGGGCGAGAGCACCACGTGCGAGGCGGCGTAGAAGCAGTCGCCGGGCCGGGCGCGCACGCGCGCGTGCATGTCGGCGTCGGCGCCGTCGCCGTGGCAGAACACGTTGCCGAGCATCTCGCGCCAATTCTCCGACGGCAGCGGCAGCGCGCGCGCGAAGCGGCGGCGCACCGCCGCGCGGCCGCAGCGGCGGCACGCGGCCACGTGCTCCCGGCACGCGTCGGGCCGCCAGAGCGGCGCCGGCGTCGGCGCGGCCGGCGCGTCGGCGGCCACCACCTCGGCGGCGGCGCTGCCGCGGCGCCGGTCCGGCTCCAGCCGCGCGCGCACGGTGACGAAGCGGCCGGCGCAGCGGACGGGGCCGCTGAGCGCCGCCAGCGGCCTGCCGGCCGCCACCGCCTGCGTGTACAGCCGGCCGCGGTGCTCGAGGCTCACGTCCAGGCCGCAGCCGCGCGTCTCCACGCTCACCAGCCGGAACGTCGGCTCGCCCGTGTCGACGCCCAGCCGCAGGAAGCAGTAGGCGGTCTGCAGGCGCGGCCGCACCTCCACCAGCACGTGCTGCAGCAGGCCGGCCGACGTCTGCACCGAGCGGCGCTGCTTGCGGCTCGGCGGCGACGACATGGCGGCAATGCTTCTGGAGCAGCTGATGATGTCCAAGCAGCTGCAAGGACATGGACACACTGTCAATATTTGGGGGAGTGTGAGAACAGTTTATTCTTGCTGTGCAATGACCATACAATTGCATGACAAGATTCCTGAAAATTGAGGGTTTGATGGGTCATGTCCATTGATGTTTGATCTGCAGATGGGCATTAAGGGTGGCTCTCCTGGAAATAACTGTTCCCCCTTTTCACATCAAGGGAAACAAACCTAACATGGTAGAAAATGATGGAGGTGGAGTCCAGTGGATACATTTAAACAAAATGGCATGAACACTCATATTTCACAAAGCTAATACCACATGCTCATGGTTGGAGTGGCATTCTGAAATGCCACATTGGGAGTTGTTTTAGACAATTAATAGAGAATATATTACTTGTCCTGCTTGTAACATCATAGAATGCCTTTTGTACATTCCAGTGAGCTTTGCTTTCTAGAAACAATAAATAGGCAGTAGCTGTGCAGCACACTCAGTGTTCAAGCAAGAAAAAGGAGCTAATTTTCAGGAGAGCATATGACATTCTGAATGCCAAAAATGAAAGAACAGCTTATTTTCCAGCACTGCTCAGTTACTGGCAATGCTTTTTGGATGGGTCTGAGATGCAAAGTAACATTGACTTACACCACACATAAGTAGTTGGTTGGTTATTGGCTTTACGACAGTCGACGTTGAGTCATGTAGCATCGCCAATCTCTCACGCCGATTGGTCGCAGACAAAGAGTAGCGACAGGTGAGACTCGAACCCACAACCTCACGATTGTGAGATGAGCAACTTACCCCTTAGGCTACTCGTACCCACACATAAGTAGGTACATATATGAATATACATTTGTTTTTCAAGCATGGCACAGTTAAACTACACCCAGGTTGAATCAAAAAGGTTGCCATTCACCTCCGGGGTCCAGAACCACAAACATTTGCAGAACCAGGATGTCAGCTCTCTGATATCAGTTTTCATGCTGTTCCACTGAGACACTAACTCTAGTATGTTATGGTTCTGAATCTGTTTTGTTTTACATTTCACGCCCAAAATGGTATTTAATAATTTTGTAGACATTTCCCAAAATGTGACTAAGATAATGGGACCATTCAGTTGAAAAGGAAATATATATTTTTCAGTTTGCAACAAATTTTGTGCCATACCATGTTCATCACAAGTTTTGTGACATCCATGACATGTCATTAATGTCATTTTGATATTCTCACGCATACATCCTGTGGACTTCCAGCCCTATGATGGCATGATCTTAGGACTTTACTGAGAGAATACCACTGGTGCCATCTTGGGTAGGTACCTACCCCACCTGGATTGTTGCTGCAGTGATGCAGTGTGAATTAATGTGGGATTATGTGGGATGTACTTAGTGAGGGCCAACACAGACCCACAAACGTTTCTCAGCCATTAATGAGCATGATGCAAACATTGTTGACAACTGAAAAGTACAGATTCATCACACTTGAATGTTCTCACTGTTCTAACAACGTTTAGGAACCGACAGACGAAAAAGCAACCCCTGGGAACCTTTGACATACCCGAACCTCCCTCCAGTTCAACGAATTTTTTTTGTCGATGTTGGCCACTCTCCAGTGGAATGCGCTTCCCGGTGAAGCACGCGACACAACTAGCCGTGCAACCTTCCTGCGTGCAATCAGCATCAACTAGGTAGCTAGGTGCTTTACAATTGTATCTAACGTGATGGCAGGAATGTGATCAGTTGACTAGGTATTTCGTCAGTTCCACCATGTGGCAGTGCCTAATGAATGACTTGACTTGACTTGGCCATTTAGCTCTACCCTGACTCCCTACTGGGTAAAAAAAGTTGATGCCGAAGTCGCCTCATATAATTTCGCCATCAACTAACAAAATCCTCGATCCGTCAGCGGCCGAGGAACCCATACCAATTTCCCACCACTCACTGTATAGATACGTTGAATTCAATTTGTCTCACGGCGTCGCAAGCAAAACCAGAACCTGCCCAAGTGACATCTATGAGCAGACACGAAGACTATAGTTTGGTTTACTTCGCACCAGTCGCACCGTATGGCCGACAGTTACCGCTTTTGATCACAAACCGCTCCCACAGAAATTGCGCGCGAAAGGGCTGCGCCAGAATTGTGCCAGTCAGTACTGACAATTCAAATGTAAACATGTTTTCAAGGTAGGCAGTGGCTATTTCTACGTACTAAGGTAACTACCTACCTACTTGCCTGAGCTGCGTTTATTGGTTAGATCGATTTAATTATCGTGCTCGCACTTGTTCTGTGATGGGGAGTGATACCAATGCGCTTTTGTAACAGCTCACTGAACGTTTCACTCGTTTGTCATACTTTCTGGAATCAGAATTACCTGGTTTGGTCGAGTGGCTATAGCACTATGATCTTTTTCATTGTTGTCAATTATTTCGATTGATATTTTTGCTTCCTGAACTTTGTACTTTCCCCATTTCTTTTCTCATAGCATGTTGTCTATTATTTCGTCGGTATCATTACTTGCCCATCAACCTGGGTCGGAAATGTATGGTATTTTTGTGCTTTAAGGTGTTTTGAAAATATTTGACAATTTTCTTTGAGAATACCATGTTTATGAGTAATTTGGAGTATGCAGCCACTTGTTTTTGGCACTTGTGCTTACCTGTTTGTTCATCATAGCGAGCACTTATGTACTGTGCAATTCATGCTGCAATGCTTTTCTCTATGCCATAATTGATCCATCCTTCACCTGGTGGCTCTCATACATGACTAAGGGGCAATTCAATACCATGCAGTTAATTCAACAATTATTCACCTAAAAATCAGTGCCATTTTGCTACACATATTAAGCATATTTATTGTCCAACACTGCCTTGGTAGTCATGCCAGCAGGAAGTATTTTGGTCCGATTCCACTATGAACATTTCAGTGTAGCATTGCTCTAGCCTTTCTTCAGGTTGTAAGTTGGACAGTGTGTTTTTGCAATAGTCTTCAATGAATTTGTGCTTTGATGTGTTATGGTTTCTTGTAATTTGGTTTCTATTTCCAATGCAATGTTTATGAATGTCACTAAGATTATGGGATGACTCATTCCTTTGCAACTGCATAATCTTTCAGTGTTACCCCTCACTTTCTTTATATCAGCAGGCTATCAGTCACCATCAGCTGACTGCCAGTCAGCTGTTGGTGAGGTCACTCAAACATACAAAGAAAAGCCTCTAGCCAAGTGCACTCAATGAACCCAGGAGGAGTACAGTTGTTAGGCTATCCTGCTGATACCCTGAATGAGACCACACTAATCCCTTCAAAATATTCCTGGTGGCAGTGTAAAATAATTGCGATGTGACCTGGAACTTCACAGATAATGGAATTGTGCTATTTCATCCTTGTCTTAGGTTTTTACGAGTTTGCCACATGATGTATGGGCAGTCATCATGCACACGACTGCTAAATGCTGTAAAATGCTTCTGACTGAAGTGAAAGTCATTCCGCTTTTTAATCCTTCAGTGGTGATCCTTTATTTTCTTCCAATCTTTCACAATTCCCAAGCAACTTCTTTCTTCATCCACACAGTTAATGGTGAAGTAATTTTAGGACACTGCCTGGTGGTGCCCCCAAATTCATCCAGTGTACTAATAGATACCCATTTAGGTAACCAGATAAACAAGCTGCACATTGGGCACTGGCCATCATCTTCCAGGAAGGTATGGGCTGAGGTGGTTGCATCAGGACAATTGCAAACAGGACATGCATGCAGCACACCTACTCAGAAATGAGACCAGACCAGTGTGCCCATGGTGCAACTCATCCCTGACAGTACATCATGTTCTGACATGTCACCTTTATACACAGGATATAAAAATACTGTGGGGCCGACAGGATGCTCTTCAGCCTACTTGCAGATGACTGAATGCCCAGGGAATGTGTGCCACTTCATTATAAAAGCAGGTTTTCCAATAATATATCAGGAACAGTGAAGATGTGCTAAACTGGACCACAAATGCATATATCTGAGTAGGTAGTGCATACTGTTATGGTCGCCAGATGACCTGCACTGGTTAATGCACCCAAAAATACCCAATCATCATCATCTGACAACCAGATAGCTGGCACACATATTTGTTGCTTCATGAAGGCTGTCTGCATTGCCAGATAACTTTTGCATGTGAAAACTCAGTTGGTAGAAATGAGTTGAAGTGCTGTGTGCTCTGCAAGGTGACTGGCAATTGTTCTGATGTATTATTGTATCCAGGTACATATGAAGGAAATGAAGGGGTACATGTGAAGAAAGTGAAGGGGTACATATGAAAAACATGAAGGAAAGCCAGATGCCTCTGTCACCTGCTGTGACACCAAAGCGGCGATTGTGTAAGTTTCCCCAGTGTCCTTGTATCTGTGTGGTCCATGCAACTCATTCCAACTTGTTTCAAGTGTTTCAAGTTTGAGACCCCTGGACTGCTAAGTTTTGGACCAACCTTGGTTACAGGTCATCAAAGCATCATGACCTATCACTGAATAGAAGCATCTAATGACAAGACTTCTTGCACAACAAACTCGAGCTGGGAAGGCTTGATCAATGCGCCAAGTTAGTTGTGTATATGCCCAGTCAAAAGTTGCATTTCATTGCTCGCCTGTTGGTTGTCTGCATCCGTGCCTGTATGTTGGTGCATTCCCAAGCTATGGTTGGTTCAGCTGTGAAGGTGATGCTTGTTTTTTTCTTCATATGTTAGTTCGTTGTTCCAAGATCCATTTTGAGCTGGGATGTAGGAGTGTAAGATTACTTCAAGAAGTAATCAAAAGTAAAACTGCCTTGGAAAACATTGATTGCGTGTTTCAGAAACATTGTGATTGTGGTGGTTATATTTAGCATATCGCCTTAATACTATGGATGTTTTTTTAACGTGTGTTAGTGCATTGTACCAAGACCCCTTTTGAGCTTGGATGTTGGAGTAGAAGACCACTTCAAGAAGCAATCAAAAGTAAAACTACATTTAGGAAAACATTTATTACTGATTTCAGAAACATTGTGCTTATCGTAGATAGCTTTAGCATGTGGCCTCAGCTGCTGAGTGCGA
Source organism: Imbricaverruca yamaguchii (assembly GCA_034440575.1). Classification (NCBI taxonomy): domain Eukaryota; kingdom Metazoa; phylum Arthropoda; class Thecostraca; family Neoverrucidae; genus Imbricaverruca; species Imbricaverruca yamaguchii. Next base: position 1,545,117 of record JAOTOL010001572.1, read on the forward strand.
CATAAAGCCACAATCCAACCCAATCCAATCTGGATCACGGATCCAGTCGGCGTTCGTGACTTTCACCAGCTGTATGTCTACGTGGCTGCACGCAAAACCTGGCCATTGCACTCTGCAACTCAAATATCCAGCCAACCATCCGCGTGGCGGCGCACATCCCGTCGGTGTTCGTGACTCGGCTGTGTGTCCGCGTGGCAGCGTACATCCCGTCGGTGTTCGTGACTCAGCTGTATGTCCGCGTGGCAGCGTACATCCCGTCGGTGTTCGTGACTCAGCTGTGTGTCCGCGTGGCAGCGTACATCCCGTCGGTGTTCGTGACTCAGCTGTGTGTCCGCGTGGCAGCGTACATCCCGTCGGTGTTCGTGACTCAGCTGTGTGTCCGCGTGGCAGCGTACATCCCGTCGGTGTTCGTGACTCGGCTGTGTGTCCGCGTGGCAGCGTACATCCCGTCGGTGTTCGTGACTCAGCTGTATGTCCGCGTGGCAGCGTACATCCCGTCGGTGTTCGTGACTCAGCTGTGTGTCCGCGTGGCAGCGTACATCCCGTCGGTGTTCGTGACTCAGCTGTGTGTCCGCGTGGCAGCGTACATCCCGTCGGTGTTCGTGACTCAGCTGTGTGTCCGCGTGGCAGCGTACATCCCGTCGGTGTTCGTGACTCAGCTGTGTGTCCGCGTGGCAGCGTACATCCCGTCGGTGTTCGTGACTCAGCTGTGTGTCCGCGTGGCAGCGTACATCCCGTCGGTGTTCGTGACTCAGCTGTGTGTCCGCGTGGCAGCGTACATCCCGTCGGTGTTCGTGACTCAGCTGTGTGTCCGCGTGGCAGCGTACATCCCGTCGGTGTTCGTGACTCAGCTGTGTGTCCGCGTGGCAGCGTACATCCCGTCGGTGTTCGTGACTCAGCTGTGTGTCCGCGTGGCAGCGTACATCCCGTCGGTGTTCGTGACTCAGCTGTGTGTCCGCGTGGCAGCGTACATCCCGTCGGTGTTCGTGACTCAGCTGTGTGTCCGCGTGGCAGCGTACATCCCGTCGGTGTTCGTGACTCAGCTGTGTGTCCGCGTGGCAGCGTACATCCCGTCGGTGTTCGTGACTCAGCTGTGTGTCCGCGTGGCAGCGTACATCCCGTCGGTGTTCGTGACTCGGCTGTGTGTCCGCGTGGCAGCGTACATCCCGTCGGTGTTCGTGACTCGGCTGTGTGTCCGCGTGGCAGCGTACATCCCGTCGGTGTTCGTGACTCAGCTGTGTGTCCGCGTGGCAGCGTACATCCCGTCGGTGTTCGTGACTCGGCTGTGTGTCCGCGTGGCAGCGTACATCCCGTCGGTGTTCGTGACTCAGCTGTGTGTCCGCGTGTCAGCGTACATCCCGTCGGTGTTCGTGACTCAGCTGTATGTCCGCGTGGCAGCGTACATCCCGTCGGTGTTCGTGACTCAGCTTGTGTGTCCGCGTCGGCAGCTGGGGCGTACATCCCGTCGGTGTTCGTGACTCAGCTGTATGTCCGCGTGGCAGCGTACATCCCGTCGGTGTTCGTGACTCAGCTGTGTGTCCGCGTGGCAGCGTACATCCCGTCGGTGTTCGTGACTCAGCTGTGTGTCCGCGTGGCAGCGTACATCCCGTCGGTGTTCGTGACTCAGCTGTGTGTCCGCGTGGCAGCGTACATCCCGTCGGTGCCGGTGCCGGCCGGGTCGTCGCCCCGCTGCCGGTCCGTCGAGTCCGGCTGCCACCCGGCCGAGTCCTGCCGGACTCCCATGTCGGAGCGACAGCAGCTGGCGCTCGTGCTGCAGATGACGTCGCCAGGTGGGTCCCCGGGCTCGGAGTCCAAGGGAGTGCACGGTTGCGAGGTGCTGTATGATCAACATGGTCGATGCGCCCTAAAGTCCTTCCAAACAGGTAATGGGCGCTGCATGACCTCGGCAGTCGATGCGCCCCTAAACTCCAATAACCAACCAACCAACCTTCCAAACAGGTGCGAGGTCAGCCACCAGTTCGCAGGTCACAGGGCAGTCACTAGTCACTGGACCAGGTCACGAGGGAGACCCCGAGCCGCGTGGGAGCTGACCCCAGGCCGGAAGTCGGTCAGGGGAAAAAGTGGTTTGGGGCGAGTTGCCCGTCTCACAATTGAAAGATTGTGGGTTCTAGTCATACCTGTCGCTACCCTTCGCCAGCGACCAATCGGCGTAAGAGATTGGCGACGTTACATGACTCAACGGTCGACGTGTCTTAAAACCAATAACCACCTCCAGGAATCGGTACCCAGCCACATGATTGTGTCAAATGTAAGCTTATCAGCAAAGGGGAACGAGTTGAACTCGTGGAGTCTGCATGTGGCATGCAAGCTTTTCTTGTATGCACAGTCTGGCTTACATTCGGCAGAGTAGGAGTGAACTCAAGATCATGAATGAAAAATGGATTTGAGACTCGGAGGAACCCCAACGGTCATGACCCAAAGGTCAGTGAGTTTGTAACAAGTTGGCTTGCGACCAGCCAGCAGGGTGCGAGTGTCCCATTGCATGCTGAACATGGGACAAAAATATGAACGCCTAGTGCTTCGGCGAAGATAATTCGTTGCGCCAAAGTATTATCGTTGTTATGAACATACCTTCAAGAAAGGCCACGCTGGTTCATGACTAACGGGCCGCGCGAATGACAAGGAAGTGCAAGGAAGCTAATTCATTGGTGAACTAGCTCCGCTATTTTGTTGCGACCTTCTACGCTGGTGAACCTTCTACCTTCTACGCGACCTTCAAATGGCTGCAGATCAGAATTAGTCTAATCATTGAAGCTTCGGCTGCATCAAGACTGAAATTCCAGCAGGCCGTGTGAGCTACCAGCATCCTATAAATATTATGGTTGTATCGTGATTGCACTACTTAGCATCATCGTGTAGCGCTGTTGACGCGCGAGGGGCTGTGTATGGCAATTGCGCGGTCGGTACAAGAAGACATGTCAATATTACGACAGCAATGTTTGCTGTTGTAGGCGGGTTGGCAAATATTGGCGAGCAGTAGTTTTTGCCATGCCAGTGGTACCAACCGGTAAAAACCATTCATTGCCAACACAAACACGCAGCTGATCACGATCCCTGGGATTCCGACTCCGGACCCTGAATCACAAGTCGGCCATGGTCTACAGCACGGAGCCGACGCGTCCTCACCGTGAGTGGTGATGCCAGGCACCGGGCATTATGCAGCTGACGTCAGTGTTCTGCAAACCCAGACGTGCAGCCGGAGCAGCACCGGGGCTGTTGCGCGCGACAGGCGGCGACTGACGGCTCTTTCCATGCAGCCTGGGGCTGTAGTGCGCGGAGCCAGCGACTGACGGCTCATTCCCAGGTCTGCAGCACTGGGGCTGTTGCGCGCGGCAGACGGCGGCAGCCGGCGACTGACGGCTCATTCCCAGGTCTGCAGCACCGGGGCTGTTGCGCGAGGCGGCTGGCGGCAGCCGGCGGCTGACTGCTCGTTCTCGGTCGCTCGTGGCGGCATCGCGTTCAGATCCCATCGTCCAGAGAAGTTGGCGCTGATATTTTGTGTTATTCTTTTGCTTCGCGCGAACATGCACAGATGAACGAAGGTCGCTGGGACACGCGTTCATTTCAGTTATGCTTGGTGTGCGGTGGGTACGTACGCAATAATAGTTCCGTGTATCTATATGCCCCATGCAATATATAATGGTACCCTGGTGTGCATGTTAATAGCCGCACGGTGCACCTGCAAACATGTAAACGTGGACGCAAAATGGGCCGGGTGGTGGCACGCCCTAAAACACCAAACCACCCACGGCCAACAACCGTGGCATGCTGTGCACAAGGGTACCCGTGCGCACGCTGTGCACAAGGGTACCTTTGCGCATGCTGTGCACAAGGGTACCTTTGCGCATGCTGTGCACAAGGGTGTCTTGTGCGCATGCTGTGCACAAAGGTATCTTTGTGCATGCTGATGTGTGCACTGGTGTTCTTGATAATCCACGTTGGTGGCTGACCTGGATGTTTTTGCGGTCATCACACTGGGAACGCATAGCTCTGTTCTTCACTTTTGCCTGCACTTGCATCGGGACAGGAAGTCTTCCAAAGCGTCTCGCCCGAACTCAACAACCCTACGCTGACACAACAGAGTCGCATTGTGGACGTTGCAAAATTTGTATGGAGCAAGTAAAATAACTTGAGTTAAAGCGATGTTCAGCGACTAAATATCCCGGCCATCGTTTGGATGAATGCTTGCAGGCAACCCATGAAGGAAATGTACAGGTGCATTATGAACAAATGTACGATAGTAATTTTCCTTTTTAGAGTTGGGAATGACATCCGTGAACCTGGTGGAACTGCTTGTTCCTGCCCAATGATTGCCCATTGTCTGCGATGGAAACGAATTGTCAAATTGAGTTGCTTAGCAATTGGCTCTAATAATGCTTCGGACGATTTGGAATTCAGCGGATCAGTACACTTCACTTCACAACGTATTGGATACAAATTGAACAAGACGTGATGAATATTTAAGGTTTACAGGACTTATGTCCTAGGTCCAAACCATTCTCTTCCAGCCGGTCTTAGTCCCGGCCTTCACGGCTTAATTCCATGTAGGCGCATGTAACCCGCCGACCCAGTTGAGCGCGATTTCTAGGCGACTGTGACGGACGCAGAACCCGGCCGGGCATTAGCGCGTGACAACAACAGGAAGTTGTCTGGGCCGCTGGGGCCGGGCGGATCACGGTCCCCCGGTGCCGGCTGAAGTGTGTACGCAGTTGTGGCGAGTCCGGTCCGGTACGGCGAGAACGGACCGGTGGCCGCGGAGGTCACGGGACGTGACCGGGGCATGCCGTGGCTCATCTCCCAAGGCGATGGGGCGTGCTTGTACCGGCTCGAACGGACCGGTGGCCGCGGAGGTCACGGGACGTGACCGGGGCATGCCGCGGCTCATCTCCCAAGGCGGGGACGAGTAGCCTAGGGGTAAGTTGCTCGTTTCACAATCGAAAGGTTGTGGGTTCGAGTCTCACCTCTCGCTACTCTTCGCCCGCGACCAATTGGCGTGACAGATTGGCGACGCTGCATGACTCAACGGTCGATGTGTCGTAAAAACCAGTAACAAACGAACCATCTCCCAAGGCGATGGGGCGTGCTTGTACATCTGGAAGGACCGTGCGTCTATCCCCATCCCGATGTTGTGGGAGCTCTCGCGCCCCTGTCGTTCGCGTTCCAGCCACCAGCTGATTTGTGGAATTTAAATTCCAGGCTGTTGAGCACACACAATTCTTCAGTTTCTACTGATGTCGGCGAAGCGGCTAACACATTTAATGTTCAGGTCGTGCACCTAATTTAATTTTACAATGTTAATGCAGTTTACGGCGACAACGGTCTGCCCTGACGTCGTGCGAAGCTGCGCTAATAAACCGACAAAAGCTCCGAGAATATATGCTCCCATCTTCTCGTGGTACGAGAATGGACGAACATGTGCTTATCACTCCAAAATTGACGCATTTACACCACGATTTGTCACAGCTGTCGGCCGGTAATGGGTCCCCATGCCCGCAATGGACCGCTTACATCGCTTTCGTGTTGGCGACCTGCGACGAGCCGGTGGAGATTCACGTCGGATTGACGGATTTTAACACGGGTATCCCCGGTTCTCTGCTATCCAGCTTGCCTGCCGACGTCAGAAAGCTGGTGAAGCAACCATCGCTCCTCGGATATTATATTTGGTTATGTCTCAGAGCTTCTGAAACGGTGGCAAATTCGGCGTCGTTCTGAACCCGATACCCTGACTCATTGACCCGCTTCTTCGTGTTTATTAGATCAGCCTCCTAATTATATTTATTTATATATATTTGATTGACCTCCTAATTGAGCCCCTCCATTCGGAATAAGTTTTTACTTCATTTAATTATTTAAGTTTTTGGCCGCTTGGTTCTCAGCGCCATGGGATGAGTGGGCTGTTAACAGCAGTCGACGCGGCCCTTAACATCAGCTCATCAGAGCCGCACAGCGTGGGCCGACAGGTCACCAGAGCCGCACAGCGTGGGCCAACAGCTCGTCAGAGACGCACAGCGTGGGCCGACACCCAACCAGAGCCGCACAGCGTGGGTCGACAGACCACCAGAGCCGCACAGCGTGGGCCGACAGCTCGTCAGAGCCACACAGCATGGACCGACACCTACCAGAGCCGCACAGCGTGGGCCGACAGGTCACCAGAGCCGCACAGCATGGACCGACAGGTCACCAGAGTCGAACAGCGTGGGCCAACAGCTCGTCAGAGACGCACAGCGTGGGCCGACACCCAACCAGAGCCGCACAGCGTGGGTCGACAGACCACCAGATCCGCACAGCGTGGGCCGACAGCTCGTCAGAGCCGCACAGCATGGGCCGACACCCAACCAGAGCCGCACAGCGTGGGCCGACAGGTCACCAGAGCCGCACAGCATGGGCCGACAGGTCACCAGAGCCGCACAGCGTGGGCCGACACCCAACCAGAGCCGCACAGCGTGGGCCGACAGGTCACCAGAGCCGCACAGCGTGGGCCAAAGCCGGGCCGACAGCCGACACCCAACCAGAGCCGCACAGCGTGGGTCGACAGACCACCAGAGCCGCACAGCGTGGGCCGACAGCTCGTCAGAGCCACACAGCATGGACCGACACCCTACCAGAGCCGCACAGCGTGGGCCGACAGGTCACCAGAGCCGCACAGCGTGGGCCGACAGGTCACTAGAGCCGCACAGCGTGGGTCAACACCCAACCAGAGCCGCACAGCATGGACCGACAGGTCACCAGAGTCGAACAGCGTGGGCCAACAGCTCGTCAGAGACGCACAGCGTGGGCCGACACCCAACCAGAGCCGCACAGCGTGGGTCGACAGACCACCAGATCCGCACAGCGTGGGCCGACAGCTCGTCAGAGCCACACAGCATGGACCGACACCCTACCAGAGCCGCACAGCGTGGGCCGACAGGTCACCAGAGCCGCACAGCGTGGGCCGACAGGTCACTAGAGCCGCACAGCGTGGGTCAACACCCAACCAGAGCCGCACAGCATGGACCGACAGGTCACCAGAGTCGAACAGCGTGGGCCAACAGCTCGTCAGAGACGCACAGCGTGGGCCGACACCCAACCAGAGCCGCACAGCGTGGGTCGACAGACCACCAGATCCGCACAGCGTGGGCCGACAGCTCGTCAGAGCCACACAGCATGGACCGACACCCTGCCAGAGCCGCACAGCGTGGGCCGACAGGTCACCAGAGCCGCACAGCGTGGGCCGACAGGTCACCTAGAGCCGCACAGCGTGGGTCACACCCACCAGAGCCGCACAGCGTGGGCCGACAGGTCACTAGAGCCGCACAGCGTGGGTCAACACCCAACCAGAGCCGCACAGCGTGAGCCGACAGGTCACTAGAGCCACACAGCGAGGGTCGACACCCGTCCAGAGCCGCACAGCGTGGGTCGACACCCGACCAGAGCCGCACAGCGTGGGTCGACAGGTCACCAGAGCCGCACAGCGTGGGTCGACAGGTCACCAGAGCCGCACAGCTTGGGCCGACACCCAACCAAAGCCGCACAGCGTGGGCCGACAGGTCACCAGAGCCGCACAGCGTGGGCCGACAGACCACCAGAGCCGCACAGCGTGGGTCGACAGGTCACTAGAGCCGCACAGCGTGGGCCGACAGGTCATCGAGCCACAAAGCGTGGGCCGACAGCCTGCCGCCTTCAAAAGAACATCGGCACGGACAGGCGTTAGAACACACAGCTAGTTCGGATAGGCCGATTTTCTTTCTGTTCGTATACCATCAGAAATTGCAATTTGCACATTTCAATGGATTTGACATTTTATCAGTGGACAGCAAGTGCACGGTTATCCTCACGCTGCACTACTCAACCATCCAGCGAGAAAATGATAATATTCCGGTGAGGAGAATGTTCTGAAAGAAGAAGTCCAGAAATGTGTTTGTTTTTGTGTTTGTTTACCAACCTGATCATGACAGTGCATTCATCCAAGCTTTACTGATGATTCTATGCCGGGAAATTCTGTGCCTCACGTGGCATGAACCAGTCTGTGGCGGCTTTGCGGTCGAAGTCCTGAACGCGCGCGCGGGTTCCTGCCGAGCCGTGACGGCCATCAAGGGGTACTTCGAGCATTTGGTGTGTCGAATTCCCCGAAGTGGGCAGGTGGACTGTCAAGGTGAGGTTATGGCGGGCCGTTCGGCACTACTGGGAATCTGGCGCTGCTACGTGCCGTCAAACTGGCGAAGTTGGCCGCACGTGTCGGCACCGGCGGCTCGTGCTGTCGCGTTGCGTGGGGTGTCTGGAGGTGTGGGCAACACCTGACTGGCTGGGATATTCCCGACAACCCATGAGGCTCCCTCCGAGCAACATTTGACAGGTCGGGTCCTCCTTAGGTATGTGGTCTACGGCGAATGCTTTCTGAAGAGGAGGTCGACTATATGATCAGCATGGTCGGTGCGCCATGAAGCCCAAACAACTGATGAGTGCTTCTCTCACCCGTTTCCATGGGCGCAAAATGACCCTAGATGTCGACGCGCCCCTAAACTTCAATCCAATCCAATCCTCACCCGTTCCCGTATCCCGTTGTCCATCTCTCCCCTTACCTTCCATCTCCATCTTCCGTCTCCGCTCAGTTTCACGTCATGCAATGTCATGCCGCATCACACACCATCACACACCATCACATGCCAACACGCGCCGGGAAGAAGTAATACTCTGCCGATTGAGAATAGGTCGTACATTCGCAACACACAGTTACATGCTTACGGGTGGCGACCGACCTCTATGTCCGCGCTGCTCTTACCCGCTTACCGTGTACCATGTTTTAGTTGGCTGTACACTACTAGATCCTATACGACGCCAGATTTTAGGGCGGTTGAATATCGACTTCTCTTTAGGTATGCTTATAGGGAACGACTCTGAGGTCGTGGCGTCTGGGAATATTTTTACGTTCATTCGACAAGCTCGCCTTGACGTGATATACCCCACCCGTGAAGATAGATGGCAAGATATGATAGCAGCACCGTAGAGTGATTAATATTTAGTTATGGGCGTAAAGTGACCCTTGATGTCGACGCGCCCCTAAACTCCAATCCACCACCACACCACATACCAACACGCCATTACCTCACCTCATTTCACATCCCACCCCATATCATCTTAAAGACATAAAGACATAAAAGATTAGTGCAACTATGAGCCACAAGGGCCTTCTTTTGCACTCTGTACACTGGACCAGTTCCCACCCAAAACTTTAAATACCCCTCCCCTTAAAAATAAAAAAAAAAACCCTTTTTTTTTTTTAATATTTTTTTTTTTTTTTTTTAAAAATTTTTATTTTTTGCTACTAAAAATTTTTTTTTGGGGTTGGTTTTATTTTTTTCCCACCTTTGTGAAGAAAAAATTTTTTTTTTTATTTTTTTTTTTTTTAATTTTTTTTTTTTTTTTTTTTTAATTTTTTAAAAAAACATTTCTGTTAAATTCAAACATTTCCCAAGGTATCCCTCCAGACCATTGACATAAAGTTTGCTCTTATACCATCCCATCTCTTCTTGTTATTCCATCCCAGCCTATCCAATCTCCTCTTGTGTTACCCCACCCTGTCATATTCCACCTTTCCCTTCCCTCCCTTGTGGGCGCTGTATGACCGAAGCAGTCGATGGCCCCTAAGCCCAAATAACCAACCAACCAACCTTCCCTCCCTTGTTTCCCATCCTATCCCATCACACCATATCCCACATCACATTACCCAATATCGTATAGCCTGACACCACGTCCCACCTGACCACATCTCGTCAGATCACATCCAATCTCATCACATTTCATGCCATCCCTTCCCGTCTCGTTCGATGCCATCTCATCCGCTCGTCGAACCCCTCCCCACCGCTCCCCACCGCTCCTTTTTGTATGTTGTACTCCGAGCAACTCAATACAGTGTTTCATCTATATCACACTCATATTCAGAACCAGTGATTGTCATATTGATCATAATTCCGGGGTAACCTGTGGTTCTCACCTAGACTGCCCGTTACTTGGTAAGCACATGCAGAAAATTGTACTCTAATGCAGCTTGCGCTCGTATCTTGGTCACTTCGAGTTGTTACTCATGCCACGGACGGGGGCCCTCCACACGTAGGCAGTCTCTCCTTGTGTGTAGTAAAGGATTGCTCCTCCGCGTCATGAAGCCGGGGGTTTGCCAAGTGGTGTGAATACGAGTATTACTTGCATCATCTGGCACTGAAGGGTGAGGCACACCACGACTCCCGACCGCATGGTTTTCCCGGAGGAAAATGCAGTCCCATAGCCGTTTTACGGCTGTATACAATGGCTGATATGGGCACCCATTGCTGCGAGGCTCCTTAGATGGTGGCTTTGCTGATGATCCAGTATTTTGGCCTTTTTACATGGAGGTAGTCACTTGTGCGCACATTTTCTGCTGGCGTGCATTGGGGGGGAGGAGGGGAGGCGTACGCCGGAGTTCCAGGCTGCTTTAAGAACCGTGTGAGTTAGGCTCTGCCACCATGACTCACTGCAGTGGCGCAGGATCGCAATGCTACGGAACAGGCTCGTGATTGTAATCACGGCGACCTATTTGGATGTTCGAAAGCGCTTCTGCTTTCTTTGGTTTGTTGACAATTTGCAATGTTGGCAGAGCTGAACGGTGGCACGTGTTGCATGTGAATCCAAGGTCACACGACATGTTTATGGCATGCGGTGCCGATGTCTTCCTCATCACCTGAGATCGTTGTCGTAGGTGGCCTAGGGATGAAGGAGACAACTGTATCTACATGTGACGATTGGGCGAGGCGTCGATCGTCGGATCTGCTTGTCGTGCACGGTAGACACGTTGTTTACACCAGACATGTAAGGTAGACGATGAGCGATGTGCCGATAATCTGTGTCAGTGATAAATTATTCGTGAAGTAGGGTGGAATATACCACTTTCTGGACACTTAATCCACATCCTTATCCACGAAGTATCGGCATCCTGCTCCTTGATGGATGCTTATCAAGTCTTCATGTCTCATTTCTATCAGCATCTACACGTACCTGCACGTTTCACTCAAATTTGAGTCTGAAAGACATCAAAAGCATTTTAAATGGCACAAATTCCATGGCAAATTTCGACATCCTGCTGGTTCGTTTCGACATCTCACACCTAACGAAAAACCATTATTTTAACCCTGATCTGTGTTCCAACCTTCGTTCACTGGGGAGTCCGATGTGCGGCGCTTTGTCTCCGTTCGCGGCGAACGCGGCCCTTCGATTCACATGGGGAGAGCGAAATTTATCCGGTCTGGGGAGGAGAATTGTCGTTGTAACGGTGTCCGCTTTCACATGCATGGGCGCGAGGGGTGGGGATAAGGAGCCGTTAATAATTGTGCGAACAATCGGCTGGATTTGTGAAGGGAAAAACTCACTCCCGAAGGCCGGAAAATATCTGGGTCATGAATATTTATACCTAACAAATGTTCTCCATAATGAAATGGTGAATGTGCAGCTGGTTTTAACGTATAGATGACAACAGCTTCATACAGCCTCCACATTTCGTCGAACCTGACGCATTACGGTTCCGAAAAAGCGCGGATCAGGGTTGGATTTATACATCGTAATACTGTGTGATGAGAGGAAATGTTTCCTAATGGAGTCTGGAGATAGTATTTTCCTTTAAACCGGTGACATCACGATCTAAATCTGCACTTCCCCGTGGAGCTTGGAGACCATCATAACGCAATTCGTTGTCACACAGCACCATTCGAACTCCAAATGGTGAAAAAATGAGAAGATCTGAGATGAGAGATGAAGATATTCTGAGAGATGATAGAGGATCTGACGATCTGATTATCTGCGAGAAAGATATGATACTGTCCTGGATATTAAACTCCAGTAACATATTTATTTTCCAGCCCTGACACATTCTCAAAAATATTCCAGGTTAAAGCTCCCCAGATTGACAGTTTCTGGGACCTACTTGTAGCTTGTGTGACGTATACACTGGTGAATTACCAGTACCTGAGCTAGTGAGAAATTTGTTGGACCAAGAAGTGGAGCGACACGTAACAGTACCGGTTTTCCGAACTCCGCCTGGTTGGTTATTGGTTTTACGACACATCGACCGTTGAGTCATGTAGTGTCGCCAATCTCTCACCCCGATTGGTTGCGGGCGAAGAGTAGCGACAGGTGAGACTCGAACCCACAACCTTTCGATTGCGAAACGGGCAACTCACCCCCTAGACTACTCGTCCCCTCCGAACTCCGCCTGACACCATCGGAAGCTCATTTTTGCCCATGCCATCCCTCCCTGAAAACAGTAAGGCACCATAACACCAAGTGTTCCCACGAGAATGCTCTGCAGAAATGCGCAGGTCAGCAGTTCGTGGTCATCAGAATAAAGCTAGAGTGGAATTGCCGCCTGAGTGGTTCACCGAGCACAGGAAAGCGCTCCAGCAAGCTTTCCTGGAGAACACGGGGTCGTTCTTGTAGATTGAATGCGGCAAGTAAATTCGTGTAGCGCGCGCGGGTCGTGTCATTTACCCATTCCACACGAGTAGCGGAGCTTCTGACTACGATTCAATTTGGAAAAACTTATGAAAATATCGTTCAGCTTTTCGGATGAGGCCCGTTTAGAGGAACAATATTTTCGCATGTTTCCCTGATCGCGTTGTCTTTGGAAGCTTCGTTGCTCATGTAAACAGGGTAAGTTATGCGAAACTATGGACGCCGAGCAACATACAGCAATGACCCACTATTGGCCGACAGAGGCAGCGTCAGCAGCGGCTGTTGTGTCATTTATGACTGGTCAGACAACACCAACACATTTTAGTCGGTTTCGCGTGTGGTTCTCGGCTCTTCATATATGACATTCTGATGTGTAATAAGCTTAAGTAAGCTTGTTATGGGTGCTATATAACCCACAGGGGTTGACGCGCCCTAAATCATCATAAAGACATAAAAGATTAGTGCAACTACGGCCACAAGGGCCCTTCTTGGTTGCACTCTGTACACTGAACCAGTCGCCCACCAAATCTGTCAATCAGCCTCCCTGTAATTACTGAAAAAGCCCCCTATTCTTATAATGATTATCTATGCTGTTTTTAAAGATGTTCAATGTGCTGCTACTGACAATGTTTTCTGGAAGCTGGTCCCTTTTCTACTACCCTGTTGGTGAAGAAAGTCTGCCTTAACCTTGTTCTGCTGTGGTTAACTTTAATTTTGAATTTATGATCTCTAATTGCATCATTTCTGTTCAATTCAAACATTTCCCCAAGCTATCCCCTCTCCAGACCATGGACAAATTTAAAGACCTCGATGAGATCTCCATATCCATACCAATGATCATACCAACAATAATCATCATCATCAGCGTGTGGTTCTCGTGCGTCTGCCTGGTCTGACACGGTGGTGGATCCGGCGCCCGGCTGCTGTGCGATCTTGCCTGGCGCGCGAGGCATCGCCGGCATGTCTGGACGTCAGCTGGGGGCGGCCCATTGTTGCGGCCGTAGTTAGGCGCCGGTACGGTCCGACACCGGCAAAAGGCCGGGCATCAGGGTTAAAGTATTGGTTTTTCGTTAGGTGTGAGATGTCGAAACGGGCATAGCAGGATGTCGAAATTTGACACGTAAGTAGTGTAGTTGAAAATGCTTTTGATGTCTTTCAGACTAAAATTCGAGTTGATGGTGTAGGTAATTATGACTGGACCTTCATCATTTATTTTGAGGTTTATAATTTAGGAAGAGCTATATTTCATAAACGAGATACCGTTAGAAAGGAGACATGAATAGTTCATATCCGGGAGCAGGATGCCGATACTTCTTGAAGAAGGATGTCGATTGAGTGTTCAGAAAGTGATAAATTCCACCCTATTTCGCGAATAATTCATCACTGCCGGGCATTGTCCGAGCTTTAATTTCGTGCCAGTTGGAGGCGACGCATTGTCGACGCTCCGATCGCGACCGTGAGCGAGTGTTCTGGTTGGAGCTGGCCCTGCGGCACCGGCGCGTACGTGGTCAGGGACGGCCGTCAGCGGTTTCTGCAGCGCGGTCTGTGGTTGGAGTCGGCCGCAGTTGGTCGAGGGGGGGGGGCGCCGGACACTGCCAAACACGTCTTTTTTAGGTATCTTCTCGGGCGCTTGTGCGAAGAGAAGACCGTTTTGGCCACTCTGTCGCACACGACCCGGCCGGTTCCAACTGGGGACGGATGCGGGAATTATCGTGGGGGAAGCTTCTTCGATCACGCTTCCCCTCGAGAATGGGGAATACGCCGATTGCGTAAGATGTCCCTTACGAGCTAACAATTCGTGGAGCGGTAAGGGAGAGGGAGTACACACTCGAGGATACTGGAAGGGTATCTTTTCCTTCCAAGAGGATGCCTCTGACTACAACGATCTATTGAGAGGTGAAGAGGGAAGTGGGTGCTTTGAGCTTCTCCGGAGGGGCACCTTTTCCCAGTCAGAGGGCGCTATTTTTCCATGGGGAGGGGTGCTTTCCCGGTACACCTTTCTGTATTCGCTCCTGGTTCCAACCAGACTTGCTCCGATCCAGGTTTTTCAGAGTCGGGCCAAGGTGAAAGTAGGTCAAGGTCAGCTTTCGGCATCGCCATCAACTTGCTGACAGCAGGGAAGCTGCCGATTGGCTTAGTTATTTGAACCTGCCCAATGGGAGGTATGCAGCCAGTGTTGCCAAGTCGCTAATGAGGATGTCGGTGAATGAGAATCTGCAGGATCAGCAGGTGTCATGGTCGCGCCCGAAGTTGGTGTGAACGAGGACAGCAACACTGCCATGAACTGACATATGAACAAGTAAGTAAAATCAGCCACCCGGGTGTCTTAAAAGTATGATATTAGATATTGTGTCACTTGTGTGTAATGAAATGTGCAACAGCTAATTGAAGGGAAGCTGAACTAATTGCACCACAAAAGTCTCGTTTGCAGCGTGCATGGACCAATTGAATATGAGACGCTAATGAAGACAGCCTGCGGATGGCAGCTAATTGGGTTGGAGCTTATTGGCTATTGGCTTATCAGCGACAACGCCGCAAGTTCCAGTGAACAGCCCCGCTGTAGAATCGATGGCCGACTGATGTCTGGTTCTACAATGCGCGGTTGCGACCGCCCGACAACACCGACATCGGCCAGCTGCGTAGCGCAGCCGTTAGTGGTTTCCTGTGTAGTCGTGCGTGCCTGACGAGTCATCCACCCCCGAGTGGAAAGTATGGCGACCTTGTTTTCTTCGCCGCGGAGGGGAACACGGCTCGACGCACCTCACAATCGCATGGATCGCGCCCGTCCCGCGGCCCCTATCTCGACCCGACCCGGCACCCGGCCCGAGCGCACAATGCACCCCGCAGCAAACACGCCCCCCCGGTATCGGCGCAGGTGTGCACCGCCAGCCGGCAGGACGCCCGGGCGCCAGCGGTGCGGACGTTTCGCGCGCCGACCGGCACCGCCCGGTGTTTTCTGGAGGGCCGGTGAGGGCCCGTTGGCAACGTCGTGCTAGATTCCGCCCCAGCGGCTGTGCGCAGTGTTTTCGGAGCAGACCGCGGTAGCGCAGTTGGTAGAGCGTCTGACTCTTGATCGCAAGGTTGTGGGTTCGAATCTCGCAGCCGAGGGCGTTTACCGAGTCCACCCGCGACCAATCGGCGTGAGATGTTGGTGGCGCTATGTAACCTAGCGGTTGAATGCATCGTGAAGGAACCCAACGTTCCTCTTTTGAGCCGGCCGTGTCACGCAATGACTGCAGAGATGTGGCGCTGTTGCCCCGAATACACGAGCAGCGACACTTCCGACTATTTATTTATATATTTATTTTACGATCCATGCCATCTATGTGCAGTGGCTATTATGGACTACGATGCAGATGGCAATTCGTGCGAAAGGTATAACTTTTCGGATGTTTCTGCATGCCAGAGTACATCCAGAAGAGCAACGTGTTGGTAAGTTTTCCTAATTGCGTCGTATTGGGAAGTTCGCTGCTCATATCAATGGAGTATACGTGACCTGGTTGTCGTGGAGCTTCAATACGGACCACCGGCTTCAGCTGGTGAGCCAGTATCGGCGACTGTCTAGTCCGGTTAGCGACTGTCTAGCCCGGTGGCCATGACCATCAGATCAGTAGCGACTCACTGGTCCGCTAGCTGTAGTCATCAGATCAGTAGCGACTGTCTAGCCCGGTGGCCATGGCCATCAGATCAGTAGCGACTCACTGGTCCGGTGGCTGTGGTCATCAGATCAGTACGACTCACTGGTCCGGTGGCTGTAGTTATCAGATCAGTAGCGACTCACTGGTCCGGTGGCTGTGGTCATCAGATCAGTAGCGACTCACTGGTCCGGTGGCTGTGGTCATCAGATCAGTAGCGACTGTCTAGCCCGGCGGCCGTGGTCATCAGATCAGTGCGACTCACTGGTCCTTGTGGTCATCAGATCAGTAGCGACTCACTGGTCCGGTGGCCGTGGTCATCAGATCAGTAGCGACTCACTGGTCCGGTGGCTGTGGTATCAGATCAGTAGCGACTCACTGGTCCGGTGGCTGTGGTCATCAGATCAGTAGCGACTTCAGGCCCGGCTGGCCGTGGTCATCAGATCAGTAGCGACTGTCTAGCCCGGCGGCCGTGGTCATCAGATCAGTAGAGGCTGTCTAGCCCGGTGGCCGTGGTCATCAGATCAGTAGCGACTGCCTTGTCCAGTGGCCGTGGTCATCAGATCAGTAGCGACTGCCTGGTCCGGTGGCCGTGGTCATCAGATCAGTAGCGACTGCCTGGTCCGCTGGCTGTAGTATCAGATCAGTAGTAGTCCTGCATCGCAGATGGTGAAGGATTACAGCCCTCTGTCGGTAGGACATGGTGTGATGCGGGGTTCGATCTTGGGCTCGGTCATGTTCCTAATATTCCTAATATTGACCTCCCACGCGGTAAGATTGTTATGCATGCCGAGGATGTGCAGTTCCTCGACTCCGGGAAGAGAAACGAAACCACAGTCATGAGCCAACGATTGAATAAATCACTGGCAGTCCTTTCTAACTGGTTCAGTCAAAATTGACTAAAAGTAAATCCCTCCAAAACTGAGACGGTTCTCCAATCTTCTAGACAGCACATGCATTTGGAGTTCTCTGTGCATCTGGACAGGTTGGGAATAGTTCCCACGAAGTTTGCGAAATTGCTTGTTGCGAAAATTGACACACCTGTCCTGCGATATGCATGTATCTACTGTTGTGCGTCTGTGTAACCGCATACTTATTGGATTCGCTAGAATGCTTCATGCGTTTTCTCACGTTACGAGACGGGTGCTAATTGAGGTACTCGTGTTCCCTCACATAGGATATTGTGTGTCTGGGGAAGCTGTGACGAAGCCCAGAAATTGCGCATTCAAAAATGTTCGAACTTCGATGAAATGATTGTCGCCGGCTTGCACTACCGGGATAATGTGTCGTCTTCCTTGAAAGAACTAGGGTGGCTCACATTTGAGCACTTTATATCCGAGGCAGATGCTCACTCAGTTTTCAGAATTATGAACGTGTTCACTGGCTCGGAACTCTTTCGCGCCGTCGCTCAATTGCGTCGCAGCGGGGCACCAGCACCACTACTAGCGGTGAGCTCAAGATGCCGGACAGAATTCGCGCGCCGCTCATTCATACCCCGAACTCGCCGGACGCGGACCAGTCTGCCTCCAGACGTGAGGAACTCAGGTGGCTCCAATGTTTTCAGACGGAGGCTTCCGGTCATCCTGCGCGTGTCCGAGCCCTAACTGCCGACTTCTGAAATATCTTTTTCATAAACACCGTAATCCTGGGCGCAAAGTGACCCTTGATGTCGACGCGCCCCCAAACTCCAATCCACCACCAAAACCGTAATCCACTCGTTATCGTGTATGCTCGTGATGTTGGCTTGTGCTGCACAGTAGTGCACTACTGTGACGGAAACTGAACAACCCTTCTCGGGAGGATCTGAAATGCATTGCATTACAAAGCATTATAAGAGGACGAGTAGTCTAGGGGTGAGTTGTCTGTCTGTCTCACAATTGAAGGATTGTGGGTTCGAGCTTCACCTGTCGCTACTCTTGGTTGGTTATTGGTTTTATGACACATCGACCGTCGAGTCATGCAGCGTCGCCAATCTCTCACGCCGACTGGTCGCGGGCGAAGAGTAGCGACAGGTGAGACTCGAATCCACAACCTTTCGATTGTGAGACGAGCAACTTGCCCCTAGACCACTCGTCCCCTCTCTGTCGCTACTCTTCGCCCGCGACCAATCGGCGCGAGAGATTGGCGACGTTACATGACTCGACCGTCTAGGTGTCGTAAAACCAATAACCACCACCGCCACAAAACATTACGAGATCGTCGGTCGTCACCTTCGTCAGAGGCACCAAGAGATGGTCGATCAGGGTCCACCCACCCTCACTTGCGGTATCAGCGGGCGGGAGGCGCTTTTCGCCAGCGTCGGTCGGGGTCAGCCGGTCAAGTGTCGGAGCTGGAGGAGGGGCGGGGGTGCGCCCGCGCCGGATATTTCGTCTGCCCGTCGCTGCTGTGTCTTCCATCTGTCACGTTCGGCGCCCAAACTGAGAACGGCGACGGCAGTTTGATGAGACTGGCTGCAAGAGCTCAGACGGCTGCCAGTTCTGCCGCCGTTACGTACAAATGATGGGCAGTTCCTGGCAGGCGTCTGAACTCGCGTCGGCTGCCGGCCGCGCTCTCAGGCTGGTGAAGTTCACTGAAATGCCGAACACAGAAAGCTCTGGACAGGTTGACGTCATTAGTTATGGGCGCAAAGTGACCCTTGATGTCGACGCGCCCCTAAACTCCAATCCACCACCAGGTTGACGTTATTGTTTGGAATTGGAAAAGTTGTATGAAATGCCGGTTAGGAATTTTTTTATTTATATATCTCGTGGTTGCATTTGGGAACATTTTAATGGCGAATTTGCGAGTATGTCGCAGCCACATCAACTTCCAACTACCATGAACCATGGTGGTTGGTACGTTTCACTTCTCGTGCTCGACTTGTTGATGTTGTAAAGAGCTCCAGCCAGTTCCAACCTCGCGATGGAGCTGGTCTCTCCATCGCAAGGTTTTTCTCGTCATCCGACTGTGGGCTGAGTCACCATGAGTTTGCTGGAGCTGTAGCCCAGATCTTCTGCCAGCTTATCGAGCGGTGATTTTGGCTGTACGACCTTCAATACTGCTGGAGTGCGCTCTTGTGCGTCTTGCACGGCAGGGATCAATTATTCGTGAAGTAGGGCGAATATACCACTTCCTGCACACCGATTGGACACACCTTCCCAAAGAAGCATCGATATTGTGCTTCTTGATGCGTGGTGATGAAATATCTAAATAAAGCATGATATTTTTCCCCAATTGTTTTGCTGTGGCGCAGCCCATGACGAGGCCGTCTTCGGGTATGCTCGTCTTGGAATGGTTCACCCAACGGTCGTACGGCAGCACGCGTGTAACTGTCCGCTTTGTCGTCCCGGTTTGCCACACCTGTCTGGAAATTCGCCCTCAAACATGGGGCGAGTAGTCGAGGGATGTGGTGCCCTTCCCCCAGCCGAGAGGTTGTGGGTTCGAGTCTCACCCGTCGCTACTTTTCGCCCGCAACTAATCGGCGTGAGATTCGCCGCCCCGGACACTTCCCAATCCCGCGGCCCACCGGCGAAACAGTGTGAGCGACGCCATTAGCCGTGAATGTGCATCAAGTGCGTCGTGAATCACCAAATAAACAAACAAACGGCGTGAGAGATCGGCGACGCCGCATGACCAAAAATGGCGGACGCGTCGCGAAGCCAAGGACGACGTTCTCCGACACTTGAAGCGACAGTTTAATTCAGTGTGCCGCGTGGTCGCGGAAGTCGACTAGAGGTCTCGCCGGCGGCGAGCACGCGCCGAGAAGACACCGTCCGGACGGTCAGGCCACACTCGCTCCCGCACCGGGGGCGTCGCATGAATCTCCCGACAACGAAGTGCCGTCGGTCTTGTCCTTGGCTGCCGGCCGAGTACGGCGGCCGGCCGATCAGATTCGCCTCCTGCAGCGGCGCGGCTGCAGTGTTGCATGTGCACGTGCAGTCTGGCGGCTGCACGGACGTGGGGCCGGGCGTCTGGGACGATGCTTTCACACGTGTCATGCATGCCATTTGTGGCGGGCTTCGCAGGGTGGGCAGCATACTGATCGTCGTCATCAGGTGGAAGTTCATCTGAAGAATATGTTGTCGGAATTAATTTGGCGACGAGCAAAAGGAATGGCGTGAATTGCTAGGTGTTGCGTACGGTCGCATAGTGGGATATAGAGGAGCAATCATGTCCGCATGATGGTAGATTATTATATTTTATATGGCAAATATATTAGTTATATATTTGCCATATAGAATATAATATAATATAATTCCATATAATTGTTTCCCATATAATTATTACGGTATGTACTGCATAAACACGTTTTAATTGCTGGATTATGAAGTATTGCAGAATGTGTCACGTCGATAAGCACAGAATCACCAACGCGTAGCAAGTCAAGTTTTAGTTTTACGTTCGTTTCTGTCCATGCAACACGCCCTATTCTGCACCGGATTCCTGCTGATGCATGAAGTGTTGCATCAGGAGAGAACAATTATTCGCCGACATGATTCAGAGCGATGGAAAATGGCTCTCGTAGGCCTGACAATGGTCGCCGATGGCTCACCCTCCAGTAGCCGTGAGTGACGTAGTAGTCTTTGTCACGTATGACAGTTCGACTGGTGGCTGTCGCCGTCGTCGGATCGGCGTCAGACTGCCGGTGACAGGCGCACGTGACAGGCGCACGTGACAGGCTGTCGTGTTCGACGCGCTCCGTTCCGCATCAGGCCGACGGGCCGGTCCGGTCCGAGTAACGGTCGCCACACCTGCGCACGGGCGGAGCTCTGTGTCGGCAGGTGCTGCTCGCGCGCCGTCCGAGTTCGGCCCCGAACACGGTCAGCAGTTCAGAAATTCGACGGCGCCTACAGCGATGCGTCGAAAAGTTGCGCAATGAAGGCAGGCAGGTAGCACAAAAGGGCTGCCGGAAGTTTTCGGGCAACTGGAAAACGTCGCCGTTGCAGCTGTGCGACGCGCCTTGCAAATGCAAACGCATCCATAGGCGGCCAGCTGGACGCGCGGTGAAAAAGAGGAACCCAGCGTGTTCTGCTGAAGTTATTGGGTTACTGTTATAGACGACCTGACGAATTTGTAGATACCCCGGCCAACAACAACAACAAATAACGGCACCATGTTTTCTTTGTCAACCTGAATATAATGCTTGTTCTGTTCACAGAATACAACTTTTTGCTTCCTTATGAAAATATGGAGGCCTATAGAGGCATTCAGCTTAGGTTGTGATTTCAATAGCAGTATCCAAAGGCATGCTGGTGAGGAGTAGTTAGGATTGTTATATATATATATATATATATATATATATATATATATATATATATATATATATATCCCAACAGCGTCAGCTGCTGCGGTGTCGTTTAGCTACATATATGGCGCGTGTAACGATTGTGGCCGATATCAGTTTTATCTCTATGCGCACACCATGTTAACAAATTACGGTGCCACATTTTTGTGACAATGGCTAACTAGCATTCGCCGGGGTGACTTCGATATTCATCGATCATTCGCTCAGTTTCCTTTAGTTCACCAGTTAAAAATGATCCATGCGCACGCGCTGCCGCACCAGCCAAGCTATTGTAGGGACTTGATATGAGAGTAGAAACACGGCAGTGTTGGTCCCTTTGTGAGCGCATTGGTACCCGGCGTGAGCCAGGACTTCGGTCAGCCAGTGATCTGCTGGTGAAGTTTGAAAATAGCACGATTGGCTAATGCAGCGCAACTGGCTATTTTCGTTGGCGATGTTTTGAAGTCAAGCAAAACAAATAGATGCAACGCCCAACCTGGTCTACCGTAATACATCACCTCACTGGCTGTTCGAGTCTCACCCGTCGCTTCTTTTCGCCCACGACCGATCGGCGTGAGAGATTGGCGACGCAACATGACTCAACTGTCGATGTGTCGTAAAACCAATAACCAACCAATCACCTCCCTGGTTGGCCTCCGGCGCCATACTTGACGCACTTCCGGTGACCCTTCTGGGCCGCTGCACTCAGGATCGTGTCCGCTGGCGTCATTCGCCGTATGGGACCGTCGGTCTTTGTATTTAACGCAGAGCTCCAGAGCGCCTCAAGCGCTGGATGACCTTGACCTGTGATGACCTTGCATATACGTAGCTGTAGATCACCCTGTGTCACGTGACACAGTGAGCCGTTGCATTCTTTCCAAAATCATCGACGAAGCAAAACACGCACATTTGTCGGCGCTAAAATGCCTTCGCTGTCTGTCCAGCTGGGTCGCCAGCAGTACCTGATATTTTCGGGATTTAGCATAATTGAGCATGGGATTTTCACCAGTGTGTAAAAGATGGACGGCAGGGTACTGGGAGTTTCGGGCCTAATCAGGCTATTAATTATGCTGGATTGGAAAAGACAGATGCCCCAAACAGATGTAAGTATGTGCGTGCAAATTGTGTATAATCAACATTGTGGTCAGTACCGCTACTGCATGGTGTCAGCCTTCACCTCCATGCGCTGTGGATTTTCGTCGGGCGGTTCCTGACCTCCAGTTCAAATGTGTTCGGTGGTTTGCCGGTTCGTTGATTCGGGCGGTTTCCCGGCGGTGTATTCGGTGGGCACCGGTCACGAACTTGTCATTTTCCGAGAACCGCTCCGGAGCCGCGGCATGTTGTGGATGCCGCGGTCGGGGCAGCGCCGTCCGGGCCGAAATGGGGATCGTGCGATGAATGCTTCGAGGTCGTGCGACGATTCTGCATGCACATTAGCAAGCCCACGTAACCAACTAACTGCATGCGCATCAGTGGTGCTCGCTGCCCAACTGGACGACGAGGGGAGCGCGCTGCGCGCTGATAACTGCGCAGGGATAGTCTGTGCTGCCAACTAGAGATTGATCCCCGCGGTCTGTACAGGGATAGTCAGTGCTGCCAACTGGAGATTGATCGCCGTGGTCTGTACAGGGATAGTCTGTGCTGCCAACTGGAGATTGATCGCCGTGGTCTGTACAGGGATAGTCTGTGCTGCCAACTGGAGATTGATCCCCGCGGTCTGTACAGGGATAGTCTGTGCTGCCAACTGGAGATTGATCCCCGCGGTCTGTACAGGGATAGTCAGTGCTGCCAACTGGAGATTGATCGCCGCGGTCTGTACAGGCATAGTCAGTGCTGCCAACTGGAGATTGATCGCCGCGGTCTGTACAGGGATAGTCTGTGCTGCCAACTGGAGATTGATCGCCGTGGTCTGTACAGGATAGTCTGTGCTGCCAACTGGGAGAGATGGATCGCGCTGTACAGGTCTGTACGGGATAACGGAGATTGACGCCGTGGTCTGTACAGGGATAGTCTGTGCTGCAACTGGAGATTGATGCCGTGGTCTGTACAGGGATAGTCTGTGCTGCCAACTGGAGATTGATCGCCGTGGTCTGTACAGGGATAGTCTGTGCTGCCAACTGGAGATTGATCGCCGCGGTCTGTACAGGGATAGTCTGTGCTGCCAACTGGAGATTGATCGCCGTGGTCTGATCAATAGTCTGCGCTGGCAGGTGGGAAAAGATGGCTGTGGTCTGTACAGGGTAGTCCCAGCTGGCAACTGGGCAGAGATGGCTTTGGTCCATACAGGGACAGTCTGCGTTGGTAACTGCGCAGAGATGGCTGCGGTCTCTATGGGGTGGTCTGAGCTGGCGACTGGGCAGGGGTGGTCTGCGCTGGTTACTGGACATGGATGGTCTACGCGCTGGTGTCAACACAGGTGTTCTGGCTGCTGCACGGTGATGGTCAGTGATGGTTGCTCGCGTGAAATTTTCCGGCATCTTCCGCGGTAATATTACCGCAAATTTACTCGCAGCGTTTTTTTTTTTTTTGTTGGAGCTCATTAAATGTCTACCGGCAGACGATAGATAGCATTGCCGATATTTGCGCCTGGAAAACAACACAAATGGTCTGCCTTTTGTGCATCCTCCCGTGCTGAAGCATATGCTTTGGACGCATGTTTGAGACTGCCGCGAGCCAATCAATAGGGTATCGAGCTGTTCACTATTCTTGGCCTCGATTGTATTCCTCATGCGTAGCTGTGTCCTATTTACCTAGTTTGAATACAGTAACACCCAATACATCGATTTGAGCATTTCGTTTTCTTCACCACTCAAGTATTGCTCAGCGTTACAGTTGAGCCTATGGATTCCCAGCAGTCATCTAACTTCTTCATGCACACATGTATACATATTTTAAACATGATTATTTTAAAAATAAATGTAATCCGAGTTCTTGCCAGGGTGGTTTTATGAGCCAGGGTCTTATTGCTGAGCAGAGCTTGTTGCGTGAACCCTGGCCCCGCCATCCGATCCATGAATTCCAGTTCAACGGCAGAATTTTCACCGAAAGTTTAATGTGCCGTCAATGCACCGCACGGCCGCCCAGGTAACTCGTCCCCGGCCTTATCGGGCCAGCTGCCAACTGACCCTCCCATCCGGGGGCAAAATGCGAGCGCGCGAGGCGACTCGAACCCGGTCTTGTTAGGACGGGGGAGACAAGTGCAGGCCGGAGCTCTAACCAAATGAGCTACCGGGGCGGCATATTGAAGGCCACCATTCCGTGGTTGAATTTCTGGACGAAAAAACGTTTTTGCTTAGTCTGCTTATTTGCAGCCTGAAAGCCGGTGAACGTCCGAGCGCCGGCAAACGGCGTTTGAAGTGGCATACATTGCAGTGCACTTCATATTCTCAATGGTTCCTTTGCGATGCAATGTGGGAGGGGCATCGTTCTGCCTCACCCCCACCCGGATGCCACGCCTGTGGTAATCGGGACTGTCGCAATTATTGCAACCCATTACGTTCACCTTCGTGTTCCACGAAGTGCGTGTGGCTCGCCCCACTTACGGACGAGCTGCTCGGCCCGGTGCTCGCGATTCCGAGCAGGGGAACAAAGGGCCACCACACTCCCATGTGCGAGCCCGCGGGCGAGCCACGCGAACCGACCGCCTCCCAGCGCGCGACGGCGCGGTGGGTCGTCTCCTCAGCCCTGCCGGCCAGTCTGGCGGCGCACGCCGTGCGGGCGGTTTGGCGCCCGATTCTAGGGGGTAAAACAGTGGTTATTTTCGGCTCAGAGTGTGCGTTTACGCGTTCCCGGTCTCAGGTGAGTTGTGCCCGTGCATCTGGAAGTGGCAAAATTACCAGCCAGGCGGCTTGGATTTTCCTGCCCCAGTACGTTGAAGATTTAATTCGAACTGATGTGATTGCTTTTAATTTGATGTAAAATGTATGATGTTGCCCACTTTCCTGCATCCTTTCCTGTTTAAGCGATGTTGTTAATTGCAGTGCCTGACAAAGTGTGCAAAGCGTCTCTAACCCCTCCCCCAATGGGAGTCCACCAGCAGGCTGGTTAAAACAGCTAAAAGAAAACTACGAATCGTGGAAGTTAGCAACCAGAATATTTACATCGTTAAAGAACAAGCTGTGTTGGGACCCTGGTTTCCACTCTTCCTGATCACACTGCATTTTCGTGATGTACCTATATTGATAGCTTCCGATAGCCTGTGCCCGTATATGCTTCATATCTGTGGTCGCCCCAGACCCACAAAATGCAGTTTCTCCTTTAGCGAAGTATTGTAACTATCACATCGTGTGGCATATTTTGCAATATGCAAATCAATGTGCAGGTTAGCATATGATGAATTGAGTCACAGCCAATAGTACAGTGACGTGTAATATAAGGTAACTCATGGAATACCGTTGGTATTTGTGATGAAAAATGTGGACATGACGATCCACTGTGGGTAGTTGGAAGAAAACTTG
Organism: Imbricaverruca yamaguchii; assembly: GCA_034440575.1. Classification (NCBI taxonomy): domain Eukaryota; kingdom Metazoa; phylum Arthropoda; class Thecostraca; family Neoverrucidae; genus Imbricaverruca; species Imbricaverruca yamaguchii. Next base: position 1,570,946 of record JAOTOL010001572.1, read on the forward strand.
TTAAAATTTACACCGAACCATAACCATCCATAGCTTTGGATGACGCTAAAATTGTATTGTCATGGTCGTCATGGTCGTTGCCGAATTGTGATGGATGTCACCAGTCATATCCATCACAATTACAGTCATCAGTCAAACCTTCACCCATCCAGAGGGCGTGGGTGGAGGCTTCGCCTTTATCCCCCCCCTCCTGCTTACTTGAAGCAAATTCTGCGTGACATGGTGCACAATACATATTATTGACCCAATCTATATTGTAGAGCCCTTCCCATGTCCGAGGAAACTGCTCGTGAGTAGTGTATGGATGCGAAGTAGGACGGGTTTATTTCCTACTTGATTATAGAAGCCAATTGCTCACTATGCCGGGTCTACCAGGCATTGTGCCTACCAGGCATAGTGCCTACCATTATAGCCCACCAGGCCAGTGGCTTGACTTGCATTCTGTTCCAGATGCACGTCAAAGGCGTGTCTTGTAGACTGTCTTGTAGACTGTCTTGTAGACTGTCTTGCAGTGTTGTGGTGTCCTTGAAGTCGAAGCGATTTGCTCCCTCAGAACCCCTGGTTGAATTGTCAGTAGGGTGCTGATTGCGATTTATAGGTACGTAGTACCTAGAGTCGTAGTTGAAGCTCCGATCGCCGATATGTCGGATCAGGCTGACCCGGAAGTGACAACCCTCCCACACCTAGCACGGCTGGGGTGGAGACGAATCTCACTGTGCACACGAGACTCGTTTGAAAAACGTGGCCCCAGGCAGAGTTTATGGAGCATATTCTTGAGAATGTTTTCAAATACAAAGCTTTGGGTTCCGGGATGTCTGCGTCCCCAATTCGATCAGGTACTTTCCAAGGCTGTTGGCGAATATTGTTCCAGACATTAATTGTTCCCTCCCTGTACCTACTCATCGCCCCTTTCCTACCCGTCCCGCAGTCCAGTGTTAAGTTGTCAAGTTTTAGGTTCCCTACATTACATTTTTTTTTGTCATTTAAAATGTTTTTCATGTCTTTCAGACTTGAATTTGAGTCGATGGTATAGGTACTTCTGACTGTACCTTTATCATTTGATTTGAGCTTCATGATTTCAGAAGAGCTATATTCGTTCAGAATGGGGAGAATAGCAACTGCTATAAACTGGTATTGTATGCCGCATCACATTATAGGCAATCCATTCACCTGAAATTGGTGTGAAATGTTCGTGTCACCATTCCTTATCAAGAGCATGTGAATGTTACCTCTAAACGAGAGAAAGGACACAAACTTCATAGGCATAAATCAAGGAGCAGGATGTCTATACTTTTCTGAGAAGGATGTCTACTGCGTGTTTAGAAAGTGGTATATTCCACCCTGTTTCACGAACAATTTATCACTGCCGTCCCCCACCGTGTTGCTACTTATGCTCTCTGTCCCTAGGACCTGACGTAATATCGTCAGGTAAGACCTAAGCGAAATATCACACCTAAGACGATATTATGGACGCTGCATGACAGACGCAGTCGATGCGCCTCCAGTAACCAACCAACCAATAACCAACCAACTAATGTATGTCCCTACTCATCCATGCCCGTAGTCCTCCATGTTCCTACCCTTTGCCCCTACTCATCTGTCGCCCTCCTCGTCCCTACTCCTCCCTGTCACCCTCCTCGTCCCTACTCCCTGTCACCCTCCCCTTCCATACTCTGTCCGTACTTTTCCCCGCCCCTACTCCACCTGGGGGACGAGTAGCCCAGGGGTAAGTTGCTCGTTTCACAATCGAACGGTTGTGGGTTCGAATCTCACCTGTCGCTACTCTTCGCCCGCGACCAATCGGCGTGAGAGATTGGCGACGCTACATGACTCAACGGTCGATGTGTCGTAAAACCAATAACCAACCAACCCTACTCCACCTGACCCTACTCCTCCCAGACCATACTCCTCCCTGACCCTACTCCTCCCTGACCTTACTCCTCCCTGACCTTACTCCTCCCTGACCTTACTCCTCCCTGACCTTACTCCTCCCTGACCTTACTCCTCCCTGACCTTACTCCTCCCTGACCTTACTCCTTCCTGACCTTACTCCTCCCTGACCTTACTCCTTCCTGACCTTACTCCTCCCTGACCTTACTCCTCCATGACCTTACTCCTCCCTGACCTTACTCCCCCAGTCCCTACTCCTCGTTCATACTCCTCCCCGCCCATCCTCCCCGTTCCTACTCCTCCACGTTCCTACTCCTCCCCGTTCATACTTGTCCATTCTCAGTGTTCCATCCCCGTCCTCTCCCCGTCGACCTGTTGGCTACTCCTAGTCGATGCCCCATGAATCATTACTGCGCGGGGAGGGGTACACCGCCACACCGCATGGACGTCAATCCTGGCTGTGTAGCAGCGGGGTCACCTTGAGCATTAGTCCGAGCCTCGCGATTGGCTCTATGCCCGCGTATCGCGACATAAACCCACTGCCAAAAGCCGTTTTGAACAATGGACTATATGACGGCATGCATTGCCTATGTGTCAATCTTACTATAGCGTGTCCGATAAATAGATGGATATCTACCTGGCTTGCATTGCTTAGCGTCGCTGCCATTGTCATGATGTCTAAATCTCCTATGGCCCCAATGTCCCAGCGAACTCGATGCTGCTTTCCATTATTGGTCGACACGAAAATCTCCAAACGTGAGTTTGACGAGGTGTTCAACTTTCGAGGATTTGCATGCCGAACAGCGGAGACGCCATTTTGGATGGGATCTCCTCGCTTGGTCAACATGTTTTCAAAGTGGCGCTTGCGATTCACACTGGTCACTTTTGATGTCAACATCTCGCTTTGCACTATTCTGCAGCATAGCAACCCGATGTGGCATTTTTCGTTGCGTTAGTCATACCTAGTAGGGTGGACGAATTATTTACGCTCGATGAACGTACGTTTTAATTATACGATGTGCAGCGGGTAGACGGAAAATTGGGTGGAAGGAGTGTGATTGATATTGGTGGGCACGCGTGCGTTACGCTAACTCGCACGTGGGCTACGATCACGCATGTGGTACGCGATCACGTGTGTTCGATATATCGATCGATAGACGCTAGACAACCATTAACTAGGCAATTAACCATGCACTTTTCATGCGCCTTTCAGCACAAATTAATCACTCGATATATCGACCGAGACCGAGTACACGGGGTTGGATGTGGGGTAGATAATCTGCTTTAACTTGGGATATATAATTTTTTAGGCTGTCTGATTCTCTTCTTTTTTTTCCAGTTCTTTTGCTATATTCCCCTTGTACCCATAATCAAAATGACCCATGTGGCTCTTACTAAGCCTTAGGACCTTGGCTTTATCACCTGGATTTTTGTGTGTTACAATATCAGAACACCGAGCTGACTAGGGAGAACCACTCGTAATTTAAACCGGAACAAAGGTTCTGACCATGGTTCTGAAGTATGGCTGAACAGAGCAGAAACATCGCTTTGAGCGCCAAACGACCACACGTTAACATGACCTTAAAAGGGAACTAACCACCGAACCAATGGCTGAAGTTCTTGCGTGGACCCCTGAGGCTGTGGGGCCCAGCATGTTGGAAGTGCTCACGTGCGGCGCGTACCGTTACCGTTCCGCCAGTGTTGTTTCGGGTGGAAATTGGCGATGAGTCACGCTCAGAGAAGACTGGTGATGTGTCGAGTTTGGAAGCTTCTCTGGCTTGACGACCGGCTTTTGAGTCGCGTGCGTCGGGGTGGCCTTGCCCCAGGTGCAAGTTGCCTGGGGAAAGTCCACAATTCTTGGAGAGGTAAATTGTGCATCATTATCAGTTGGAATGATAAATCACTGCGCGTTGTCGGTGTTCTAGGTCAAGTTTGTGCCGGCGTCAGTGCTTTAGAACGTATTTGGTTCTGTTCGGTAGATACAATTCGCCGCGAGGTGAAATTTACCAGACTAATGATTCGATGCGCCAATAAGCCCAAACAACCAACCATGCGACTAATGATTACCAGAACCGATCGTCACTCGACTATAGGCGGAGTGGCCTGCTTTTTTTTTTGCTGACCCTAAAAAAAACATGCGTCAATAACGGTACAAGGCTGCCGCGTCCCCACGGCCCGCTGCTCACCGTCCCGCCACACAAAAAAAAAGGTCGCCCAGGTGCGCCCGGGCGGGCGACGAGGGTGAGGCTGCCCCGATGTGGGCCACGTCTGGGCGGGACCGTCCCGGCCCTGTCCGGGCCGCTCTGGCGCGCTGAGCTGTGAGGGGCGCGCGCGGTTCCGGTGCGGCCCGTATGTCGCAATAGTGTCCTAAAATTACTTCACCATTAACTGTGTGGATGAAGAAAGAAATTGCTTGGGAATAGTGAAAGATTGGAAGAAAATAAAGGATTGTCACTTAAGGATTAAAAAGCGGAATGCCTTTCACTTCAGTCACATGCATTTTACATTTTTTAGCAGTCGTTTGTATGACTGCCCACACATGTAGTAAAATGGTAAAAACCTAAGACGAGGATTAAATAGCACAATTCCATTAACTGTGAATTTCCAGGTCACATGGTCAATTATTTTACACTGTCGCAACGGCGGCCGTCAGCGCGGCCGGCGGAACTGGCGCCAGTGGGGCAGCCGGACCGGCCCCGGCCGCCGCGTGCATTCCTCCCTCCGCCGCCGCCGCCGGCCGGCTCACGGCGCGGCGGAGCAGCCCGGTCGACCGGCCGACACGGACGCGTGCCCCTCTGAAAATGATGCCTCCGGGAGGCAGTAGCGGATCTCTGTCGATAGCCATGCAGATGACGCGCCCGAACGCCCCCAGGATGCTGGTTTGGGAGAGTCGCACGGTTTAGGCCGTATGGAGCCCGTTTGGGCCATTTTTCAGTTTCGGCCGTCTTTCAAAGCTTTTTTCACAAGTAGGCTTGTGGCGCTAGGGCTTCAGGGGTGTTGATCGTAATCATATAGTTTCTTTAGGAACGCTAGAAATAGATAATTCGCCTGCGGGGCTGGGCAGAAAACGTTGCGTGAGGAGCGTTTCAACCTAATCAAACCTATCCCTCCCCCTGACCCTTCAGTACAAGGGGATTATTTGCAGGTGTAAAATAATTCCTGTGGAAATTCAATAAAAAAGTTTTTATTCTTTTTTTTTTTTTTGGGGGAAAAAAAATATAAAATAAAGTAAAAAATTTTTTTTTATTTTTTTTTTTTTTTTTTTTTTTTTTTTTATACAGAGCCAGGGAAATACGACTGAGTATTGTCGCCAGAGAACGAGTTATATTTATTTACCTCAGGATTGACTCGCTCGTCAAGCAGGTAGCTGTAGCAGGCTAAAACCATGTTTTATCCATCGTTGGAACCGACCGGACAAAATAGTTTTGTCCACATTTGTTGCGACACCTCACATTCGCAATATCGAATTCAGCTAACGTGTGATGTTTGTTAGTGGAGGGTGAGTAAGTTATGAATCCAGCTGGCATGGCAATGTTTATTATGTTATCAGCTCTGTACTGCTTCTCTTCCTAGGGGTAAGTTGCTCATCACACAATCGAAATATTGTGGGTTCGAGTCCCACCTATCACTAATTTTCACTCCCGACCAATCGGCGTAAGATATTGGCAACGCCGCATGAGTCAATGGTCGATGTGTCGCAGAACCAAACAAAAACACCACCTGCCTCTCTTCCGCGCTTGCTTGTTCTGGTGCCTTCGAGGCGAAGCAGAAGCGGTCGTCAATAATAAACGGTGGTGTTACGCTACCACCACCCACGGAACAGGACTTCGCGGTGGTTGTTGGTTGGTTGTGGTTTGGTGGTGGTGGTTGTTGGTATTTACTACACGTCGACCGTCAGATCGATATGGACGCCACGAAATGCGGCGGTGAAAGTTCACACGGATGTGCCGCAGGCAATGCCAGGCTATTCGCCTGCACGCCAAACAACTGCCCCCCCTCCCCCTGGCAGATCCTACCGTCCGGGCACACGGCCCGACCGCCGCTGACGTCACGGTCGGCGGCTGCCAGCTGTCTCACGGTCAGCTGACCAAGCGTTTTTAGCCCGGCGGCTAAAACGGCGCGGGGCCGTCGCGTTGTTGTGTATTTTCTGTGTGGAGGGGTCTGCCGTTGTTTCGTCCCATCGGGCGGAGATGAACTGCGGTCTGCTGGTGCCGGCGCTTCCTTTGTTTAGCCTCGGGACCTACGCAGTTCACTCCAAGGTTCACAGCCGAGCCTGTCGTGTCTCGTGCCTGCCCTCCAGAGGGTATTTGAATGATGACTCACTTCTTTTTTTGTCATGAGGTGCGTCGCATGGCCAGTGCAGTAGTTGCGCCAGAAAGCCCCCCCCACTGTCGTGAGGTCAAACTTAGCGGCTATGGGCGCTGCATGACCTCGGCAGTCGATGCGCCCCTGAACTCCAATAACCAACCAACCAAACTTAGCGGCTTGAAATGGGCTTTTGTAGGAACAAACGGGCTGGAGTTTAACATTCCACTCCGTTGCCCCCAAATATGAACCCCAATGCGGACCGGTCGACCTCATTGATTTTCAGCTCAATGCCGTGATTGCCCTCTACTCCAATGAAGTTCATAGATGACACCCTTGGCGTATGACTGGGCGGACCGTATAAGCACTATAGTTGGCGCACCATTAATTTAGCGCCGCACAGGAGCTGCTTTTCCGTTCATCTAGGAAAACCAACTAGCCAAGGTCCTTCCGCGTACAACGAAGAGGTAAGCTCCTTCCACTGTTAGCACGTGCAACGGTGCCGGGTGCGCGCCCGTTTCTGCTCGGACAGCGTAAGGCCGACATGCTAATCTCCATCATCTGCATTCCAAGCGGGTGAGGTGTACGGAAGAGTCTGGACACATGGAGCGCTAGTCGCTGGCGTCATCTGAGCCGACGGCACACATGGCGGACGGACTGGGTCTGTTGGAGCGTCGGCCGTTTGCTGGCAGAGTGCCCATGTTTGGGAGCGGGGTTGGCAACGTGCATCAGCTGGTTAATATCGGCGACCCGGCATCGGCATTTGGCGGCGTGACGCATTGGCCTTGTGCAAGAGACCGTGACGGGTTTGCGATTTCTGCATCCGACAGCACTCCGTATCCGGGAGATATGGGCACGTTGTGAACTGTGCGGGCTAACAGCTCTCGCCAGTGCGTGGCTCTTACCGGTTGATGCCACTGGAAGCACTACGTTTTGTCGACATTTTTCCAACCTTAGTTCGTAGTAGAGCAGCAATGTTTAGGGAGAGTTTAGATTTGGTTTAGTTTAGTTTAGTTTAGAGTTTAGTTTAGTACCAGTTTAAAAATTCAATGCAGAACCTTTTTTGAATGATTTGTCCACGTTCAGTGCGCTATGGCTAAGCTTCAAATTCCCTTCAGTTATAAGGGAACCACTTCATCTGCTGTATAGGCTGAGCAACTTTACACAGAGTGCCATTTGACTCGATTGTACTATAAAACATAAGTCTACGTCAAACTTGGAAGGCACCTGGCTTTCGCCTTCGGTATGTTCGAATTTCATTGGTACTTATATCACGTGTTGGATCTTTGTCCATATTTCGTATATATGGGCGCTGTATGACCGAAGCAGTCGAAGCGCCCCTAAGCCCAAATAACCAGCTAACCAACCATGTTTGGTATATGGAGCTGGAAAGTATACGTGCCACCCTGCTGTCTGGCGGTTATGTTCCTCCCCTCCCACACGTGCCACCCTGCTGTCCGGCAGGTATGTTCCTCCCACATGTACCACCCTGCTGTCCGTCGGGTATGTTCCTCCCACATGTACCACCCTGGTGTCCGGCGGGTATGTTCCTCCCACATGTACCACCCTGGTGTCCGGCGGGTATGTTCCTCCCACATGTACCACCCTGGTGTCCGGCTTGTATGTTCCTCCCACATGTACCACCCTGGTGTCCGGCGGGTATGTTCCCCTCCCACATGTACCACCCTGGTGTCCGGCGGGTATGTTCCTCCCACATGTACCACCCTGGTGTCCGGCGGGTATGTTCCTCCCATATGTACCACCCTGGTGTCCGGCGGGTATGTTCCTCCCACATGTACCACCCTGGTGTCCGGCGGGTATGTTCCTCCCACATGTACAGTGTGAAAATATTGGCTTTTCGTTAGGTGTGAGATGTCGATACGAGCACAGTAGGATGTCGAAATTTGTCATGAAATTAGTATCATTCCAAGTGCCTTTGATGTTTTTCAGACTTAAATTTGAACCAATGTTTGTACCCTCATCGTTTTTTTTTTAATATTCAAATATGTTAGGAAGAGCTATATTTGGGATAGGGAGATAAAAAATAATATACACCCTGGTGATGTTCGCATTATGAATAATCCATTTACCTGAAATTGCATTGCCGAATATTTGTGTACCACCACCCCTTATCAAGAGCATGATCATGCTACTTAACAAACGAGGTAATGTTAGAAAGGAGACACTTCATAAGCACGCATCAAGAAGCAGGATGTCGATACTTCTTGGAGCAGGATGTCGATTGAGTGTTCAGAAAGTGGTAAATTCCACCCTATTTTGCGAATAATTTAACACTGCACATGTACCATCCTGCTGTCCGGGGGGTATGTTCCTCCCACATATGCCGCCCTGCTGACTGGCGGCGACACGCCACCATGTCCGGAAGTCACGCACCTCCGACCACGCGCGACTCTGTCACGCCGCGGCCGGCATACGCTCCGCTACGTGCAGCAGCGCTGAACTGTTGGCGTTTCGTCAGGTGTGATATGTGGAATAAGCAGTATTACGATGCCACTGTTCATCAGAAAATGATGTCACTTAACCCGCGCCGTCTTTCCGGTCAAATCCTCACACCCCGTCTCGGGGGGGGGTGAAGACCCCTCTAAAATCTAAACTAAGTATTGCACGAAAACGAAAGCGGTGTCATCGGAAAGCGCTCGACGGGTAGGGTCCGGGTCCACCCCGAAAACAATTTCCCCCCAAAAGTGACGTCACCAAGGGGCTAGATTTTCACGACTTCATTGTTTTTGGCTCTGAGGAGTTCATTTTGGGGGATATATGGAAAACAAAATTTATTTGAAATAAGAAAGGGACAGCGAAATCGACGAGGGCTTTAATCCCCCACCCCACCCCCACCCCAATTTTTAGTTTAATTTAAAGTTTTGAGTTTCCGACTTTTCATTAATTTTACTTTTCCAATGGGTAGAGCAGACCGAGAAACATTGTTGGAAGTCAATTTGCCCACATAAAAAATGCTTATTTTAGCCAGAATCCTCGCTTTGAAATCCAAGTTGGCAAATACGCAAAATTTATATGTAGTCAAAACCGAAAAAAAATCCACTCGCACGTTTTGTTGCATCCCTAAAGATAAGCAAACGCTCAAAGTTTCATGAAAATATCTGTAAACCTTTAAAGCGTGACGACTCATTGAACGTTTTTGGAGGTGACCTCACTTGACTTAACTAACTCATTGACCCTAGATAACCTGACTTCAATATTTTGAAACATCGTGCCAAATTGATGTGGGAAAAGGTATGCCAAATTTGGGCGCGCTGCCACGCGCCGTTCGTTCACTATCCGCGAAAAAAAACCTGAGGGGGGCCGTTGAAGACCCCCGAGACGGGACGGATTAATATTCATTGAGTTTCCTTTGGACTCAGTCTGAAACCAAGATCGTGCTTAGAACTACACTGCCGGTTTTTTTTCCTGCGGGTAGCTATACCCGTGCCACGAACAGCTGGTATTGTACGAGATCACCATAGATGACCACATTGCCTGAAATTGTATGACCAGGTGTGCATGTATCGGTGTCCCCAACAGTGAACATGTGATTCTTACTCACCTGTCAGGAACGAGTCATGACGGCTGCCTAAACATACATTTCGAAGCACGACGTGACAAACTTGTGGACGGGATATCGATTGGGACTCCGGTGATTTACTGGGACTCCCTTCCCTCCTCACCATTGTTTTGAATGCTCGACAGCTATTTCGATGCGTATCTTCACGGTTATTTATGCTACTTGGCGGGTGGCCCAGGGCGCCGCGTAGAAAAAGCGCACGTGCAAACATCAATGACTGGAGGCTTTCAAGACGTTGCCGGTTGGCCTTAGGTTCGTACCAGGTGCCGGTTTTAGGTCCGATGCTGAAATTCATGCCTCGGTGTTTCCTTGGAGGTGTCCGTGTTGCAAGTATTCGAAGGTGTGAAAGACTGGAACTTTAAGACATGTATTCAGCATGTCCTAGAGCAAGTGGAACGGGTTCCCTCCCGGATTCAGATCACATCGGTAACCTGGCACGGAAAAAAGATACTTAACCTTGCATGAAAAGAAAACCCGAAATGACCACTGTCCTACATGGCTTTAGAATACTCCGGAATCGATTTTCTGGGTATTGATGCATCTTGGACGAGCTGAGGAAAATTATGTCACGGGCTGGTCTGTATCGTCAACGACGCTTTTAGTGTCCAGTGGTGTGGCTCACTTCAACGGCGAGTAAGCAGAAACAACAATAGGCGTGTTTCGCTGATCAATGGCGTCAGTCGTAAACGGTGGGTCCAAATGCATTTCCGGCTGCGGGTCACATTTCGATGGTTGTCAACGTTTGCTTTAAAACATGTAGATAGCACCTGAATTTACTAATAATAAATAAATAACATCTGGCATACAAGCAAGCTTCATTACCATTATTTTCATTCGACAGAAACGAGTTGATGGCTGCAGGTGGTATTTATTTCACGCATTGTGAACTTGAAAACTACTCGAGTCGGCATCGCCCATTTTTTTCTCAGAAACCGGTGCAGGACGTTTTCCAGCTTTTTCAGTTTCGCTGAAAATTCCAAATCGGGTAGGGAAGCGGTTGAAAACAATAAGACCAAAAAGCCGCTATCGAGCAAGGATACCAAAGACAGCGGCATCCAAACCCAAGACTCACGGCTGAGCTAATAACCAGAAACTTCCCGGGGCGGCGCGATTTATCTTCGCGGGAAAGTGATAAATAGCTGTTCATTATGTTGATGAATGCGACTGTACATCATCTTGCAGAAAAATGAAGTGCGGAGAAAGAAAATGAAATGCGGCCATACGTTTTTGGCTGTTCAGCGCTTCTATCACGTCAGCGCTGGATCCGTGATGTACTCTAGTCGATTAATTTGTGGAATTATTGGACCACACACATGTTTTATAAATCACTCAAATTGTAGCCTTTTCTCCGTGTAGTTGTAGAGAGGTCAGATCCAGTCGTAATGACATGCAGCGTCCTTTGTGCTGTTGGCCGCATACATGCGGGAAACAAAACTGTCTCCAGGCGCTCCATTTCAGGTTGAAAATACACGATTTTGCGAAAAGGCGTGACACTTAGCACTGTGTCGCATGGCGGCGTGCTTTTCGCCGTACGCAACGGATGCTCTTGCAGCCAAATATGCATTTCGTCTATTCTGCTGCAGCCCCCATGGCTACAGATCCCACCCCATCTTCTACTGCCCGCATGGCGACAGATCGGGGTCAACCTTGGCCTGTCATTGAGTGACATCCGACATGCCGATATGAACACTTTCGAATGCGTGCATTGAGCAGGATGCGGACGCATACGGACTGGCTGATCCACGCCGGCTAATGGAAGCTCGGTAGTGGATTAGGATGTCTGTGTATTTCTTTTGTATGTCAGTCGCACAAAGATACTTTTGGACTTCCAAGACTATCTTTTTACGGCAGAGCTGTATGCCATTCCCCATGTTATTTGTTTAAAAAACGTGACGATAGAGTCTGCGCCAAAAACCACTTGCTACTCCTCTATCAGTGGACTTGGCTCCAAAAGCGTTTAATCACGACAGCCATATCGTGCACGACCGCACGGCAGGCTTGGTTCTCTATGATGGGGAAGCTGGTGAAGTTTGCTTGCGGGTGCCAAGTCACGTAGCCTGGCTGGCAATGACTGCGAGGAGAGCCGCTGCCGATGGCCGTGACCCGTCTGACCCTTCCTCTGGAGACTTCAGGGCGTCAATATTTTCTTTTGTGCATCGAAAATGGTAATTCATTTGGAACAGGAAGCTCAGTAAACAAACTGGGCCGGGACGTGGCAGTCTTAATTTCGTGCAGACAGAAGTTGCTCCCTGTCCAGGATTGGATATACATTAGTGGCACGAAAGTGCCTCTCAGCCAGATGTGATCGTCCTCTTTTGAACCCTCAATTACCTAGTAGTCGACGCGCCCTTAAGCCCAAATAATTATTAAATCGATCGGCCTCCGTGCGCGTGGTGTTCCACCCCATTCACAGTGCGCCGTGCACTTGTTACGCCGTGTGGTGCAAGCCTATGTTTCTTGTCAATGCGTAGGGTGTCGGTAGCGCAGTGCTTAAACTGAGCGCCTGGAATACCAGAGGTGCGGTGTTCGATTCCCCGCGATGCCCGTCCTTCCTGCCGGGGTCAAAAATAGGCGACGCCGTATTCTGAGATGACGTCAACTGCTGAGTGCGTCCTAGAGCCACAGCTAAACAATCGCCTGCCCATGTCTCTCCCACCGTATGTTCCTGCCGTGTTTTGAAGCAAAACAAGCCGTTGCTGAATTGTTGGCATCCAAAATATTATGCTCCCCCCCCCCCAAAAAAAAAAAACATCGTTTTTTCTCATTTCGATGTTGAGTAGTACTGTTTGACAAAACCAGTCTTTAATAAGATTCGCGGGATGGTGCAGTCTGAGATTCTTGTGTCACGGGTCTCGAGAAATTCCAGGCCATTTTCGATTACGTAAGAATCTTCCTATCTGCATCCAGGACAGCAATGTAAAAGTCAAACCCTGGTCCCTGCCCATGTTTTCCCCGTCACGTATCTGTCTCCTATGTGGTGAGGAATCTCGTGTTCCCCGCCACATTTCCCAAACTCCGGTACTTGTGAGACGGTCTGTGTTCCAGTCACGTATCCCAGTCCCCTGTGTAGTGAGAGCCTGTGCCCCTGTCATGTCCCCCAGTCCCCTGCACTCGCAGTGAGACAGTCCCATGTGTAGTGGGAGCCCGTGTCCCCGTCATGCTCCCCAGTATCCGGTACTCTGTGAGACAGTCCGCGCCGTCCGTGATGTTCTCCAGTTCCCCGGTACTCGCAGCGAGCCAGTCCGCGCCGTCCGTGATGTTCTCCAGTTCCCCGGTACTCGCAGTGAGCCAGTCCGTGCCGTCCGTGATGTTCCCCAGTTCCCCGGTACTCTCAGTGAGCCAGTCCGTGCCGTCCGTGATGTTCCCCAGTTCCCCGGTACTCTCAGCGAGCCAGTCCGTGCCGTCCGTGATGTTTCCCAGTCCACTGTGTAGGCAGTAATAAAAAAAAAAAAGTCTGTAGATTTAATTATTTAGTATTGTATGACTGCCACTGTGAAAAGTAACCGGATGTCCAATTCCATTATAATTTCAGCCACATGGTCATTATTTTAACTGTTGGAGCCAGTCCGTGCCGTCCGCGATGTTCCCCAGTTCCCCGGTACTCGCAGTGAGCCAGTCCGCGCCGTCCGCGATGTTCCCCAGTTCCCCGGTACTCGCAGTGAGCCAGTCCGCGCCGTCCGCGATGTTCCCCAGTTCCCCGGTACTCTCAGCGAGCCAGTCCGTGCCGTCCGTGATGTTCCCCAGTTCCCCGGTACTCCAGCGAGCCAGTCCGCGCCGTCCGCGATGTTCCCCAGTTCCCCGGTACTCTCAGTGAGCCAGTCCGCGCCGTCCGCGATGTTCCCCAGTTCCCCGGTACTCTCAGCGAGCCAGTCCGCGCCGTCCGTGATGTTCCCCAGTTCCCCGGTACTCTCAGTGAGCCAGTCCGTGCCGTCCGCAGCGGCCACCGACTCTGCGACGCCATCGAGCGACTCTGCCGGCTCGGCGACGCCGGCCACGCCGGCGCTGCGGCGGCTGCACAAGCGCAACGAGCGCGGCGAGACCCGCCTGCACGTGGCCACCATCCGCGGCGACCTGGGACAGGTGCGCCGCCTGCTGCGCGACGGCGCCGACTGCAACGCGGCCGACTTTGCCGGTGAGTGCCGTCACCCCTGCCGCCCCCGTCGTCCCCTGGCGCTCGCGCCCCCTCCCGCTCGCGCCCCCTCCCGCTCGCGCCTACCCCGTCCCGTGGCGCCCGGCCGCCCGGCCTGCAGGTCATATGGGGTGATGGGGCCTGCAGGTCATATGGGGTGATGGGGCCTGCAGGTCATATGGGGTGATGGGGCCTGCAGGTCATATGGGGTGATGGGGCCTGCAGGTAATATGGGGTGATGGGGCCTGCAGGTCATATGGGGTGATGGGGCCTGCAGCAGGTCATATGGGGTGATGGGGCCTGCAGGTCATATGGGGTGAGTAGTCCATGGGTGTGACAGTCCGTCTCAGAACCGAGAGGTTGCGGGCTTTGGTTCCTCCTGTCGGGGGACGAGTGGTCTAGGGGTAAGTTACCCGTCTCGCAATCGAAAGATTGTTGGTTCGAGTGTCACCTGTCGCTACTCCTCGCCCGCGATCAATCGACGTGAGCGATTGGCGACGCTACATAACTCAACGGTCGATGTGTCGTAAAACCGATAACCAACCAACCCTGCTGTCGGTACTCTTCGCCCGCGGCCAAGTGGCGGGATAGATCAGGGACTGTGTGACCCAATAGTCCGTGCGTGTTGTGAAACAAAGCTGACGACCACCAGCACCTGCGCAGGAACGACTTTGAAGTTTGTGGGGTGAGTGTGGGCGATCTAGAGATGACCGGTTCGATTCTGAGCGCAGTCGGCCCCCTGCCGATTGGCATGTCACTCTTCAAAGAAAGGTGGGGGACTCCTGTCTATTTGCGTTCGCTCGAGCAGCTGCACGATCGACACAGTCGATGCGTTCGCTCGAGCACTTCCAATGCCGGCTTGGACATCGCAAATGCGTAGGCGGCTCAACATGGTGCCCAGTAGACCGGCAACTCCATTGCGTTGTGGTCGCACCAGCTACAGCATTGCTGGAACCTCCGAATCGTTTCTCTGAAACTCCACCCCGTCTCCACAAACTGGCGTAAATGTTAACTGTCGAAGTTTGTAGGGAAGCCACAGAGTCTGAAGGACGGCCCCGCGAATTCGGGAGCTTGTATGACCGCGATGCTAACACCTCTGTCAGTGGAGTGACCAGGAGCCAGGAGTGGGGTGACCAGGAGCCAGGAGTGGGGTGACCAGGAGCCAGGAGTGGGGTGACCAGGAGCCAGGAGTGGGGTGACCAGGAGCCAGGAGTGGGGTGACCAGGAGCCAGGAGTGGGGTGACCAGGAGCCAGGAGTGGGGTGACCAGGAGCCAGGAGTGGGGTGACCAGGAGCCAGGAGTGGGGTGACCAGGAGCCAGGAGTGGGGTGACCAGGAGCCAGGAGTGGGGTGACCAGGAGCCAGGAGTGGGGTGGGGTGACCAGGAGCCAGGAGCCAGGAGTGGGGTGACCAGGAGCCAGGAGTGGGGTGACCAGGAGCCAGGAGTGGGGTGACCAGGAGCCAGGAGTGGGGTGACCAGGAGCCAGGAGTGGGGTGACCAGGAGCCAGGAGTGGGGTGACCAGGAGCCAGGCCACGTTTCGAGAAAACTGTCTGTTTTTTTTGCGTATCCGGGGAATGCAAAATGGACGTAGTGTGAGAGAAGAATGTCGTTGTCCAGTTTGTAAGATGTGACGCTTTTGGGTTTCATGAGCGTTCCTCGTCGATGATGTCGATGTCGAAGTGTGCACCTTCGAGTATAAACGCGCGGACGTGGGCCGTCGAAGAAATGCACCAGTTCGACGCTGTTCGCTCGTCTCATTAAATTATATATATTGTAAGTGAAATTTGGCGATTATCTCTTCTCACTTGTTTTTACTCATGGGCGCTAAATGACCCCGTGGTCGGCGCGCCCTTAAACCCAAATAATAGGTTGTTCTTACTCGACTCACCTGTACTGTACAGCACATCGTAATTTTAGTGGTTTGCATAGATGCCTGTGCAAGTTAGTGCACGCGATAGCCCGAGTATAGCTGCCATCTCGCATAGGTTTGGTCTCCTCGCCTGCTAACGTCAACCTTGGCGGCTTTCCAATATGATGGCACAAACTGGTTAATACCGGCGACCTGACGAAACATTTGCCGCCGAGACACATTCAGCCTTGTGCGGTGGACCGTGACAGGTTTATGGTTCTGCGTTCTGAGGTTCTCTCCGGATCCCGGAGATATCCCAGCCCATCGCGGCCCGCTGCGGGCGAACAGTTTTTGCCAGTCGGTGGGTTTTGCCGGTTAATGCCATTCACATGGCGGGTCGTCGGCAGCTCAGTGGCTAGGCTGGGCGTCTGGCATGCCAGAGGCACGGTGTCAGATGCCCCGCGATGCCCCCCTTCTGCCAGGATGAGAGGCGGTCGACGTCGTACGTCCCAGCTGCTGAGTGCATCGCAAAGCCACAGCCAGCCAACCAGCCATTGGCAGGGCAGAAGCTTGCCAGCATTGTGCCGACCCTGCGGCCTGTGCTATTTCCTTTTGTTATTTTTCCATTTCCGGTCGTGTGCCACATCTGGTCACTACTCATTGGCCACCGTGATCAAAACACGCTCGGATAGCTCAGAATTATGCTCGTCGATCATCAGACTGCATCCGGGACGCCGTTCTGGCGACTGTCTGATCCAGTTACGACTGCCTGATTATGACTGCCTCATCAAATCAGACTCAACGTTAGCAGGAATCTGACCTGGAGACAAGGTAGCTAAAAACGTGAGCATGCCATCAGTGTGCCTGAAGAATCGCACTCAACCTCGAGAAACTATACTTCGACCGGGTCCGTAATATTAATGGGATGAGTACCCTGAAGCTTTGTTTGTTGGAAAAATACTGGGTGGCTACGCTTTCTTTCTATTCTTATCAGCAATTCATTTTCGATTCAGGTTAGTTATTGGGGCTTTAGGGCGCATTGACTGCATTGGTCGCGTAGCGCCCACCATTTTCGATCCTAAATAGCTGGTGTTCGTCGTAGTATTAATTTTGCATTTGATTTGCAGAGTGGCAAACCACCACATCCCGGTAGTCTTCACCCATGACAGTCGTACACGAAATCTGATAGGCTACCGTACTAGAAACGGGCTGAACTTTCCGATTCGTCTTCTGGTGATACTGCGATATTTCGGCAAAGCTAACAACGGAATACAGTGTGTAGTGCACATGTACTATACACAAGAATGCAACCAACATGAACTCAGTTACTTTCGGGACACCGCTTTCCAAAGTGCATGTTAAAGTACTGATGCAGTACCAGAACAAGCGCCTTATTATTCGCAGTGGAAAATTTGTTGCTGCCAGTTTGAGATAAGCCTGTTTTCTTTCCCACGCTGGTCAGAAATGTTATCGGGCTCCGTTTCCAACGCCAAGTGTCGACGTGTGGAAATCCGCCCGCCGGGACCAGTGTGCGTGTCTCCGGTGTGCAGAGTGGACGGACCGAGGGGACGAGTAGTCCAGGAGTAAATTGCTCGTCTCCCAATCAGAAGGTTGTGGGTTCGAGTCTCGCCTGTCGCTACTCTTCGCCCGCGACCAATCTGTGGGAATGATTGGCGACGCTGCACGACTCAATGGTCGGTGTGTCGTGAAACCAACAACCAACCAACCGACGCCGGCCGACGGACCGAGGCGTGGGCGTGTTCCGCCACCGGACGCGGCCGGTAAATGCGTACATGCTCGTCAGCTGTTCGGCGCTGGGGGCGGGGCGGGAAATTGGTTCACCGCCCGCCGAGTGAGCTTCTAATCAGGCCGTTCGGAGCCACTCCGGGATTATGTGCTCGTGTTCGGACGCCGGCCGCACTGCCTCTGCCCCCGGCAGGGCTGCTCTGCCGCCGGCTGCACTGCCTCTGCCGCCGGCAGGGCTGCTCTGCCGCCGGCAGGGCTGCTCTGCCGCCGACTGCACTGGCTCTGCCGCCGGCGGGCTGCCTCTGCCGCCGGCAGGGCTGCTCTGCCGCCGGCTGCACTGCCTCTGCCGCCGGCAGGGCTGCTCTGCCGCCGGCAGGGCTGCCTCTGCCACCGACTGCACTGGCTCTGCCGCCGGCTGCACTGGCTCTGCTGTCGGCAGGGCTGCCTCTGCCACCGACTGCACTGGCTCTGCCACCGGCAGGGCTGCCTCTGCCGCCGGCTGCACTGACTCTGCCGCCGGCAGGGCTGCCTCTGCCGCCGGCTGCACTGGCTCTGCCGCCGGCAGGGCTGCCTCTGCCGCCGGCAGGGCTGCCTCTGCCGCCGGCTGCACTGGCTCTGCGCCGCCGGACTGGCTCTGCCGCCGGCAGGGCTGTCTCTGCCGCCGGCAGCTGCCTCTGCCGCCGGCTGCACTGCCTGCCGCCGGCTGCACTGCTCTGCCGCCGGCTGCACTGGCTCTGCCGCCGACTGCACTGGCTCTGCCACCGGCAGGGCTGCCTCTGCCGCCGGCTGCACTGACTCTGCCGCCGGCTGCACTGGCTCTGCTGTCGGCAGGGCCGGGCACTGCGATGTTGGCGCTGTGGTTGATCAACCCTGCCTGCGTCCACGCCGCCGGCAGTGGTGGGCGTCGCCGGCACTGATATGTCTGAGCTGGTTCTGCCGAACGGCCCGTCGTGGTGACGATCGGTCTAGCAGTTCTGTGGAGGGCAGCAGAGGTGGACCCAGAAATTTTGATGGGAGGACTTATTCTGCAGGAGCGCCATTTCTATGGGTGGGAGGAGTGTCTTTTCCATTCTGAGGGGCGCCGTTGGTTGCTTGGTTGGTTATTGGAGTTTAGCATCGACTGCATCGGTCATGCAGCGCCCGGGGCGCCATTGGCTGAGAAGCTAGTTAGCGGGGGGTGGGCACTGGAGGGGCGCCATATCCCTATCGGGTAGGCACATCCCCGGCTTCCTCCTGGGTCCGCCACTGGAAGGGGTGGGGCACTGGAGGTGCGCCATATCTCTATCTAGAAGCCAAATACCCGGCTTCCTCCTGGGTCCGCCACTGTTAGGGCGGGGGCTCCGGATCGGGCCCACGTGCGCGCCGGCGGCGTCACCGCGGCGAGCGGCCGAGCGATGCGCTCCGATTGTGCAGCGAGGGAGCGGCCGGCGCCGTCGGCCGAGCGGCACGTCTGGTCACGAAGCCCGCCGGAAAGTGAACCACCGGACGGCAGCCGCGTTCCCACGGCGCTGCGTTTCGCGGTCACATTCGAGGCGCGGTTGTGGGCGAATTTCGCGCTCGGCTCTCGCGCTGCGCGGCTCCGCGTGGCCGGCTGGGGCTTTCTCGCGTGGCGCTGGCGGGTTTGGTAGCCGCCGCTCCTGCCGGCGTGAAGGGCTCCACCGGTCGACGCTGAAATGCAAGGTCGAAGAACTGGAACGAAGTTGACGTGTTCTTCGGGTTGCGTTAGAGTGCAGTCGCTGCTTCTTTCAGTGTCTTAGCCAGAGTTGGGAATATGCTGGGGGAAAACTGCGTTTTGCCACATCGCTGGTTTAGCCCGTTATGGCATCACCTGCTAACGTTGGCTTCAGCATTTACTTCCTACGTATACGTGTTGCCTTAGCGCCTACGTATACGTGAACTATCGCGGGGACGAGTAGTCTACGGGTAAGATGCCAGTCTCGCAATTAAATGATTGTGGGTTCAAGTCTCACCTGTCGCTACCCTTCGCTCGCGGCCAATCGGCGTGAGAGATTGGCGACGATACACGACTCAACGGTCGCTGTGTCGTAAAACCGATAGCCAGCCGGCCGACCGAGTACACCTGAACTCCCTCGATGCATTCCACAAGTATCGCGAATAAGGCCAGACTATTAGTTATATTAGCGGGTAACTATTAGTTATGGGCGCTAAATGACCAAACCCGGTCGATGCGCCCTAAAACTCAAATAACCAACCAACAAGTAGCGCGTGATAAGCGACATCGACCGGGCTCTGAGCGCCCGCCTTCTGCGGCGCATCCGACGCGTCCATCCCGATCGTGCTCAGCGGGCGTCGCCGGACGTCACTGGCAGCGGGCCAACTTACGGCCGAAGGCGGCGCTTCTGGCCGGCAGACGTCCCGCCCCACCCTACCCCGCCCCGCCCTGCCCCACCTCACCTCGCCCCGCCCCGCCCCGCCGTCCCGTCCCACCCCGCCCGTCTCGCCCCGCCCCGCCGGATCGGGACGTGACGGGTTTCGACGGGACTGGCGCGCTGCGCGACTTGGCTGTGTCGTCGGAGCCGCCGCCGGCATCCCGCCGACCCGGCACTCGGTTTTTGTGCTCGGCCGCAGCGGTATTGACGTCGGCGTCAGCATGTGGCGGCCTGAACCGGCTCGTTTTTGTTGCGCTCGGATTGCAATTATTTATATATTTATAGATACGACGTGCACGTCGCGCAACGTCGTATGGTCATGCGATAAATGGCGATACTGAATTGCGCTGTTTGATGCTATGTGTCGTCCTTGGTAATTTGATAGCACGCAGGCGCTGGTATTGCGTGGTGCGTCGTTCTCTTACATGTACGTCACTACCAGTAATATTCTCTAATAATAATTATATCTGATGTCTGTTTGAACTGAAGCGAAAGGCCTGCAAACGAAAACCCACTTCTGAGGTTCGTCTGTGGATGACGTCCGTCTCACCTGTCGCTACTCTTCGCCCGCGACCAATCGGCGTGAGAGATCGGCGACGCTACATGACTCAACGGTTGATGTGTCGTAAAACAAATAACCAACCGATGACGTCAGCTTTATCGGCATTCGTGCTATGCTGCGTCGTGTCTGTTTCATTTTCGAACTCTGGATCATCCCCGGGACTGTTTCAAAGAGACGTTACTAATTACGTGGCCCTACGACCTGCTATGCGACATAATGCCGGAGACGTTGTCAGGATTTCTGGATCGATTCGCTCCGTGCAACTGATCGGAAGGTAATCTGTTCCGACTGGTATGTTTGATGTGGAGTATGCTTTGCCAGTATGTTACCATCCGCGAACGTGGATTTGGTGTTCGTGATTTCCATTAATATCGTCTTTTAAGGGGAGATTTTCCAGTCGAAGTGCCTGAAATTCTTATGAATTCGGCTTTAGTAATTCGTCAAGAATGACTGTGTAAAGCGCCGCTTTGACATTGAGCCGACGAGCCTCGCTGCGGCTTACTAACATATTTTAGGAACCTGTGCATTCCCAGAAGCTTCCCCCAGCCCCTCGTCGAAATGGCATTGGAACTTACTCCAGCTATTTGTATGGAAATTGCTCGGTGAGCGTGTCGGGTGTCGTAGAAAAGAACAAAGGGAAGTTTTTTTTTCTGGCAAATGATTATCAGCCATTTCGATTAAAATAATAGTTGAACGTAGTTACGTCAGATAACACTCGGCACGAATAGGTGTCCAATCGTGACGGCAGCTTCGGCTCGCTTTTATTTGAGTTGCAAATTATTCGGGTGTCGACATATCCGGGTAAACTCCGGCTCGCCCACCGCCCGGTCTCGACCGACACCCTTTGCCAGAGCGTGCGGTGCATGGTGTGGCGCGAACGGACCGGCTGACGGGGAGGGGGGGGGGATTACGCGTCACGTGATCGCCGTGCGGCCCCGACCTCGCCGACCGGCTGGTCAATAGGAGTGCCACCTGCCACCGCCGGCGACATCTCGAGTGGCTGACTCGGCGGCGGCTGACGCAACGCGGGAAACGGGCGGCGGCCGGGTCGACTGCCGGTCACGCTGGCCGGCGCGACGTTGCGTAACCGCGAGCCGGCCGGCGGCGCTTCTGCCCCCCGGCGGTGTTGTGGCCCGGCCTGCCGCCCCCGTCTGGGCCCGGCTGTCGACGGCCGAGCGACGCAGTTCCGGCGCGCGGTGGGCGGGGCGTCGGCGCCGTCCGGTGACGTCGGCGGCGGCGCCGGCCGGCCGCCGAGGACGTGGCCGGCTGCGGCTGGGGCGACCGGCGCTGGCGGCCCGCGGACCATTGCCGACCCGCGTGCCCACGGGTGACTCGCGGGCCCACTGGTGACCCGTGGGCCCACTGGTGACCCGTGGGCCCACTGGTGACCCGTGGGCCCACTGGTGACCCGCAGCCCACTGGTGACCCGTGGGCCCACTGGTGACTCGTGGGCCTACTGGTGCTACTGTGACCCCCACGGTGACCGCACGTCCACTGGTGACTCGCGGGCCCACTGGTGACCCATGGGCCCACTGGTGACCCGTGGGCCCACTGGTGACCCGTGGGCCCACTGGTGACCCGTGGGCCACTGGTGACCCTGGGCCCACTGGTGACTGGGCCCACTGGTGACCCGTGGCCCATGGTGACTCGTGGGCCCACTGGTGCCGCACGTCCACTGGTGACTCGCGGGCCCACTGGTGACCCATGGGCCCACTGGTGACCCATGGGCCCACTGGTGACCCATGGGCCCACTGGTGACCCGTGGGCCCACTGGTGACCCGTGGGCCCACTGGTGACCCGTGGGTCCGCTGGTGACCCGTGGGCCCACTGGTGACCCGTGGGCCCACTGGTGACTCGTGGGCCCACTGGTGACCCGTGGGCCCACTGGTGACCCGCGGGCCCACTGGTGACCCGTGGGCCCACTGGTGACTCGCGGGCCCACTGGTGACCCGTGTGCCAACTGGTGACCCGCACGCCCACTGGTGACCCGTGGGCCCACTGGTGACCCACGGGTCCACTGGCGACCCACATGGTCTCAACTAATGAACACGGAACTGGTGGGATATGGGCGCAAAATGACCCTGGTAGTCGACGCGCCCCGAAACTCCAATTCATCATCATCATCATCACGGAACTGGTGGGAAGTTCCCAAATCCTGCCAGAGCCCTCCCTGGAAGTTTACGGCGCCAAACTAGCCTAGGGGTAAGTTGCTCGTCTCAAAGTCGAACGGTTGTGGGTTCGAGTCTCGCCTGTCCCTACTCTTCGCCCACGACCAATCGGCGTGACAGATTGGCGACGCCACATGACTCAACGGTCGATCTGTCGTGAAACCAATAACCAACCAACCAAATGGTGTAATATAGCTGTCATTACTGAGGAAAGGCGATGTTCCACAATAATTTTAATTATGGGCGCTGGAACTGCTATAAGCATACAGGAACTATACTCAGACGTACACCGACAGTTTGATGACGGAAGCAGGTGTTGGGAATGCATTTGTGAGAGGTACTGTTGTAACCAGAACGCTCTCTCTCTCTTCCAGCTCATGCATATGTCCCCACATCCGAACTCGTCGCTATAAATCAAGCACCGAGATTCATTAAGATTGCTGACCATGCATGACACATGCTATTTATTCACTCGTTCAGCAGTCTACTCGCTCCAGGAGCACTCAATCACGCTCAATATTACACGAAGTTCAATCTAGACTTGAATTGCGGACCATCAGAGATAAGAAGTAGTCTTCAGCTGCATTCGAAGCCTCGTTTGAATTTGTCAGCAAGGCCACCGACACTGCAGGGAGGCCACCGACACTGCAGGGAGGCCACCGACACTGCATGGAGGCCACCGACACTGCAGGGAGGCCACCGACACTGCAGGGAGGCCACCGACACTGCAGGGAGGCCACCGACACTGCAGGGAGGCCACCGACACTGCAGGGAGGCCACCGACACTGCAGGGAGGCCACCGACACTGCAGGGAGGCCACCGACACTGCAGGGAGGCCACCGACACTGCAGGGAGGCACCGACACTGCAGGGAGGCACCGACACTGCAGGGAGGCCACCGACACTGCAGGGAGGCCAGGCCACCGGAGGCCACCGACACTGCAGGGAGGCCACCGACACTGCAGGGAGGCCACCGACACTGCAGGGAGGCCACCGACACCGCAGCGAGGCCGCTGAAACTGCAGCGAGGCGCGCTGCTTCGAGGGCTGAGGGCTGTTCGTAAGCCTTCTCACACCCGATGCGTCCTTCTTCCTGCCGCCGCTGACTTCTGTCCAGAGATTAACGTCCTCTTCAAGATGTGGCAGGCTAGCTGGGACGTCATCGTGCGAAACAAGCTGAGAACAATCGCCCCCTTTCTCGGTGAATGGCTCATTATCACATGCAGTCAGACCCTTGTGTCGCTTTCGAATAAATAGGCCACACAACGGGCGCTGTATGACCGAAGCAGTCGATGCGCCCTTAGCCCAAATAACCAACCAAATAGGCCACACATGCGTGACCCGCGGCCATCTTCTAACCGGAGGTGGCGGCCCGCTGTGTCCAAGGTGCTGTGCTGCACCGCCAGTGCGACATGTATTGATTTCCTGCCGCCGGCCCACCCGTGAGTGGGGACGAGTAGTGTATGGGTAAGTTGCCCGTCTTACAATCGAAAGTTTGTGGGCTGGAGGCTCACCTGCCACTACTCTTCGCCCGCGATCAATCGGCGTGAGAGATTGACGACGCTACATGACTCAGCGGTCGCTGTGTCGTTAAGCCAATACCGACGAACTTCCTATGAGTAAGCACGACACATCGGACGTGCTTCTTTTTCCAGTGGCGAGCATTAGGTGTGACTAGTCCTCCGTTGTCCCAAACGGGACAGTTTTTCGGCTTAACATCAGATATCAATGTTCTGTGTTTATGCTGCTTGTTAATTCGTTGTTGCATTTGCAGCCAAATCAGCGTTATCGTACGGCACGGTGTCGCACTTCAAGGATTCAATCCTGCGACATGTAGTCCGTTACGTTGACCGACTTCGGCTTCCATTTTTGTTTGTTTAACGGGGTTCCTAAAAATCCGCAATAGTTTCGGGTTGTAACGTGCCGAATGGGCAACCCGTCCAATGTCAGTCGGTAGGACGTTCGACTTGAGCGAAAGATCGTGGGTTCGAATCCCGCAACTGGCTGGATTACAGAGCCCACCCGCAACCAATCGTCGAGAGAGGTTGGTGTCGATATGTGATCATTATGGTCGGTGCGCTCTAAAGCCTGAATAACTAACTAACCGTATGATCCAGCAGTGGAAGGTGTCGCAAAAGAACCCGGGATTCTTCCAATGATTTTCTTTTCCTTTAACTTTAATGCTGGAACCTTATCAAATATGCATTTTGCCCAAAGCTCCGCCTGTGCTGCGCAGTAGCGGCCGTGGTGTGCCTTGCGGCCGGAAAGTTGTGTAGTTCAGTTACGTCTGGCTGTCTTTGATCTTCGCCCGATCTTCGCTCACGGTGCACTATGCGATATTCACGACGAAGCACTCATTAGTTAGCTAGAGGAGTAGTCTGCGGTAAGTTTCCCGTATCACAACCGAAAGATAGTGGGTTCGAGTCTCGCCTGTCGCCACTCTGCCCGCAACCAATCGGCGTGAGAGATTGGCGACGCTACATGACTCAACGGTCGACGTGTCGTAAAACCAATGACCACCACTACCATCCTTAGTTATTTGGCCTTGAATGCCTGTTTGCACGCGGCAGAAACCCAGCATAGTCTCGACGGAGTCGTGGCGTTGGCAGGATCCGGCAGAACCGAGCAGAATTGAGCAGCACCCGACGTCGGCAACGTCCGCAGCCTCTGACGTCACAGCACAAATGGATGACGTCACGCGATGTATGGGCCATAACAGTTATGACATAGTGGCTTTGTTCGACGTCGGCGGCAGACAACTTGAAATATTTGAAGTTGTCTGCCGCGTTCTGCCGTCAGACGGTTTGGGTGGTTGCTATTTGGACTTTCGGTGGCTAGTTTTTTCCCATATTCTTAGTGTAATGCTGTGAGTGTTGTGGATGGACACATTGGTGAGTAGATCGTCCTTTGCCCGGTATGTAATATGCCCTGCACTGCAATCCAAATGAATGCAAAAGATCGTACGCATAAGTTTCTATTTTGGAAGGAGGTTCGTGGCACTAAATGTAGTCTGCCGAGGGGCGGAATTTTGTGCATTTGGTGTTGCTCATGCATTGATCAATTCTGGTCGAAGCGCCCTAAAGCCCCCAAATAACCAGTTGTAAAATTTAACGTTAGACCCTTGCTATTGCATGAAATGAACGAACTCAAAATGTGGCTGACAACACGAATCATTTTGGGAAATCGATTCCTCCTATGCAACAACCATACGGTTAGTGATCAACTGGTCCAACCTTGGGGTGCTACCCTTCTTACCCCACCTACCGCCCGGTTCCTGCGCGCTTGTCCCTCATCCTGGTTCGATAAGCAGTTTTCGGCACGTTTTTCACCTCTTGTAATATGGATATATTTTCCTCTGCTCCCTCCCTCGTAACCTCACTTCCATGTTCTCCGTAAAAGCATTGCCGTTGACGTGCAAGAGCTCTTGTCGTGTGGTAGTGCCAAATATCTAGAAATATATGCTTATTGTATAGGTACTGCTATTGGTGGTACCACTCGAGTCAATCAGTACTGCGTCGGATCATTTATGGCGCAGTAAGGAGGCAACCGAGGTGATTCACGGCGCATTGGGTGGATGACGTCAGCCTGTTGGTATGACGTGGGCAAAACGAAACGTGATGTCAGTCTGCCGCCGCCCGCCGCTTTCTTCTGCCGACCGCTGATTTCCTCCGCCGCTTGCCAGTCACTGCCGCCCACGTCGCGAACGTCGGGTCCGCCGAGCGGAGATTCTGCCGCAATTCTGCCACGTGTGAACAGGCCTTCAGGGCGCATCGACTGTGCTGATCGATCAACGATAGTGTAATCAGTTTTGTGCGATTGGAAGAGGAAAGTTGTCGGAGGAAAGAGGGAGGGGCATCGTCCAAAACACCCCTCCCCCGAAAGCAACAGCAAGCGCCGCCTCTGGTGCCGGCTTCACCCCAGCAGCAGGGCACGCGCCGCGCAGTCTCAGGGGCTGGACGCAGGCTGGCCACCTGCAATTCCCAGTCCAATGCGATTTGTATGCGATGCGAATCCAAAGTGTTTGTGATCGTAACTTTACCAATTCCGAGAGAACAAAACCGCGCCCGAAGTTTGGCAGCTGCGCCAACCCGGAAGCAACACCAGCTGGCCTCATCAGTTGGCAGACCGACCGGCAGACACAGACGGACGGACGGACGGACAGACAGACAGACAGACAGACAGACAGACAGACAGACAGACAGACAGACAGACACAGACAGACAGACAGACAGACAGACAGACAGACACAGACAGACAGGCACAGACATTCAGACAGACAGACACAGACAGACAGACAGACGAACAGATAGGGAGATAGACAGACGCTGCGGACAGACTTACATTGGTGGTTATTGGTTTCACGACACGTCGAACGTTGAGTCATGCAGCATCGCCAATCTCACGCCGATTGGTCGCGGGCGAGGAGTAGCAACAGGTGAGGCTCGAACCCCCAATCTTTCGATTGTGAGACGGGTAACTTACCCACAGACTGCTCGTCCCCGGACAGACGTACAGAGAGACTGATGCTGGCAGACAAACAGACACGCTGATGGACAAACGCTTACACATAACTACTATAGACCGGCCAGCAGTGTCCTAAAATTACTTCACCATTAACTGTGTGGATGAAGAAAGAAGTTGCTTGGGAATAGTGAAAGATTTGAAGAAAATAAAGGATCGCCACTGAAGGGTTCAAAAAGCGGAATGCCTTTCACTTCAGTCACATGCATTTTACATTTTTTAGTAGTCGTGTGTATAATGACTGCCCACACATGTAGAAAAATGGTAAAAACCTAAGACAAGGATGAAATACACAATTCCATTAACTGGGAATTTCCAGGCCACATGGTCAATTATCTTACACTGCCGGCCAGACAGCGGCCAGACGGACGTGTTGGCAGAGGCGGCGGCGGCCGGTCGACCGTCGGGCCGTGTCAGCTGACGCGGCCCGGTGCAGAGGCACGGCGCGGGCTGCCGGCGCCGGCCGGATCGATACGACGCCGCTGTGCGGGCCGCCGTCGCCCGGGAGTCGGCTCGCTCAGGCGTGACGCCCCGCCCCGCCCCGTCCCCCCGCCCCCACTCCGTTCCGGGATTGAGGCCCGGCGGCGCCGGCCGGCCCCGGACGGTCGCAGGCGCGCCCGACCCGGTGAACTCGGCGACCTCGGTTGACCCCGACGCCGGCGGGCCGCCGGGCAAAAAGGCGGCCGGCGGGCGGGCGTGTTTTTGCCGCGCGTGGATCGCGCGTCACTGGAGCGGCGTCGCCGGCGACCGGTCTGGGCCGGCCGGGAGGCCCCGGCGGCCGGGGGCCTGTCGCTGGCACTGCAGCGGCAAGGCTGTGTGACGTGCCACCCCCCCCCCTGCTGCCTCGTGCACCGTCGATGACTGATGGGGGGGGGGTGTCAGGTGCTGCAGTTTCTCTTGGCGGCTATCACGCTGGCAATGGCCATTGAGCCCGTAGGAATGCAATTACTCTAGGGAACTGGGGATAAGTTATCCGTCTCACAATTGAAAGGTTGTGGGTTCGAGTCTCGCCTGTCGTTACTCTTCGCCCGCGGCCAACCGACGTGAAATTGGCGACGCTACATGACTCGACGGTCGACGTGTCGTAAAACCAGTAACCAACGATCGCCTAGGGCGCGAGTAGTACCTATTGTAGCATATGTTCGTCTCCCAACCGAAAGGCTGTGCGCGCGAGTCGCACCTGCCGCTACCTCTTCGCCCACGATCGGGCGGCGTGAGTTTGGGCAACGTCATGTGACCCAAAACGGTGGACGCAAGTCGTAGATCCAATAACCACCGCCACTATCGACCACTTACGATAAGGAGGGGGAAGGGTGGGAAACGTCCCACGCCCGCGCTGGTTGTCTGCGCTAGGACTCCGGGCCAGTCATCTGTTGTCAATTACTCTGGTCAAAAACGCCGTGGACTGGGTAGTGATCGGACGGCGTGTACGTGACGGAAGGGGTCGCTGCTGCCCCCCTCTCGCGCGCTGTGCGGATCAGACGGGGGTGATTCGGAACGTCCCCAAAAATTAACATCAAAAGACGAAATGTGATTTTTGGACTTTCTGTAATTGGACTTTGTGATCCTTGGATGTTTTTTTTTTTGGACGTTTCGGTACGGACCCGATCCGACGGACAGACCCATACATCTGGCAGTGGTGTGATGCGCTGACAATGCAGGAGACGCGAGCATTTGGTCTCGTCCGGACTGGGTTTCGGCCGTCAGAGGCTGGGTGTACCAGTGCTCCCGCAGAGCCTCGGGCGAAATCAGGGGCCGAGGGAAGCGGCTCTCCGCCGCACGGCGTGGCCGACTACTGTGTGGACTGGCCCGCGGGTCCAATCGGGACAATTGATCAAATTTGTATCTGATGTGTCGTTCTCAGTAATATGTGATCCTCTGTGATATACACCGCATGGAACACGGCTGCCCACGATGTGAAGTTTGATACTACTGCATCTCGATAACTCCAAGCGTTATGGGCGCAATATGGCCACAGCAGTCGGCGCGCCCTAAGGCCCTAATAACTAACTAGCTTACGGTCCCGCGGCTGACGCCTGCTGTCCACGTGGACAACAACTACCAGACCGCCAAACGCTGAAACCGTCAAACCGCCAGACGCTGAAACTGCCAAAAGTTCGCCACGTCAAGAACTGCCTCATTTCCGCCACTGATTTTCTGGAGCAAGTCCATCAGGTATAGGAGTCCGTAGCAGATTTGCTACAGAGTAGACGGCTTCTGAGATTTATTGTTGTCAAAGCAATGAAGGGAACTTGCATCATGTATGTCCCAGATTAACCTCGCTAAGTTCTTTTAACTGATTTATCCTCGTTAAGTTCTTTTAATTGCTTAAATGCATGATCAACTCGTATCTGTTGGACTGTGCTTGGTGGTGCTCCAGCATGTTTCAGTCACCGCCTTGCTCTAGTCGAACAATAGCGGAAATTTGACAGTTCTTGGTTTGGCGATCTTGGCGGCGGTTTCGGCGTTCTATTATCGTCTCCAGTGTGGATGTTTAGCCTCAGCCCGGCCAAGATCCAGCCGGAAATCCAGCCGGAGACTCAGCCGGCCGCCGGGCCCCGGTATCGAGCCGCCCGGCCAGCTGCGTAAATACACGGCCGGGCCGCCGACGCTGCACGGCCATCGATGGAGTCGGCCAGCGGTGGTGTCCTGCTACTCTGACCTCCGGCCCATTCATGACGGCCGGCGGTCCACCGCTTCCCGGCTGTATAGAGGGCAGTCTCATGCGCTCTCGATTCTTCCAGTATAACGTGTGTGTACCCGTGTGTCTTGCATGTGTCGGTCGAGCTGATTGGCGTGGGCTCATCGCACAGCGTTGTTTGAATATTGGTTGGTTGTAAATTAGTTTTACTTTGAGATTCCAGCCGTCTGTGACAATTTATATTGGAAAGCTACGAAGATAGATTTATCTCAGTCCATCGTCTCTCGTCG
Source organism: Imbricaverruca yamaguchii (assembly GCA_034440575.1). Lineage (NCBI taxonomy): Eukaryota > Metazoa > Arthropoda > Thecostraca > Neoverrucidae > Imbricaverruca > Imbricaverruca yamaguchii. Next base: position 1,601,016 of record JAOTOL010001572.1, read on the forward strand.
GACGCCAGTTTCTCAGTGTAGGTGATCCACCCGGAAAACAAATTGACGCTGCCATATTTTTTCATTGTGGAATTTGAAAAAAAGGTACTGTATGAAGGAGATCAGGGGTGAACTGTTTTTGCCACCCCAAGATTGGGGTGGCCTTTTCATTCCGCATACCGTGAGCGTCCCAAGCTTGCCTTTTCAAGGCCACCAATATTCGCAATTCGCCTGCGTTTTGCTTCTATCCCGTCAGGTTCGGAGGAACCGATTCGGCTGTCAGTGATGCTCGCATTAGTGCTGAATTTCGTGTGGTAAATTTACCATCCTGTTGTTGGCAATCACCTTCACATGAGAGTAAGCGCTAAATGGCCCTTTGGTAGTCAACGCGCCCCAAAACTCACAATTCATCATCTTCACATGTGAGCATTCAATAATGGCCGCCACTACCATTTAGCCAATCGCCAGTATTGATTTGATGTCACGTGCGCATTGCGCAGTTAGGGTCGTCTTGGCAACCGGCCGTTTTCCCATTGGAAGTTTCCGGCAGAGCCTGAGCATCGTGCTCCTCTCGTGAAATACAGTAAAGCTATTCTCGACTTGGCGCCAGCGATATTTCCGCACAAGTGAGCGGATATTGTGTTCATTTTAGGTCAGGTACGAGGATCAATCCGTAGCTTTTTATTCATTCTACATACGTGGATGTGCGCCTCTCTAGTCCTTGATGATAGTATGTCTTATGCATGAAACTCGTGCACGAAATTGGAGCTGCCAACGGAAGCCACGGTTAACATTTTATTTTCTCCGAAATTAGCCTTGTTTTTGGTATGCGTCGAGAATGAAATCATTATTGTGGCATTTAATAGCAGGATAAAACTGATGTTTAAGCTCGTGCGTCTGTCAGGGGTAGTACCTGCAACAAAATATAATGAATTCGTCAAGATCATAACTCTGAACTTCGACTGAGTCATGTGGAACTCAATTTAGTGAATTCCTGTTATAATATAATTATGGCGACTGCGACTCCAGTACCGTTCCACCCTGGTGCCAGTTGTGTCAATGTCCGACTCTGAGACAACATGCGATGGTTCTATGTGTCCCTGTTTTCGTTCGTCTTCCATGCGAAGGCGAATCTCTCGGAAAATACATTTTCCTCAGCTCAACATCCATAATGTCTGCAATAGCCACTACACGTGGAGGGCATGCATTGTGAAATAAATAAATAAATAAAACCCCCTCTGTGGCGGTACTGGGCGGTTGTTTGGGGGGAGGAAGTAGACTGCAGCGCAATCTTACCACGTCTGTGAACCTGGTGTTTCTCGTCTGGGGCGAAGCTTCGTCCGAAGCTCTGTTAGCGAAACGGCGTTCGCCTTCTACAAACAGTTCAGCCGCCGGCTGCTCCGCCCGGCCGGCGTGCTCTGGGCTGCCGGGGCCGGCCGTGGCGCGGGCGGCCATTTTGTGACGCCGCCGCCGGCGAAGTCTGACGAGTGTTGTCATCTTGCCACCGCGGCCCGTCGCGACGCCCCCCCCCTGACGGCTGCGGAGGGGCGCGGGCGGTGGGAATCGCGCGCGGGACGCACCTGGTGGCGCGGCGGGGCGGGGCACGGAACTGCGCCGGGGCGGGTGTTGTCGTGGGCAGCGGTGGTCCGCACGGCCGGGTACGGCTCAGCGGCGAGCACGCCTCGGCCCGGTGAACTGCCCAGCCCAGAGTCCGGGCACGCGTCGCCTCTCCCGAGTAATTGACGTCGGACGAGCACAGTTTAAGTGTCGGCACTTGGCGCGGCCCGGCGCGTCTCGGCACACGGGATGTGTCGTGCCACGTCGGAGTTTCGGGAGTTTCGGACTTCACGTGGGAAGCGACACCCGTCGGGAAGTTGTTTTGACCTGTGGATAGGCTCAACTTCGAAAATTGATTTGAATGGACTTCACAACGTGCGACTATCGTATCCGTCAGCTTTGTTTTCCTGACCATACTTTATTTCTTTCGTCTGTGCTAGCACAATATATAGCTAGCAGATGCAGCGTTCATCTGTCAATGTCCTCTTGCCCGGGCTCTTTGTGATGTTGCGAAATAGTTCCGACGTCGTCAGGGGTTCTGACTTCTTTGTCTGTTGCCCTGGACTCGTCGAAAACTCAATTATATGATACTGTCGAGCCGAGGCGGGCCGGGCCGCGTGGTATTTTTCCCAATACGCGGAAGCTACAGGGCGCATTTGATTGGTTGATGGGCCCGCGGTGTGACGTCATTATCTCTAGTACCCAGAGTGCATCATCTGTTAGCTCCATTCGTCGCATCGGCGGAAATTTGAATTCGTTTCGTTTAGCATGCGTATGGTAACGGATGCGTATGGTCTTAGTTCCCCTGAAGCTGTAAGAGACTGAATTATGAGAGGAAGAGACTTTGAAGAAGCCAGTGTAATTGTTCAAGCAACCCTAACCTGAACCGGCGATCTTTTACTTTTGCACGTGGGTGCACCGCGTGAGGTAGACACAGATGATGTAAGTACCTATGTTTTTTCTAAAGGATAAAAAATCCGTGGTGATAAATCAAACTTTGCTGGAATCCTGGATTGAAATATTCCATTTTATGTGAGAAAGGTGTACTTTTTTGTTCTTATCTGCTTCACCAGCGCTTGTAAGCCGTCGGTTAGCAAGCCTCGGGTATTTTATCCTTAAAAACACTAATCGCTACAGAATGCTTCACTTATGTATCATACCAAACCAAACCTAACCATGCCACTTCAAAACCATTCAAATTTCCGCTGACGCGACGAATGGAGCTAACAGAGGATACACTCTGGGTACCAGAGATAATGACGTAACGCCTCAGGCCCATCAACCAATCAAATGCGCCCTGTAGCTTACGCGTATTGGGGAAAAAATCACGCGGCCAGGCCGGGCCGTTGGCTTGAAATACATGAGGACACATTGAAGTCCGGGTCAGAATATGGACGGTGGCCCACCACTGTTCAATCCTTCTCCATTATATGAGTAATCATTCTTACGGGTCTATTTGTGTTGCTAGTTTTGTTTCTTACATGAGTACATGAGACTTGCCCACCACGGCTGCCTGAACTATTTGGCACCTTGCCAAAAAAAGAAAGCTACCTTCATTGTGTGCAGGCATAACCTTCACTGTGCTTAATTTGTGCGCCGGCCAACACCTGTAAAAGTTGCATAGCCAGTCCACAGTCCAGTTGCGTTTTGTTTTCCACCAGTTTACAGGGATAATTTTGGCCTTGTCCCCATTGTCTTGAATGCGTCTGTGGTATGCCAAAAATGTTGTAGCCAATGTCATTTAACTGTGTGAAACTGCATATTTTTGTTTGATTACAACTGCTTTGATTTGGCACTCCTGTTCTTTTCTTTGTTTTGGCAGCTTTGTTTTGACAAGTGGTTGGTTGGTCTTCCCATTTGGTACCGTGTATAAATAGGATTAAAGAGATATATCCTAGTCAGTATGTCATCGGATGCAGTGTCCGAAAGGTAATGGGAGCGTGTAACAAGGGCAGCGTGTGATCCGTGAAAGCTCGACGCGTAACTCTAAAGGCCTCTGCTGGGAAAGTGATCTACTGCTTGAGTCAGCCAATCTGTGTTTGGGTATATGTAATACATATATATATATATACATAGTGTGTATATGTATGTGTATATGTATATACATATATACATATATACATAATTCAGGTACAATTTATTTACACCTTTGCTCAATGTCAAGCTCACTTTGGACAGTAGGGCAAAGCATATCCGTTGTTTCTTGCTCTTGCATCACTGTCTCACGCTAATGCATGGGAAATGGTGACCGAGTATTGACTGGGGAAATTACCGCAGGGTAAATTTTCAGCGCAGATAGCATACTCGAGCCGTGAACTGAACCGTTTTTGTTACACAGATGAACTAGATGTCATCATTTCGACCGTTCCCCGTATTTCCCGGTTAATTGCATGCGCAGAGTGGAGGAGCTCCAATGCAAGGAAGCAACGCGGAGCGTCTGGACTTTGGAAATTAAACCGGCGTGATTCGATTTAAAAGAAAGTTAATTCCTTCTGAAATAATGTGAAAAGAAAGCTTGATGCACTCGCGTATATTTCCTATCTAACGTTCCTTCTGCTTCTTTGCTTTCCAAACTCTGGCTGAACTGTACTTCAACTATCCATAAGATGCGAACAACCGTGATTCGAGCATCGCCGCGCGTGCCGTGCTGCCGGAACCCGACATGGAAGGATTGCGCAGTGCGATTCATTTTCCACGCGCCGTGACCTCGCTCGCTACATCAGCCGCGCGGCGCGACCGGTCCCGCCGCGGCAGCTGCTGGCTGGCAGCGCTGAGGAGACGACCCACCCGGCCCGGCCGACCATATTGATTCGCCGCGTGCATTCTCGACCGAAAGCACCAGTTGGCTGTTTGGATTCAGGGCGACGAAGGCTGCAGGTACGATTGCTGCGAACGGTGCTGTGTGTGTGAGATTGGCAGGGTTCATGCTTGCTATTGCTAGCCGTATTCATTGGTGCGTGTGTGGTGGGGGAGCTGGGTTACAGGTCGTAGCCGAAGATGTTCTAAGTTGAGTGACGATTTATAGCATCGAGAAGTCGCCGCATTGTGTAATTTGCATTTTGCTGACTAATAATCATCTACTGACACCGGCCAGATTTTTTTCTGTCAATTCCTCACACAGCTGGACGTATATGCTCAGGCTATAACATGTTCCGTCAGCATCATGCCGACTTAAACGCTGCTTTGCAAATATTACTTATTAAGATACCCGAAATGGGCGCAAAATGATCGTGACAGTCGAAGCGCCTCTAAACCGCAATCCATCACCATCGTAAGACACCCGAAATAGTCACGCGATGATCCATGCGCGGTACGTTGCAAGTGTTTCGCACCACGTTATGGTCCGCGATTTTTGAGCTCGTGTGGCTTTGCTTGCGTTTCCACTCTAAAAGTGCGACATCGTCCAGAGTCGCAAGTTTCGTTCAGCAGGTGGTGTCGGCCGGTTTTAATTATCGTCGAGACCGGCTGGGCGAAACCATTTTTGCCCAACTTTATGACGAAGGTGAAAAAACTATCCAGTATTGCCTGTTTTCAGTCGGATAAAACTGGTTGGCTTCACTGCTCAATACAAAACTGCATGCGTCCGGCTTTTTGTTGCCTTTCGTCGACATATGTGTTCGCGTCCGCATGGACGCACTACAGAGTGCATTCCTTTGTCATTTTCGCGGCGGAACACAGCCGGCTCTGTTGTCATTCGCCTGTAGCGTCGCGGGCGGTTCCGAGGCGATGCCACGGCAGCTGGGCGAGCTGCAGGAGTCGTCCAGGGCGCCACGTGGCGACGTCGGCGCTAAATCCACTGCGCCGGCCGGCCGTGACCGCCGCGCAGCCGTGAACCCGGCCGGCGCACACTGGCACAATCCCGGCCCGTGGTGGACAATCCGCAGCGCCGGCCGGCGCACACTGGCGCAATCCCGGCCCGTGGTGGACAATCCGCAGCGCCGACCGTGCCACTGTCCACGGTCCAGTGTCCTAAAATTTATTCACCATTAACTGTGTGGATGAAGGAAGAAGTTGCTTGGGAATAGTAAAATATTGGAAGGAATAAAAGAATGCCACTTAAGGATTAAAAAGCGGAATGCCTTTCACTTCAGTAACATGCATTTTACATCATTTAGCAGTCGTGTGCAGGAAGACTGCCCATACATCATGTGGCAAAATGGTAATAACCTAAGACGAGGATGAAATAGCACAACTCCATTAACTGAATTTCCAGCCCACATGGTGAATTATTTTACACTGCCACGGTCGCCAGCCCGACCGGTGCACACTGGCACAATCCCGGTCCTGTGTGGTCAACACAGCGACGGTGAATGTTCGCCAAGATCCCAGCTTCTCTTTGTTGAGGTTGTCAGTGTTTGGGCCGTGCTGCAGGCTAAGCACACGCCACATGGTTAATATAATGGAAACGCGCTACTTTTTAAACAGAAAACGTGTATGCGCTGTCCTTGTCATCTGTTTTTTGCAACATGCGAGATTTTCTGCGAGGCACCAAGCGACCTGCCTATTACGGCGTACTATTCTGGTTTGCTTGGCCTCGTGCAAAGCACCGGTTTTTTTCATGGCATGTGCGGATACATTTGTGAACACTTGTAGGGCGAGCAGAAACAGATACTCGGTGTGTTCGGGCTCATTTCGGTTTTAGGAAAAATAACAACCTCCTGCATAGTTAATGTTGCATTCCTTTAAAGCTTTAAAGACTGGACCGATTGTTGGAATGTGTTCATCTTCGCCTGTGAATAGAAGTTACATAACAGTTACGCAGTGTTTATCCAAATGGAAAGACACTGGTGGTAAAGGAGCGCGATGTTCACAGCCAATGCGAGAAACATGCAAGAAGTGCCCTCCTCTTTATCTAAGAACACTGTTTTCAATTATCTGCAAACTTCTTTTTTTCCCGGCGATTTCGACAGGATAGTTATGCCAGCTGGATTAGCCAACAAAAACCTTGCTTCCATTTAAAACCACCGTTGTCGTCGAGCTACGTCGACGTCAGGGATATCGGTTCATGTAGGTACCCTTTGAGTGGGCCATTAACACTCCGCGGTCGATTTGTCCCCAAACATTCACCCGTGTCTTCTCGATGTAGCATGATCCCTAGGCAGTCTTTCAGTACTGAGAAATCTCACAACTAATTCAATAATTATTTCCCCACCATCATACCGGCTTTCGAATATATATATAATAAAACTTCGGCCCGTGATCGGTGTTGTGTGACCGAGTTCGTGCGTCCTTGACCCAGAATCGGCAATCGCTCGAAAAGAGCTTTTGTTGCGCACCCAGTTCAGTGACCAGGAATTGGGTGACGCTGCTACCACTACAGTTGTTTCGGCAGGTAACAAGCCTGCAGATTCATCAGGTCTGATGTAATCCCAGGATGATTCAGGGTCCTCGACAGATGCGTCGATGACAGCTGGCACGACGGCTCCTGCCCAATTTTTAAGCCCAGACCTTGGTGCGTCGGTGGAGCTCCAAGGTTGGCGAGGTGCGGCATGCTCCGCGCCGGCTAATTAGAGGTGCAAACCGGGGGCCCGGCGCGCGCCTGCCGCGCAGCTCCGTCTGCCGGTTGGCGCGCCAGACTGGACACCGGTCCAGGACGGGACTGGCGGCGGAGCCCGCGCTCCGTGATTACCCTGCGCGGCTGCCACGCAGCACCGGGGATCTGATAAGTGGTGCGGTTTCAGTCAATTGGTGTGTGTTGAAAGGTCGCGGATTTGCATTCTGCCCGGCAATTTTCACACCTGTGGTCCTTGCTTCGTGATAACGCGTGGCTGAAGCTGCAGAGTCGCGGTCGTCGGTGAGGTATGTGGCATGTTGGGCGTACGCTAGATGTGTCTTTTTGGCAGTAATAGTGTTAGATCGTTCGGATATTTTGTAGCTTTTCGATAACTGGTGGATAGAACCAATTGATCGCATTCGAATGGTTGTCAGTGGAGAACAATGTCGCCTTCAATCATGTAAATACGGAAGTTCTTCTCAAGTATGACCTCTTGGTGTTTCTATCTCTGTAAGCGTCAGTCAGTGTTAATCATAATGGTTTTTCGTTAGGTGTCGATACGAGTATAGTAGGATGTCTGAATTCGCAATGGACACTGTCATTTCACATGGTTTATAATTTCTTCAAACACAATTCCGATCCAACAGCGTACTCATGCTTGTACCTTTTTCCTTTGTTCGGATATACCTAAGTTAGGGGTAACTATTTTAGCGATAACTGTACAAAACACCTATCCGCATCAACTGATGTTGTATAACAGACCACATCACAGGAAATCCTTAAAAAGGAAAGTGCTGTGAAATTTCGTGCATCACAATCCGCAGTGGTGAGCATCAGTAAATTTCTTATCAACGAGATACTGTTAGAAATTAGATATAAAGGCTTTATAACGACTTATCATAGAGCACGATGTCGATTCTCCGTTGGGTGTTATGTAAATTCAATGTTCAGAAAGCTGTATACTCCACCATATTTTATGAATAATTTATCACTGGTGTCAGTGGAGAACGATGCCACCTCTCAAGTAAATACGGAAGTTATTCTCAAGTAAGCACCATCTCGTGGTGCTTCTATTTTCGTAAGTTTGCCATTCTACGCCATATATCTATTTTAGTCATGACATTTGGTAATCTGAATGAGGAGTGCGTTTCTTTATTCAGCTCGTGCCGTCCTTAATCAGGAGTGCGTTTCTGTATTCAGCTCGAGTCCCTGAACGTATGCAAAGGCATTTCTTTTCACATGCAAAATATATGCACAGTTCAAAATTCGCGTTAATTTGCTCGGGCTCTCAGTTGTAGCTGCTGGCTTTAGTGATCCTTTGCCGTGAGTCGGGTAAAGTCCAAGTTCAACCCGAACTGATTTCGTCTTGCTCGGCTGGGCTTCCGAGTTGCGGTTGGTTTTAGCGACTCGTCAGTCGGTTGGGGTGCTTGCGGTGGTCCCGAACCGGTGACGGAAGTGTTGGCCCGCGGCGAAATAGGTCGGAGGTCGGCGTCCCAATGGAGCGGCTGGCGCGAGAGTCGGCCGCCGAGAGAAGGGCACGTCACGGTCGTGAGCGCTGTGGCAGGCTGCGACCGCGGCCGGGCGCGCCGTCCACGGTTTCCACCGCGGCCACAACGCTCACGACGTCCACGGCATCCGTCGGTCGACGTGGCCGAGCAACACGTGAGACTTGCCGAGCGGCTCACTTCGGGGAAAGCGCATGCCATCGGGGATGTTCGTCCGCTCGAATGGAGCGATATGATCTGACATTGTTCTCAGAGTATTGAGTTAGATATCAGTGACTGTGTATCCTTCGATTTTCATGCGGTAGACTTCCCATAATTGTGGATGTTATGTTAGTGGCGTATAATGAAGTGAACTATTTCGGACGCATCCACGTAATTATTGGGCCACTCGTGTGCTCGACGAAGTGGGGGAGATGAAATGGGATAACGTGGGCGATGACATACTTATGAAGACGTCCGGATTGTTACCGGATTGTGTCCGGATGGAATAGATATTGTTATGGAAGGGTACCTTGAACCATGCTTGCCAGTATCAACGCTTGGGTCAACTCGCATGGAATATACGGATCCAGTTGGGAAGTGTATATACATATATATATATATAGCATGTGAACATTTAATATATACACAGTAATGATGCTATACGCAGATGCTGTACTTCAGTCAGGTCTACAACTAGTCTGGGAGTCCTTGGGAGACCCGGAGTCCAAGCTGGCTTGACTCTGGTACTGACTCTGTATGACTTTCAAAAGAGTAAATAATTAACAAGATTTCCATCGCATTCCGTTTCCAGCTGAGGGCCAAGCTTCATGAGCGAAGGAACTATTTTCAAGTTGGCGAGGTTGGGCACCGTGTCAGTCTGCGTTAGACTTGTCTTTTGGAAACAAACAAATGCTGAACACACCGTGATTTTCACGGCGCATATGACATCCTTGCAACAAAAGCACGAACGCTTTGATTATCGTAGATCGAGGCAGCATATTCATTTCCCGCCGAATCTGGCATGAGAACGCCAATGAGTGTACGTTGCTATCGTGATGAGCATATAGTACATCATGATTGTGGTCAGGTATTATGAAGTTCCCAGTTTTCCGGATGAAGTCGAACCCCACAAAGAATCTCAGGTGAGGTTCTGATTCCAGGGACCAAAATGGCTGTGACGGCCTTTACTAATTAATGCAGACATTCTTAGACTTATTGGCAGAGAATGCATATCGATGATGGCTTATTGGCCTTGATATAATCAAGCATGATATGTGTCCGATTAGGAAGTGAGCACAAGCATCGTTTAAGCTTATCCCCGGTTTGCATTTTTGACCCATCACATACCAAGAGGGATAAGCCGAGACGACTTTCGTTGTATGGCTCGAGCCGGACCGCGTCGTGAGAGGTTTACGTTCTGCCGTAAACTGCATACGTTCTGTCAGGATTAAAAAGAAGAGGGTGAACGTGCAACGTCTGTGGAATCGTTTCGTTATCATCGTTTCTGGGAAGGAGGGCCGTCGTGTCGAACACCAGGCTAGTTGTTTTCCTGTCGCGGTTTGTATTTGCGTGGGTATGGCTGTGCTACGCATTCCAGAAGTTGTTCAGCGCACTCGACGAGCTGTTTGACGCTCAACAGAGAGGGCCGCGGCAGCTCAGTCGGTAGAGTGTCGGACTTCTGATAGCAACATTGTGGGTTCGAATCTCGCGACCGGCGACATTACCGAGTCCACCCGCGACCAATCGGCGCGGGAGGTTTGCGACGCTGTATGACCTAGCTGTTGATGCGTCGTATAAGAACCCAAGGTCCGTCTAAACTCAGCGCATTATCCGTCATGCGGCTTCAGGCGCGGAGAGGACTCATCTGTTGGTGCTGCAGGTCCACGACCCACTCCGCGCTTCTCAGGCTGAGCACCAAGTGTAACGTCGCCCTTATAAGGAGCTTATTGCGCTGACCTGCTCGCCGCAATGACGCCATTTTTTTCCGCAAAATATGCCCATGCTTACGATTCCAACTGAACCTCATGCCCAAACGCCTTCGGGAAGTGCAACAATACAGTAAAGTGCCTGTTTCGATAGCCTTCTCACTTTTTCATCGCCATATGTTCAACATAGTCGATGCGCCCCAAAGCCCTCACTTTCTCCTCACTTACGATATTTCAGGCACATCCTTTTTTTTGGTGGAATTGTGGAAACCCGGAGGTTTAAATAGTCCTTTTATTGTCGTTGTTATACTTTCGAAGCGCTTTGAGTCTATGATTAAGCATGAATGAAAACAAAAATGAGATCGCTTTTAGCATATGGCACTTCATCTGGCACTTAGTATCCTCATTTGGAACTTAGGATCACAATAAATATAGCTGCATATAACAGGCACAGTGGGCTTCTACGTCTGTACTGAATCTACAGTTCCGATAAATGTGGTGATTTACCCAAGCTGAACTCCGAGCTTGTTTCATTGTTCATTCCTCGTGGGTTGCGGCTGCTTGTGCCGCTTCACCACCAGTTGGCCGTGATTCATGATTTTCATTGTTCAACGGAAGCTGTTGCTGTGCCGGTGGATTGTTCAGCGGAAGCTGTTGCTGTGCCGGTGGCCATCACAAACACTTCGCATGGGTGGTGTTGAGCGGTACCTTGGACGCCCGCCTGCGATCAATATTGCCAGCTCAACCGGAAAGTCGGCCGGCACCTGCATTCCCGACAACTTCGTGTTTTAACTGTTGCAAGCCGCTCCGCCGCGGCCAGTCGGGGAGGTCGGCTACGGCCCTGACGTGGAATAACGACCTTTGTGGCAGACGGAGTCGTCAATTTTTAGCGCACACGCGCTGTGGCGTTGCGTGTACAGATGAATTCAAAACGGCTAGGGCCGTCGACAACAAGAAATGTTTCTATGCCTCGGACTGACGGCCCAATTTTCCACACCGTCCCGAGATGCTGCACGCGATACCGGTGAACACAGTTAAGCGTTCGACACTTCGCCCTCACTGTGGCCGTGAATTAAGGGGACAGTGGATGTGAATCCCTCGCCCCCCGGCAGCTCCACAATTGGACAAATACTAATGAAATCTGCATTTTGGCTTATCCACGTGAAAGGTGCGCAGAGGGCCGAATATCATTGGCGAGCATAGGGTATGAAATGCGCGTGTTTTCGTATTTCACACTGAGATGCCTGAGATTATTAGGGGTGACTACTCAGTATCACGGTAATTTAAGGATAGCTCAGTGATGTGAATTCGATGCCATACGGTGCCCCAGTGATCAATCAGAAGGATCAATTAGGTGTGCGTGTTCGTCCACCACAGAAGTATTGACTTGTTCGGCATCGCTAATTACGGTGCAGTGGTACGAAGACTACGAGCGCCCCCATGATTATATAATGACCCGAATATGCTTTCCGTTGCCACGGTGGGAAGCGACAATTTTCCCCAAACCAAAATGGAAAAGAAACTACTTCCCGAATGATCCTGAATTAAGTTCACGACAGGTGGAAGCAACACAAATCGAACCACTGCGTGAACAAAGCGATTCCGACAGCACCTCATCTCCGTTGTGCGTTAGATCACCATCAGGTGGTACCACTTTTCCATATACAAAAACTTAAACGTCGGAAAGTGGCTGTCCTCTCACCGAACCAAACGCCGAGAAGAAGTAATACTCTGCCGATTGAAAATAGGTCATACATTCGCAACACAGTTACATGCTTACCGGTGACGACCGACCTCTATGTCCGCGCTGCTCTTACCCGCTTACCGTCTACCATGTTTTAGTTGGCTGTACACTACTAGATCCTCTACTACGCCAGATTTGAGGGCGGTTGAATGCCGACTCCTCTACGTATGCTTATAGGGAACGACTCTGAGGTCGTGGCGTCTGGGAATATTTTTACGTTCATTCGACAAGCTCGCCTTGACGTGATATACCCCCACCCGTGAAGATAGATAGCAAGATATGATAGCAGCACCGTAGTGATTAAAATTTGGTTATGGGCTCAAAGTGACCCTTTAAGTCGACGCGCCCCTGAACTCCAATCCACCACCAACTTCAAAGTCCAGCATGGGGACGAGTGGTCTATGGGTAAGTTGCCCGTATCAAAATCGAAAGGTTGCGAGTTCGAGTCTCGCCTGTCGTTACTCTTCGCCCACGACCAATCGGCGTGAGAGACTGGCCACGCTACACGACTCAATGGTCGACGTGTCGTAAAACCAACAACCAATCAATCGACATCCAGCATGGTGACGACCGCTGACCTCGCCTCGTCCCTGCTCAGGCTGGACACCACTACACGAGGCGTGCAGCCACGGCTGGGCGGGCATCGCGCGCGAGCTGCTGGCCGCCGGCGCCGACGTGAACCGGCCCGGCCTGGACCGCGTCACTCCGCTGCACGACGCGGTCGTCAACAGTCGGCCCCGGCTGGTGCGCCTGCTGCTGCGGCGCGGCGCCGACCCGGCGGCGCGCACCGCCCGCGGCCAGCGGCCCGCCGACCTGGCGGCCGAGCCGCGCGTGCGCCACCTGCTGCAGCGGCCCGCCGGCGCCGGCCACCTCGGCCCGCTCAGCTCGGACGACGACGACGACGACGACGACGCGAACGGTGAGCGGGCGGCGCGGGACGGGGCGGCGCGGGGCGGCGCGTGATGGGACGGGACGGGACGCGACGCGACGCGACGCGACGGGACGCGACGCGACGCGACGCGACGAGACGAGACGAGACGAGACGAGACGGATCTAATACGGTACGGTACGGGAGGCGGTCCGACGTGGTGGGTCCTGGTGGTGTGGGGGTTGGTTGGTTATTTTGGTTTTCGGGCGCATCGACCAGGTTTAGTCATTTAGCGCCCTTGGTGTTGTGGAGGTCGTCTGGTGAAGAGGTGCTGTGTGGCGGTGGGGTAGGCGTTGTTGAGGATCGTCGGTTAGTTGGTGGTTGGTGTTTGTGTTGGTGATGGTAGGTGGGCCAGTCGTTGGGTTGGGAGTGAGGATATGGTTGCTGTGGTTGTTACGGGGTTGGGGACGTTTACGTTTGTTGGGTTGAAAGAACTGGTCAGCTTTGAGTGATGGTCCGTTAGCTGTGAGTATTCGGTTCGGTGTGGTCGGAGGATTACGAGGTAACATATTGACTGGTGACTGAGGGTTTGAATGTTTGTGGAGGAGTCGGTCGGCACATCGTTCTTCATCATGCTCCATTCATGAGGTTGGCTGCAGCCGACTGCATATGTATTTTGTTGGTGGGTTGGGTTTGTACAGTTCACATTAGTTTTGCGGAAGTAGAAGTGGTAGAAAATGATATAAAAACCGGAATTGAAATAGACTGTCGGGGGACAAGTAGCCTACGGGTAGGTTGCTCGTCTCACAATCGAAAGGTTGTGGGTTCGAGTCTCACCTGTCGCTTACTCTTCGCCCGCAACCAATCGGCGTGAGAGATTGGCGACGCTACATGACAACGGTCGATGTGTCGTAAAAACCAATAACCAACCAACCAAATAGACTGTCTGAACGCTATGTTGCAAGTCTTTATGATCTATGCAATTATACTCTCCCAGATTATGCATTGCATGTAGCCAGTGTCCTCAACTTTGAGATTTTAGTGGGGAAACCACTTAATGACCATGGTTTTGACATCACTTTTTTGTCATGAAGTACCATTATAGCTGTTTTATTCCAGATTATGAGTGAGCTTTTGGTCTTTAAAAGCGCCAATGATCTCTGGGAGTAGTACTGCCCACTGGTGAATACAGCAGGTATAATGCTGACACCACCATCATTGTACCAACAATGGTCGTATTATTTCACTCATTATTTGGGAATGTCCATATATGTTTGCACATATTTAACATAAGTTTGGTTTTCTGTCGCATCCGTCTGTCCCCCTCCCCACACACTAGAAAAAGTGAATTTCAAAGCACTGTATATGGCATGGGATTTCACTGTACCCGTAGTTCTTTCACCGATGCTTTCGAGGTGATGACCACGTGACTGTTTGCCGTTAAGTGTGCACAAAAGCCACCAGGATCAGCAAGCAGTCGGCGTGAATAAGGTGTTGTTTTTAACCAAGACAGTGCAGACTTGAAACATTTTCAGCCACGTTTGAATGCTTTTCTCTTGCTTGAATGACACTAATTGCTTCATGTGCTTGATATTTTACGTATTTTACATACTTCATGTTTTGTGCTAGCTATGCATTTGTCTGACACATGACAGCTGAACCGGTTTTCCGGAATAAATCAAAAATACTAGGAATTACACATTGAGCCTGGCAGTCAATTGTACTGTTGGATTAGAATTAGTAGTTGGGATGCGGCATATACTGTAATTTTCGATCAAGGTTTGCGAAAATGTGCCAAGGAACTACTTTAAGCAAAAATACACATATTACGATGTTTTAGTACGGCTCTCAAGAAGTTGGTATCATGTATTCCTAATTGAATTGGTCTGAAGCTGTTTTCAACGTTCATTTCATGTTTGTGGAAAAGCGAGATACTTAACGACTATTTATCGCAATGATTGTGGTATCATTTAAATTTATGTCTTCATCGTGTTAGTTTTATATTGCAAAGGCCTGCCTGCAAAATACGTTGGTGAAGTCTGCAGGCTACTTTACTAGCTGTTTGCTCTGAACAAGGTAATTATGACCCTAGTTTGGATGTACGAGCGCATCAAACTTAATCTAAAGTGTTCTTGAAATATTTATGGCAAGATAACATCCAATGTCATCTGTTTGCCGAAATAAATTCAGCCATCGGGGACGGCCTTTAATTTATGCCGGTTTTATCCGGTGTAAACCGGTCGGCGACTGGCTTACATGGACAATGCATGTAGCCGACTGAAAGCCAACGCTGTCGTCCGCTCGGTGGGCTGGCGGTCGATGGGCGCCGGGCGGTCGGTGTGAGTTCCGAAACACACGGAATAGCCAACCGACAGCGAGTAATTGCGACAGCCGGCCGCCTGGAAAATCTCACTCGCGTCGCCGGCAGCATGTATGCAGCGTGATCAGCTCTGTGTCGCTTTCGTGCTCGGAACTCGTCTCGGCGCACAGCGTTCGAATAGGCAGTCGCATCGTCAATCAAACGCATTGATTTCACCGACTGCTTGCATTTGCTTGTTTATTTTGGTGTTGCGCGTGCGTCAGCTGCCACAGCCACGCGTCGTCCGTGTCGGGCGTATCCGGGATGTCCCGTCTGTCTTGACATGGCCAGATGCCATGCCAAGCAGTGCTTTCGCGAACCATTATGACGCGCACGCCGGTCTACTTCGCATGTTCACTATGCGGCATTTCCGACGACGTGCGCAAGGCAGAGCATGCAAAACGAAGAGCAGCCCAACAGAGCAACACCGACCCGCCATTCATTTATGTGCTTCACTATACATGCCCTCCGCGTACACTAGTTATGGTCTTTTTAACAATAATATGTCCTCCGTTGACCTCCGTTTACATTCCAATCGTGTCCACGATCTTCAAACTGACCGGACTGAATACAACATTGCAAAGGCATCGGGCACTTTGCGGCATGCGGTACGGTCAGATGAAATCTGACTGGTTATCGCTTCCCTTTCGGCCCAGCATTTTGAGACTTGAGCCGTACTCGAGACCCGCATCCAACTTACCGTCTTGCGTACTGGAATTTCGGTGGCGTCGGAATGCGGTTTCCGACACCAGCAGACCGACCGGCCCGGTCTGTTTGTGTGTGGCACCGATCGATATCACAGCGTCGGCGGATGATTTATTGTCGTCGCCGCCGCTCCGAGCGGCCATCGCATTGGAGTCGCCGTACCGTTGCATCCCTTGATACAATGCGTCCACGTCCGGCACAATGCTTTGTCGGCTGTCGTTATTAGCCGCGTCTCGGAAGTCGACCGGATCACATCCGTGTGCGCAGCGGTACCGTCTGCTGAGCCGTCGCTCACGTGGGTGTGTGTGTGTCGCCGCTCCGGCAGACGACAGCGGCGATAAGGAGAACCAGCCGTCGCCGTCGCCGCCGCGTCGGCGGCCCACGCGCCTGACGCGCCGCCTGTCGGCGGCCGACGCAGCCATGGACGCGACCGGCTCGCCCGCCGGCCACGTGTACCACTTCAAGGCCGAGTCGGACGGCGCCGACTCGGACCGCAAGGAGGAGAAGCAGCGCGACCCCAAGCCGGGCAGCCCCACCAAGGCGGACGGCAAGCCGGACGACGGCAAGCGGCCCTCCAGCGAGATGGACGACGCCGACGCTGACGAGGGGCAGAAGAGGAAAAAGAAGAAGGGCGACGATGCGCCGCCCAAGGCGGCGGCGAAGAACGGCAAGGGCGCCGACAGGGGCGGCCGGACGGGCGGCAAGGCGGGCGCGTCCGGCGGCAAGGGCGGCCGCGGCTACGGCAGCGGCAGCGAGCGGCGCAGCCCGACCGGCTCGCAGGCGGGCGCCGCCACGCCGCCCAAGAGCAAGCCGACCAGCCGCACCACGTCCGACGACAGCGACGGCGACGAGCGGCGCGAGGCCGGCCCCAAGGTGCCGCCGCTCAAGATCGTCATCAACGCGGCCAGCGCCGAGCAGGAGCAGACCAAGGGCAAGGGCGGCGCGGCCGGCTCCCGGCTGCCGTACGTGGTGCCGTCGCAGGCCGACACGGACACGGACGGCGCCGGCGCCGACACGAGCGGCGGCGCGGCGGCGCCGGCCGACGCGGCCGCCGCCGACGCCGGCTCGCCGGGCGCCGGCAGCGGCGGCGACAAGCCGGCCACGCCGGCGCGCGTGACGCGCTCCCAGCGCGCCCTGCAGGGCAGCTCTGGCGACGCGGCCAGCCCGGAGTCGACCGGCGCCGGCAGCGGCGGCGGCAGCACCGGCGCGCCCGACGCCGACCGGCCGCCCGACGAGGAGGAGGACGCCGCCGAGCCGCCACCCGCACCGGCGCCGCCGCCGCCGCCGCCGCCTCCGCCGCCGCCCGCGGTCGTCGAGCACCCGCGCAAGCGCAAGATCCGCCAGGCGCGCACCACCCAGCAGTCGGAGAGCGAGGAGAGCGGCGGCGCGCCCACGCCGCCGTCCGACCCGCCCTTCATGAACAACTACAAGGCGTTCCAGGAGATCCGCCGCCAGGTGGACCGGCGCCGGCGCGAGCTGTTCCCCATCACGCCCAAGCCGCCGCGCGGCTTCAAGGACTACCTCATCAACCGGGCCACGTACGTGCTGGCCGGCAACGTGCAGTCGCGGCTGTCGGTGCCGACCATGGCGCCGCCCGCCAGTCTGCCGACCGGCATCAAGGACTTGTTCGTCGACCAGGAGATCGAACGCTACAAGCTCCGACTGCAGGTGAGGCTTTCGGACGGATGGAGAGCCGGGACGTTAATTATGGTCTCGTGGGTGCCGGAGCACCGAAAGTAACGCTTAAGCAACCCCGTAGCAATTGGTAAGCTTAACCAGTGTGCCTATAGGTGGGCATATGCGTGGCCTGGGTACAATTGTGTACGGATTATTCTGGCAGCTTAGTTCAAACCTGGGGTGCATGAAAGCAATTTTGCAGAGATAGCTCTGCGAATTCGCCATACTTGGTGGTGGTTGCTGGGAGGCTGACTTGTAGAGAACTGGATTCAAGTCAGAGGCGCATTGAGTTCACACGGGGCACGATTGGTCGCCAAGAATGGCCGGCATTTCTGGGCGAGATTCGATGGACTGCTGTTTTTGTGTCTGGTCGGGATTAGGTTTGCGTTGTCCCGCTTACGCTTTGATCAGCTACGAGGACACACACGAGCAGCACTGGGAGACATCTCGACATTTTCCGTGCCGGCTTACCATTGACGCTAAGACGCGGTGTTCGTGCGGGTGGGTGGCTTTCGAAAGCGAAAATGTGATCATTTCGAAAATGGCAATGTCCATCTGTTTTTTCCTGGAACTTCCTCCTAGCTTCAGGTATTAATTTGTTTTGGAGCATTTATAATACGCCATTGTTGGTTAGGTAATTTGTCGCTTTACTCAGCACTTGTGCCGCTTTTTCATGTCACCATTTTTGGTTCATTTCCATTTTGTTGTGCCACCAAAATATATAGATGTCGCGGTGATCGTCACGCCTCCGCACACGATCACGTCTTCGTCTACCAATTCGTTGGGGAAATGCTCACTGGCTGTGGCATACTGCGAACCTATGGCGGACAGTTGGAAACGTTGGCTGCCCCTGGGTATTTGTCATCCAGAACATTATACTCTCATTTTTCTCATTTGAATGCTGACTGGTGCTGTTTGACGATGAACTGCCGTGATGAAGTTGCCAAGATTCACTGGAAAGGTATTTCTGTATCTGATTGCGCAATAATTTTCCTCTTCACATCCAGGGTCACGAGGCAAAAATCAAACCCTGATGGCAGGTCGTTGTGCAAGATGCCCTCAATTGTCGTGGTGGTAATTTCTTAACATCCGGGTATGGCCCCGGCCACGCGCTACTGCACCTTGCCAATAGTGTAATCCATTGACCGAACGGACCTCGCGCGGTGCATGAATCACCTCATCAAAGGATTGCTAACTTGGATCCAGGTCTGAGCCAGTTATGAACGGTGCGTGACTTCATAGTTGAATGGCGCTGGGATTTCGTGGTATTATGTATCATTGGCTTTCACCCTGTGACACGTGTTGTAGTTGGTCTTAGCATGTCTGAGGAATTACAAGCCGTCTGTATGATCACCTTGCATGAGAGGAAGCGCGAGTCAGTGACGCAAAATGCGCCTCCAACGATTGGACAGTGCCAGCTTGTGGTGCCCATTATGCCAGGTCGCTACATCGCCGATATGATGCGAAATGGACGGCGCCCTTTGGCAAAAATGTCCACTGTCCTGATTAATGATGGTGCTCTTCGTTCGCTCCGGAGAACCGTTTGTCATGCCAGGCAATTCCTGTCAACATGTCAGGTTAGCCTGTGGCTGCTACTGTGGTCTTCGTGCGTGGTCGCACCTAATACGAGCGGTTTGCACGAAATATGGCGCTTGTTATGCAGGGATGCAGCAGACGTAACGGCTCGCTGCCGTCATTTCGCTGCACGTGGTCTGGACATGAAAGTACGGCTTGGTCCTGCCGGGCTATACTTGTCGCTGCCTGATTGTTTTCCCTGAAGGCTGCTATGAGGACGTGCTGGGATTGATTTATGTTCGGCGGGAGTACTAAATTGAGGCCGTTCAACCGCCAGCGGTTGAAATGCATTTTCCTCGTGTTATGTGGGTGGTTGAAGCTGTTTGTAGTTATGGGCGGTAACGAAACAGTCACGGTTTTGTGGCCCTTGTGCTGATCGAATGCATTTCTTGCTTTTCCGCACAACGTTGGCCGTATTGAATCATCTGGATCCCACTGAAAAGATCCGTTCTGCAAACGGGACAAAGTGGATGTATGGTGTTCTAATATGCGTATTTTTCCCGGGGAGCGATGATCGCTTCGGTTGTTGGCAACTTGTGTGGTGCGGTTTTGTGGGCGGGAGACGTCTGTGCGAACCGGGGAGGGTTCGTGCATCGCGTTCAAACCCGTGTGGAGCCCGACATGTAAACCGAAGACACTTGCGATCGCCTATCGTCCACCACGTCCACCACGGGTGGTGTCTGAACAACGCCGCAGGATGAAGGGAAGCCTCTGCCAGCAGTTCACCGTCCGCAAGAGGTCGACTGCGGCAGTGGGGTTGGACGAAGTACCGAGTCGGGCGAACTCCGACACTGGTCTGGTGCGTAGCTTCAGGTCGCGTGATCTGTCTGTGTGCGAGTTGCGGCTGCTCCCCACCGTCTTGGCATGATGCATGCGTTGTCAACTGTGTCGTGGGCAGTGTGTGGGTGTAGCGAGCGTGGGTGATGACCGAAGCGGTCGCCTCTCGACAGCACATCATCGAGAAGGAGAAGCTGGTGCTGACGGTGGAGCAGGAGATCCTGCGCGTGCACGGCCGGGCGGCGCGCGCGCTCGCCAACCAGGCGCTGCCGTTCAGCGCGTGCACCATCCTGCGCGACGAGGAGGTGTACAACCTGGCCACGCCCGAGCAGGAGGAGAAGGACCGCAACGTGCGCGACCGCTACAACGGCCGCCAGTTCTTCAGCTGGCTCCAGGACGTGGACGACAAGTGGGAGAAGATCAAGGCGAGTGGGGGGTCTGCCAGTTCTTGGTCTTGACGATCGTTGTGGGCTTCCGTGCTGGGGTACTTTGCTGCCGTGGTGTTAACAACCGTTTGAACGTGAGCGGAGAGAGGACCTTGATATGTTGAACAGTCGGGATGTCCCTCCGCACCCGAAGGCTTTACGTGCTAAGGCTTCTGCTAGGCTTTACGTGCTAAGGCTTCTGCTAGGCTTTACGTGCCAGTATTGTGTATCTGCCATTTGTGTAAACTCTGGGACTCGGATATTGTATGGTCATGGAGCATTACATTACAAATAATCGAACGTGTTGCTTTTGGTCAATGCACCCTAAAGCCAAAATAACTAAAAACGTGTAGCTTCGCAGAATCATGCGACATTTTGAAGTCGGATGCAAGTATTATATTGCGACCATTGGTGTCAGCTTGTTCTCAAGGATGGTTAGAAACGTGGTCTTGTCCAAAACTTTTGAAATCCAGAACAGTCCCGTCTTGGAAATTGTGCACTCCTTTTTGCGACAAGATGAATGAAGTATGTAAATGACGGCAACGTCATTGCTCTTTAATAAACTTGCCCTAAACCGACTGTTAGTTATTAGGGCTTTAGGGCGTATTGACTACATTGGTCATGTAGCACCCATTACCCAAAACAGGCTGAAAATACAAATAGGGATTGCTGATGCCAAAAGACGGAGACAACTGTCCTGTCCGACACGGAATGTCCCAAAATGTTCCTCTTGAAATCCGTGATTCCAGAACGTAAAAGCTCCCTGGTCTCCGTGCTGCTTCCGGCCCGTTTTGCAGGCGCCCTATTTGTGTTGGTAGTGTTCATCGCTGACCCAGTGCCGCCGGTCGCGCAGGAGGGCATGGTGTTGCGACACCACAACGAGGCCGAGTCGCTGCACGCCGTGCAGAAGATGGACTGGGGCTGGAAGCTGAAGGAGATCGGCGCCTGCGACCCGCGCACCACGCCCAATATCGACGAGCTGCACGTGCCCATGGTGAAGGTCATAGACGACTTCGACATGCCGCCGTCGTGAGCGGCCGGCGCCGGCGGCTGTGTTGGCTGTGCGTAGTTGTAGGCGACGCTGGTGGCCGCTGGTGGGGTCTGCGCCTGGCGCGGACCGCCGCGGCTCGGCGGCTGGCGCAGGTCCGAGCTGGGCGAGGTGAGGGCGTGGGTCGGTGTTGGTGCGGCGAGCGAGTGCCGGGTGTGTCGGTGTATCTGTTGTGCCGCGCCGGACCGGCCGGCAGCGGCGACTGCCGGAGCTTCGCCGTTCGCCGGGCGCTGTCCGCGCGGCGCGGTCCGGGCGGCCGCGCGTGGTCGATGCCGCGGCGAGAGGCGGCGCCACTTGCCGTGTACCTCAGCTTACGGCCGCGCCGCGCGTGTCGCTGTATTCCAAGTGTCATACCTGTGCATACGCGTGTGTTTGTGTGTGTGTGTGTGTGTGTGTATATTTGTTCGTTCGGCCGAGCTGGGTGGCTACTCGCGCTCTCCGGTGACACCCCCAGGGACTGGAGGCGCACGGTGGACAATCAGCAGAATGGATATTGTGTTACGGCCAAATGTTGAATATATGATGGTCTATGTCGACCCGACCGTCTTTCTCGGCAGGGCCCCGCCCCAGCTGTCGGCGTAGGGAAGAAGGAAATGCGTGTTGCTCAGAATTCACGTCTTCCCCGTGAAAGAGGTCCAGCAGGGGTGATTGTGGCAGAGAAGGCTGACGGGCCTTGGATATGTATGCACTGGAAAACTCGGCCTTTTATCTGGTCTGGAATTGCCGATTGATCCTAACAGGGTTTGTGCGACGAAGTGCGTGATCAAGTGGCCAAGGTTGAACAAATATGTTGTTCCTGAATTTTTGTCATCCGAAACACTTCTCCACCGAAAAATATATTCGCACTCGAAGGTTGGTTATTGCGATTTAGATGCGCATTCATTGAGTCAGCATTCGAAGATTCAGTAGCGATATTTCACGTAGATATATGTACAACGCAGTCGATGCGCCCAAGAGCCCAGTTAATTGATATCAGACCATTGCACTGCTACTAAGTGCTCAAAATTCACTGGAACGCGGAAAATGATCTAGTCAGGCTTCAAGAAAATGCCCTTTTCGATTACAGAGCAGTTTTCATCTCCGTATCCGGAACCAGATTAAAATGAAAACTAGGACAAATCCAGCCCTGCCCGTCGCGCAGGGTACCCTGGCGAGCGCTGGAGAACTGCCGCCTCGCTCCCCTGTATGGTCGCTCGGCGAAGCCGTCGAGCGCTTCGCTGGATCGCCGGTTCGCCGACCGCTCCTCGCGCCGTGGGTACTCCCCTCAAGAGGTATTTCGCGCACGATACATGTTTCTGAACTGACCTTGGCCATGCACTATTCATTTAGTGCTACACTCCCAGCAATGCCCCTGTCCGGGGTGGACCTCCCCCTTATCGGCACTCCGCGATAACACCGGCACCGTACCTCGCCACCCCCTCCCCAATGATCCTCCTAGTCTTTGGACATGCGCTTCCCGGCCAGCGTAATCATGGACATTTTTTGTTAAAACACCTCACCCCAAGACGTATCGTTAGTTATTAGGGGTTTAGGGCGCATCAACTGCAGTGGTTACACAGCGCCCAAGGCGTATCCACCCTCTCTATGACGTAAGGCTTATTCTGAATCGAGGGCGTAATGTGCTGTTTATGTAAAGAGTAACAAGCATTATGAATAATAAGTAAACGTTGAAAACCGACTTACGCCAGTAGGCCGTGCTCATTTCCACATTTACCACTAATCAAATTCAAATTTCACGGGTTCAAAGTTCAGAGATTGAAGTGGATTCCCAGAATGTACGGAATGGTGAATAGATGCTGACACTAGCTTACGTTTCTTTACGTTAAAAATCAGTTGACCTCAATACTACTTACCGTTTCCGGCCACGGTACTATTATTCCCGGACTTCACTTAAGCATTCTAAGCTTGCGAAATCACTGTGCCATTCACATTGCTGCCCGTCCCTGAAACAGGCATACAGCCGACCCCACCTCGAACACCTTTGGATCGGTGCCCTTGCCATGCCAACGAGACTCACCACGAGGCCGTCAGAAGCGGGACGACTCTTGATTTGACGGGCCGAGAGTTCTGAATTCGTTCTATCCACACCACTGGGTGCTAAATGATCTCGTAGTCGACGGGCCCTTAAACCAAATAATAAATAAATTTTCACAAAAAGACGGACGAACATTTTCCCATGGTTACTGGGGTTCCTTGCACCCACGTCATCGTACCTTCATTTGCAGCCTCGGCGCACCTACAGTACGGGTACTTCCACATCAAGGAAACATCGAGGGTTCGCATTTATATTCGACATTTATGACGTCACTAACCGGTGACTGAACTTCACGCCACAGAGCTCCACCACATCACTGACTCTTGCGAGGACAACACGCCGACACCACGCGCATTGACACCCTCCTCAGCACACCGTCACGTCATACACCAACAACACTGCATCTACAGTCCATCTCCACACACCCAGCCTCGTCAGAGACTCCCCAGCCCGCCCAGCACACCGCAACGCCCCCCCCCCCCCGCAGACGTCACACCACCGGCGCCGTCACGTCTTGGGCGGGCCGGGCGGCTTGTGCAGCTTGAAGTCGACCGGCCGGTGGTAGCCCATGATGCGGCCGAAGTGCTCCATGGGCGTGAAGTGGGCGCCGTCGGCGAACATGGACCGGCCGCCCACCACGAAGGTGGTGAACATGCCCGGCAGCGACGGCACCACCACCTCGTCCGCGTCGAACGTCACCTGCCGTTGGTTGGTTGGTGGTTGGTTTTACGACACATCGACCGGTGAGTCATCTAGCGTCGCCAATCTCTCACGCCGATTGGTCGCGGGCGAAGAGTAGCGACAGGTGAGATTCGAACCCACAACCTTTCGTTTGCGAGACAAGCAACTTACCCCTAGGCTACTTGTCCCCTCACCTGCCGTCGGACGGCAATTATAAACTGTTCGTCAAACAGGGTGGAATAAATAATGGTGTGGTGCATGCCAGGGATGCGGAGCCGGGAAAATGTCGGACGGCTCCGGCTCCGACTCCGACTCCAGGGAAGTATCCCGACTCCGGGGAAGTATCCCGGCTCCGACTCCGACTCCGGCTCCGAGTAAAATGTTCCGGCGGCTCCGGCTCCGGGCAAAATGTTCCGGCTTCGTCGGCTCCGGCTCCGGCTCCGCATCCCTGGTATATACCACTTATAAATATGCAACTTTCTGAGCACCGAATCGACACACATCGACATCGACATCGACATCCTGGCTCATGAGTCGCGATGAAGTCTTCATACCCAATTTCCAAGTGTCTTGTTGGTTAGCTATTGGTTTTACGACACATCGACCGTTGAGTCATGTAGCGTCGAGATTCGAACCCACAACCTTTCGATTGTGAGACGGGCAACTTATCCCTAGGCTACTTATCCCCTCACATGGCGCCAGACGGCAATTATAAATTTTACTTCAAACATGGTGGAACGTACAACTATCTGAGCACCAAATCAACATCCCTCCGAACGGGACACCGACATCCTGCTTTATGATCACTTGCGATAAAGTCTCCATATCAATTCCCAACAGTATCTTGTTGATTAGCATCATGCTGGTACTGATCATTGCAGATTGTGATGCACAAACATCTCTGACCACAATTGCAGGTACGAGGATTGCCTATGATGTGGTCTGTTGTACAATATCAGTAGATAGTGATAGGTATTTCGTATTGCTAGCGCCAAAATACTTGCCCCTAATATCTCAAGTGCCTAGTATCTAAAACAAAGGAAAAACGTGCATGTATGAATATGCTGTTGGGTCAGAATTATCTTCGAAGAACTTGTGATCTCTGTTAAATGACATTTTTTCCATGGAAAATTTCGACATCGATCTATAGTTGCGTTGGCATCTCACACCTAATGAAAAATCATTATTTTAACGCTGGCAGACGGTGATGCCAGGCGTGCGTCTTGTACTAGATGCTTGTCATCCAGAACATGATCCTTTCCAGGAAACCAACTTTTCCGCCTGATTTATTGATTTTTGGGGCTTAAGGGCGCACCGACTACAAAGTCATAGTGGCCATCTTTCCGCCTGAATATTGAATGGAGTTGTTCGAAAACGAATGCAAACCTATTGCCGTTTTATAGTCATACCCCAAGCTTGCTGCGGAGGACATAACAGATGAATTATTGGTGTCATACAGGTAAAAAGTAAGTATATCCGGATTCGAACTTAACGCATTTTTCACTTCCACCTCTAGGAATCGAAAGCACAAATCCAACTCGGGTCATAAAGGTTCGCACGCAGGGTTGCAAGCTTCCTGTAGCTCGGAGGCCACTCCAGGCCCTCGCCAAACGATCTTCATCCTTAGCCGACAGGAGTACTGGGACCACACCGGATCGAATCCGGATCGAAGCCACCCGAGGCCCAATCATGCTGGCGGAACTCCGAGTCCGGTTGTACTGCGGCGCGTTACCACTGGGCACTGACTGGTTGCCATTCATTCTCTCACCTCTGGTCAACTGCCGAATAGCACGGAATATTAACGCATTAGCCAAAACGCATCAGCCAATGCGTTTTGGCTACTTAGTATGCGACACATCGTGCGGAGCGCAGTGTCCCCAACGAGCCGCATTTCGACGGCAGAACAGTGAGAATGAAAATCCGTTCGACCTGATTTAACCGCCATCATTTTCAATTTTCCACCCAACTAGTCCACAAACTATTTTTCAGTTGTGTTCGGTTGTTGAACGATGATGCGAGAATTTCGGCAAATTGACAGGCAAAACAATTCATCCAACATCGCCATATGTCTTGATCGACGTCAGCTTTCGGTCCAAGAATCAAGTATAACTATATTTTGAGATACTGCAAAGCGCGAGTGCACCTCCGTACACAACAGCAGACAATAAAAGATCCACGTCGCAAAATAAAAGCATGCCATCATTACCAAATCATACCTTCTTCCATGAAGTCTTATTTTACGTGATTCATGGACTATAACTACGCGACAACCCTGCATATACATCTTGAGGCCACATTATCCGCTTGTACGTGTCATTATTGGCATTTTGTTATAATTTACCTGTCCCTACAACCTGAGCGCATAGGTGCAGGCTTCTGAAAATAGTTGTGAGGTCACAATACACAATGGTACAGCCCAAACGGATGGAGTGGGGGAGGGAACATACCACATTGGTTTCCACGCCAAAATTTAAATTATTGGGGGGAGGGGACAAAACCAACATTGGAAGGGGCAAGGCCAACATTGCGGAGGGGACAAAGCCAACTTTGGGAGCAGGAAGTGTCCCCGCAAAAGCACACAAGGCCCCAGCCACGCCGGAGCGTGTCGGCGACTCGGCGTACCGTCCGTTTGCGCAGGAACAGCGATATGGTGGTGGCGGTGTACTTGTCGGTGGCTTCGTCGTGCTCCAGCACGGTCACGTAGTTGCGCACCACCATGTGGATGAGCAGCGGCGTCAGCACCGTGAAAATGCCCATCACCGAGCCCATCATGATGGCGACCCTGCCGGCGGCGGCACGTGACAATCCACCGACCTGCCGACTCCTCCCTGGCGGGGCAGCTGTGTTGGAGTGATCGGGACAGGGATCTGAGACGGTGCCTTCCTCCCGTGCTGGAGTGATCGGGACAGGGATCTGAGACGGCGCCTTCCTCCCGTGCTGAGGGGAGGTCTCGTGCTGAGTGATCGGGACAGGATAGACGGGCCTTCTCCTGCTGGAGTGATCGGGACAGGGATCTGAGACGGTGCCTTCCTCCCGTGCTGGAGTGATCGGGACAGGGATCTGAGACGGTGCCTTCCTCCCGTGCTGGAGTGATCGGGACAGGGAGCTAAGACGGCGCCTTCCTCCCGTGCTGGAGTGATCGGGACAGGGATCTGAGACGGTGCCTTCCTCCCGTGCTGGAGTGATCGGGACAGGGATCTGAGACGGCGCCTTCCTCCCGTGCTGGAGTGATCGGGATAGGGATCTGAGACGGTGCCTTCCTCCCGTGCTGGAGTGATCGGGACAGGGATCGAGACGGGCCTTCCTCCCGTGGGCAGGGAGATAAGACGGCGCCTTCCTCCCGTGTTGGAGTTGATCGGGACAGGGATCCTGAGACGGCGCCTTCTTCCCGTGCTGGAGTGATCGGGATAGGAGCTAAGACGACGCCTTCCTCCCGTGCTGGAGTGATCGGGACAGGGATCTGAGACGGCGCCTTCCTTTCGTGTTGCAGTGATCGGGGTAGAGATCTGAGACGGTGTCTTCCTCCCGTGCTGGAGTGATCGGGATAGGAGCTAAGACGACGCCTTCTTCCCGTCCTGGAGTGATCTGGGCAGGGAGATAAGACGGCGCCTTCCTCCCGTGTTGAAGTTATCGGGACAGGGATCCGAGACGGCGCCTTCTTCCCGTGCTGGAGTGATCGCGACAGGGATCTGAGACGGCGCCTTCTTGAAGTGATCGGGGCAGGGGGCTCAGACAGCGCGTTGTTCCCGTGGATCCCGTGGATGGTGAGAACAGTCGTGCTGTTTTTTTATTCACACAAAGGGATGGGAAGGAAAAGTGAACAACTCTGAACTGATGAGCACACACTTAACAAATTTGGACGGAGATATGTCACAAGAGCAATATAATGTATTATTTCACAATATTCGCGTTATAAAATAAGTCCAATATTTCATAATACACCATTTAAACCGAAGACCACAACAATTATAAGCTTTGCATTGAACATTGTCGAGGCCAGCAAATCGCCAGCTGGTCTGAAACGGAAGTTCCCACTACATATGGATACCACAGCACAAGGTCCATTTTATGAGGAACTACGTATGCACGAACTGCCGATTTTGAGTTTTGTTTTTGCAGAGTTCTGTAGGGAACAGCTTCCGTAAGGTGTTGGTTCTCACATAAACGTTGACATTGCAGGGGACTGCGAACGTGCTTGCATACATTTTTTTAGTTGTGTCGGCATGACTCACCCCATGCCGGCCTTGGCCATCTCCGCCATGACTGTGGGTGTCACAAAGAAGCCCATAGCACTGGTGCAGAAGGAGAACACTTTCAGCCGCTTCATCTGCGCCGCCAACTGACCTCGGTACACCACCTGCCGGCAAAGAAAACAACTTGGACTGTGATATGGCAGACATAGGTAGCGGACATTTCACCACATAATCGGGTGATCTATAAAACACGACGTAAAAAACGTTGAGATAAACATGAACAATACCACAATGCAAATATGGGGATAGATCACAACATAATTAGTCCACGAATTTAACATCGCATACATCTACCTGAGAGGATTAAATCGAAACTGTAGCATTCCTTTCCTGTATTCTGACGTGCCCAGTGCCCAGTGCCCATCTCACCTCAAGTTCCGGGTGCGGAGAAGTGCCCGCACATAGAACACAAATCCTATGTCGATAGCATCCTAGTACAAATGCAATGATGCAAATACTGCATCTTTGTAAATATTGTAAATACTGCACCACTGTCTTGGCAACAAAGATGCAGATGTGTTCACAAGTTCGTCATTAAACAGAATGCAAACAACGGAGCAGGCCAGCATGAGCCAGGAACAGCAGATAGACCCAGGCAAAGGCATACATGTGCTAACCTGCTTGTGACCGTTAGTTAGTTATTTGGGTTTTAGGGCGCATCAACTGCAGTGGTTATACAGTGCCCTGCTTGTGACCGGGCATGAGTGGCTGGAGGGACAATTCTGACAGAAGAGCGCATCTCACCGTTGTGGTTGGCTTAGCGTCGTCCTTGTGTTCCGACCATAGTGGCCGGCCAGTGGAGAGACACCGCCGTAGGCAGTGGTTCTCAATCTGTGACGCACATTCCCCAGGGTCAGGAATTTACAATTCTGTGCAATTGAATATCAAAGCATGAAATGCATTACAAGCAAGGCTTGCACATGATATTTAAACTGTTCTCTAAGAACGTATTTTTGTGGTATACCATGCCATATATTATTGTATTGGAGCACTAAACATTGATGTCATATGTGTTAAACTTCAAGAATACAGGACCTAATGAACAGGTTTGCAAAGCATTCTTGGATAGTGGTATGCACACATCAATAGAAGGCATCATCAGAGCAAAGCTGGCACAAATGGCAACTGAGCAATATCAAGGTTAAAACCAAAGCAAAAATAACAAACAAGTGACATGGTGGAACAATCATATAGGAGTCTTGTGAATGGCTAGGAACATCCCAAAACACCACTGCAAATTCTGGTGCACTATGAAACACTTCAAATCCAATGATATATTCCAGACATTAGTGTCTCCCTTATCAGGCAAAAAATGATGGGTTTCATCTGAAATGAAAGACACAAGTTCCTGTAAGTCATAATTTTATATAGTGCTGTGAATTTCTGATACAAAATCAACTGAAATGCAACCAAAAGCTAGGCTGGCAATGTACATTTCACTTCCATAACAGATGATACTCTGCACAAAATTTGGCCCAATTTTGTCAATCTTCTCAACAAATAACAGCTGACTTCACAGTCAGATTAAGATCCACACAATGTGCCTTTAAAAAAGAATGCTCACTTACCAGCTGGAATCTTAGACATTGGCTAAGTAGAGAAGCTGCAGATCTTCCAGGTGGTATTATCATTCTTAGATGAGATCTCACTTGCCATGTGCATCTCAACAAATTGGCCATATCTTCAAAGTTGCTGTTTTACTATCCAAGTTCATTCATTACAAAATGACCTGCTGAAATGTGCATCAGACATGATACCAGGAAACCATGGTTAATTACCAGCCAAATACCAGTTCTGTCAATGCATGTGATAGTCCTTATGGTTCACAGTTGCACATATCAGAATAAATATTCAAGTTCATGACACTTGTGTCAACTGGTGTGAAAGACAGCAGCCACCCATAACTCTCATGGCATACTTATGGTACTGAGGCACCTACTCATTAGCCAGCTGAATGCAAATTTATGCATTCAAGGCCAATTACAGTTAATGGTTAGCATGAAGCATAACACAGCTAGTAATAATACATAAAAATCATTGGTATGATACCCACACATACCTTTGTCATTTGAAAAAGCTGAAATTTAGCATCAAAGCTGTTAACAAGCAATCCACAAGATTAGGAATAGCATGGTATTGTCATGAAACCATAAAATACCATTGCTATTATTCTATTAAAATGCACATAATATTTTCATGATTTACATGAAGAATGATGTCAAACTTGCTGCATTGGCTCAGCCTACAACCCATGATTCCTTCAATGTGACCTTATTAGTCAAGGCCCATTACATATTAGTGTGTAGGTGCCAGCTAGTCTGCCCAGGCATACATCCAACCCAGCTTGGCTCTCCTGAGGCATATATTCATGATGTTCAGGCATGCACTGATATCTATATGTTCATGAATGCACCTGGTCAATACCAGACCAAGAAAGATGAAGCATAACAGGCCCATACCAATAAAAGCAATGACTTCCAGAAACTGCACATGATGTAAAGCAATGCATGCCATATTTGCTTTACAATATATTGGAATCATACCACAACTTGAATTTTTAATGTTTCAAAGGGGGAAAATCTTCAGTTCCTGTTAACTGAATGGGCAATGGGACATTTCCTATCCAGTTTGCGTTACTGTGGAAAATGTGAAGTGGGATGGAAAGTGCATCAACTGTGGAACTCAGCCAGTTTTGGTGCTGGCATGGAATGTGACATGAAGTTTGCCATGCCAGGTGTGCACCATGCAAGGGATGTCACACTACAAGAAATATTTCTGGAAAACTTGTCACCAACAGGACATGCCCACAAGCTGAAGTGGAGGGCCGAGTGCACAATCAGGTACCTCCAAAGGGGAAACTTGGACATGTGCCCCCAACACAGTTGTGCTTTGACAAGAAAATGCGCCCATGCAACCCCGTTCAATGTGATGTTCACCCAATGACGCCCCTATGCTATGCCTGAATCGGCCTGTCGTTTATGGCTGGATGTTGCACGGTTATCAAAATACTGTTCCTGACTTGCCTACTTACAAAATACTTCAAAATGACAATATACTTCCTAACTTACAAAATACTTCAAAATACTGACGTGTTCCTAATGGCAATGTCGGGAAAGTTCAGTCTGGCGAGCTGTGTATTGTGAATTGTGAGCCGGGCAAGGTTATATGGCCTTGGGCAAGGCTGCAGTGGGTTGGGGCAAGGCGATATATACGGTTGGGGCAGGCCACTGTCATCCTCATGCCTTCCTGCGTGTCGGCTCGAATGGTACAAATGACGTCATCTGGGGTGAAAAGTTTGGGCCGTTTTAATGGTTTCATGCATTTTAAAATGGAAATACCTTCAATTCAACTCACTTTCTAAATCCTATAATATCACGTTTGTGATTTTGGAGTCGTGTTGAGCTGTTATTTTATTATTCTCAGTTAGGCTGCGAATTAGGCGACGACCATGACGAAGGCAGCGTTTTAGGGGCACCCATTTTCTCAAATTCTTCGATGGCGCAGTTGAGTCATAAATAGCGCAGTTGTTTACATAGCGCCCTCGTAGATTGTTTTGTGCTTGGTTTTATGTCTGTCGCATCTTGTGTTTGATGTACGTGCGTTTTAGTTTTAGTTGTATTGTATAGTGTTCTGTTGTGGTGTGTCTTTATCATCTGGAAGAAAGATATGGAAAGAATAGATTGTCAACCAACATGCTTATGTTTCCAATAGATGAAAACGCATATTAGACTTGGTTGACAGTGAAAAGGATCTGATGGAGTTCATCCAACCAGCCCATCCATTTGTTCCAACCACTTTACCTCTGATGATTATGATCGTAGCCACGTATGCAGCTGAAAATAATGCCAGTGTCAAGACCTGTCTTTTCTGGTGTCATTACATGAATTAGCCTGCCTATCAGATATGTATGGTATGGAGTGTTGCATCATGCTTGTCTGGAATGCTAGCTACATTTTGGAGCATCTTAGACATCAAGACACAAAAGATCAGTGTGACCATGAGCCGCAAGGGCCCTTCTTGGTTGCACTCTGAACACTCAACCAGTTCCCCACCAAATCCGTCGATCAGCCCTCACTGGAATACTGAAAAGCAAGCCCTCTATTCTTCTAATAATTGCCTATGGTGTTTTTAAAGATGTTCAATGTGCTGCTACTGACAATGGCTTTTGGCATCTGGTTCCAGTGTTCTATTACCCTGTTGGTGAAGAAAGACTGTCTTAACCTTGTCCTGTTGTAGCTAACTTTAATTTTGAATTGATGACCTTCAGGTGCATCATTTCTGTTAGATTAAAATATTTACCTAGTATATACATCCTCCTGACCATGAACAAATTTAAACACCTGAATGAGTACTCCTATCAACTTTCTACATCTAAGTGAAAACATGTTAAATTTCTTCAATCTTTCCTTATGTGCCAGGTTGCTTATGCCATTAACCATTTTTGTAGCCATATTTTGTACTCTCTAAAAGCGAACAATCTTTTTCATGACTAGGAGCTAAAGTTTGGACACAGTATTCCAAATGTGGCCTCACATGCACAGTAAAGCTTCCTGATGACTTCCTCACTTATGTATGATACATTCCTATATATTGCCCCAAGCATTCTCAGTGCCTTCGTCCTGGATTCTTTCGTCTGTTCTGATGCCCCCAATCTTGTGTTCAGAATAACACCAAAGTCCTTCTGCTGAGTCACCGATAGAACTTGGCCACCGCCATCAAATATGGAGCCTTCATATGCTGCTTACCTTCTCTTCATATCTTATCTTTGTATAGCTAAATAAAGAATCAGTTCAATTAGTTTGATGCCACTTCTATTCACATGAATTTTAACACGACCATCATTAGCAAACTGGGACTGGAGCAGGACGGCCTTGCCGTCGTTACCGGCTTCGTCGCCTACAAAATGAGGCGTCAATACTTCGCTTGGCTGTCCGACGTCTGAAGCACCGGAGGCGCTCCTGGCCGTTGTGTCCAGCCCTTGGTTAATCACCATCGGTCGCGGCGGGCGCTGCATGCAACATACGTGGTAGAGGGCGATGCCAAACCAGGTCAATTCTGATGTCTGCTTCATTGTTTGTTTGTCTGTTTATTGGTTGGTTCACGACACACTTTATGCACATTCACGGCTAATGGCGCCGCCCACACTGTTTCGCCGGTGGGCCGCGGGATTTGGAAATGTCCTGAGAGGCGCTAGAGTCGAACCCAGGACCTTTGGTACCCGTAGCCCGACACCTTAACTACTCGGCCATCCCCGCCCCATGTTTGCTTCATCATGGACTCAACCTGCACAGGCGACACCAGCATCGTGAGACCTGGGGTGGGCGTCATTAGTAGCCGGTAGCCGAAGCTAGGAGTGTGGCTAGTTGTGTGAGATGGAGGCTAACTCGAGTTAGGTTGCATGTGCGCATTGGCTGGTTGCGCAAGAACTCTGCCCGGCAGAGCGCAGGGGCAGGCATCTAGGCAGGTCCGCCATCATGTCACCAGGCAGCGATAGGATGTCCACCCTCACACTGCCGGCCATGTGCCACCGTCTCTGCTGTGTGTCGTGTCGTGTCGCTCGGTTCTGCCTTTTGTAACCGTGTTTGTTGTTGCCACCGTGACCAGGGGCGGACTGGCAGCGCCTCCTGTGTTGCCCGTTCTGGCAGCACTTTGCATTGGTTTCATGCCGCCCGATCCTGCCGTTTCGTTGGCGTGTTTTGCTGCTGCCACTGTGACCGCTGACGGGTTGGCGGCCCTCCCTGTGTCGGCCCGTCCTGTCGGCACTTGACTCTGCCGTCGTATGGCCCGGTCCCACTGTCCTGTTGGCGTGATTTGCTGCTGCCGTTGTGACCAGGGGCAGACAAGCTGCGCCCGTCCTCGCAGCACTCGACACTGCTACCGGCTCTGGTACTGCTGCTATGAAACAGGTTTGGCGTATGCCATTTCATTGTTGCTCATGTGACTTATGATCATTGATTTGAAATAACGATATGCAAAGTCTCTGCTCCACGAACTTCGACTGTGATCCTTCATTCATGCTCTGAATCGGAAACAGCACATAAGCCGACTAGGTCGACTACGCGGACGTGTATGAGTTTTTTTTTAATAATTCAGATCTAGTTCTGAACGCATTGTTAGGGAATGCCGCCAATACATGCCTGCCCGCTTTTAGCACCCCACGTCTAACCGCTTTCCAGTCCATCCGCCGAATGTAACCTCCGAACTAGAGTGAAATTTTACATACTTTTGGGATGGGTCAACCCCCGCTTACGACTGGCGTGAGTCCACCTCCCCCAATCCATCGGCCTTCCTGTTACCTCCAGGCATTGCGTCTCCCAAATCGTTTTCTGGAAGTTCCACCCATGTTGCTGAGCTGGTAAGGAGGTTCACAGATGCCCCATAAAAGGAATGTCTGCCTCTCACGTGCTCCCTATGATCCTGTCGATATTAAAAAAGAAACAATTGTTCCCTTCCTTGCCTCCTCTATCAGGGGCACTGCCGCATATATAGGGGTTAAAATGCCTTTCGGTTAATTAATTTTGGCATGCAGCACCATAAGCCCAATGCTAAATTTGATGTACATTAAGGGACTCGACCCCCTTCCTCCACCTTATTCCATCCTGGCGACGACCACACTTCAAATACGTCCTTACTGCATTTCGCCGCGGTAAGATGCTAATTCTCTGCCATATTTGACCAGTCCTACTTCGCTTTGTACGTTCTTCCGGGTATAATATGCGTATAAAAGGTATTGGAGATCCCTTTCGGGACTATGTCGGTCTAAGTTTTGCACCTGCACCTCTTGAATTCTCATTTTATCCCCCGTACTATACATACGCTGCGTATATTCGACAGCGTGTTAGCGGCTTGGCCCGTATTAAGTGGTACCCCAGATGACGTCATATAAGGACCTGCGCAGAAAGCTGAGCAGTAGAGAAGACGCCACCTCGTATACATCGCCTTGGGTTGGGGAAGTCCCACTGCTGAGATTTTGAACGCCTTAGAGGTTTGAACATTAGATGCAAGGCCCTTTACATAGATGCTTTTTAGATGCTTTGAACGCTTTGAGGCTTTGAGCCGCATTGGCATTGATACTACATATGAGTGGGAAATGAGGAAGCCGAAAAGTAAGAATGCATTCAGGAAGGATGTATGTGTGAGCTGAACCTTTGAGCAAAGGTTTCTGGCTATCACAAGCATTCCATGCCAGGGAAATGTAAGCAAGGTGTGCAGTGCAGTAGGTACAATTGATCGATTGATTATTGGGGTTTTAGGGTGCGTCATCCCCATTGGGTTATATTTCGTGCAGTAGGTACAAGTACAGTGAATAGCAGGGGCCTATTGTTAGGTGTGATGTATGTCAAAACATGTACTTACTGTAGGACTAGGATGTACAAAGTATCCATGTAAACGATGTTGCTTGGCATAAAGTCATGAAGCAATCAGACTTTGAGTCTCAAGACAAGGGCCCATCCAGTGTATGTCCACAAACATAAGATAACCATAATCCTGGAAAAATATACTCCTCACCCCAACTAGCACCACATCCCTGATTCCAAAGAATACACCCAGCAACATCCCTCACACTTGTCAATATCTATCTACCTTACCTATTCAGCCCTATTTGCTTGAACTTGTGTAACACATGACTTGAATGCCCTGCCAATAATTTTCTGACCCAATCCATACCTGCTTAAAGGGGCATGTGCAGTGCACACTTACTTAGCATAAATATTGCCCAATCCACCACTACTTAGAAGTTAAAGAACTACACAAAGAAATACTAAAACATCAAATGAAAATGCAACATAATCTGGCAAATTTTGACACATGAAGTGTTGAATTTCTTCTTTGTCACATATGGGACACACCAGGTATGGGTAATTATATGCCATGTGCTATATTTATAGAGTGAAAATTATGATGGTGTATTTCTTTGTCAGCTGAAAAGTGATCATGTGAGAAAATGAGTGGTCATATAGTCATTTTCATGTTAAAATACCCTGTATTAAAAAAGTACCAAAAGAATCAAAGCATACCTCATTCTTCAATTATACCATCATTGGTACTAACCTAACCTAGTCTAACATACCCCAGGAGATTGCATGAGACAAAATGTATGACCCTCAATATACCAGGAGGCACTGAGTACATCAAAGTAGAGTTATGGATTATGCTATATTACTCAATAGTAATATTTATTTTGTATATTTTGAGTAATATAGCATAATCCCTAATGCTACTTTTGATGTAAACTCAGCACCTCCTGGTATATTTATGGTCGTACATTTTGTCTCACACAATGTCTAAAACCCAGGAACACTTAAGCCATTCTTCATTGTATTGCCCTAGGAGAGACAAATCACAAAAATATAATTAGGAAACTTTAAGGTAATTAATTTTCAGAAAATACTGAAAATTAAAAGAGAAACCTAATCCATCCTAACCTAGCCTAAAATGATAAAAGATGCTATTGAAGAAGAAAAGTTTCAAAAGGAAACTTTTTTTAATAGTATTATTGTGCTTTAATGTAGAAACAAGAAAAGTTTATGTACATATTTGCCTCCATAATGCAAACACATGGGTTATATTAGTTCTGTATTTTTAAGTTGATATTTTTCAATTTTGTATTGTCTCAAGAGCAAGATTTTCCTTTAAAACATTTTCCACCTCACTTGTAAATATGTTCAATGAGGAACTCACCCCACCATCAGCAGGCAGCCTATTCCACTGATCAACAATCCTTTGACTGAAGATATGTTGTTCACTTAACTTCCCTACATCTCAACATGCCTAACCTGAATTGATGACCCCTATATGATATTTATGCCAAATGGCATCATTCAACTCTACATGATCTAGTCCTTTAACAGTTTTGTACATTTCAATTATGTCCCACTTAATCTGATATGCTTGAGTGAATACATATATAATGCCACAAGCCTTTCTCCATATTCTAAGCTACCTGTTCCACTGATGAGTCCAGTTGTTTTGCACTGCACTCTTTCTGACATATCTACACCTTTTCCTTCTTTTTCTATGTAGCTGCTCCATGCTTGTACAGAATATCCCAAGGTGAGGTTACACATATGCTAAGTGCACTTTGTCCATGACTCCTTACTTTTATATCTCACACTTCTGTTAATGAGTACCAGCATTCTCAGTGTCCTGTTTCTAGCTGAGATGCATTGTTTTTCTGCTTTAAAGTCTTTTGAAGCCAAAACACTTCAGTCTTCCTATTCAGTAACATCCAGTTCCCTCCCTCCCATTGTATATCTGAAAGTCTCACCTCCAGACCCCAGATGCATAACCTTACACTTGTCATAGCTGGAAGATATCTGCCAGTGATCAGCCTACTTTTTAGGTCCTCCAAGTCTAGTTGGTATTACTTGGGTGATCACTACTGTTTGCCACTCCTACCAGCTTGGTGTTATCAGCACATTTTAATACTATTCCTCAGCTCTACTTCAATATTATTCACAAGGATGATAAAGAGAAGTTGCCCTAAAAAAGAGCACTGTTGTACACCCATTTAACACTAATGGATTTACACCCATTTAACACTACCCTATGTTTCCTTCCCCTGAATCATGCTTCAATTCAACATAAAACTTCTTCAACAATCCCATATTGCTATAGTTGATGAATTAGCCCCCATGTGGAACTTTATCAAATGTTTTGCGAAATTCCAAGTACACAACATCCATCTTACTTTGATTGTCCGCTTCTTTTGTAACATATTCCATGAACTCCAAAAGGTTAGTTAAACAAGACCTCCCATATCTAAATCCATGTTGAGTATGCCTTAAAACGTTGTACCTATCAAGATGAATCTGAACATTCTGTTTAATAAAATTTACTAGTAACTTGCAAACTGTTGAGGTCACCCTGATGGCCTGTAGTTTCCGACATACTTCATACTTCCCTTTTGGCAAATTGCTGCTATGTTTGCATTTCTCTAATCTTCAAGCACTTAAGCATTATCCATAGACCGACTGAAAATTATACCTAGGGGAACTGCTAAAGCTTTAGCACACTCTACTAAGACCCTAGCATGTATATCATCTGGTCAGGGAGCTTTATTAGGTTTTATATTCTGCAACTGCCTTTCTACAGCTGGGGTAGCAATTTCAATGAACGCACATCTTCGCAGGTATATAAACTAGTGGCGGCGACAACCAACGATTGCACACCTGGTGGAGGCGGCAGCAAACGATTGCACATCCAACAGAAATGGAAGAGATGGAAGACGTTGAGTCGGAAACCTGCTGCACCTCGTGTCGGAAGGTGTTTACCAAGAAGTGCTGGATCCAGCCTCCTGGTCCGAAAGTCGGATTGTTTTTCTGGATAACCTTTGTACTCTCAGTCATCTCTCATCTCGTGGCCGTCGTGATAAACTTTGTTACACTCTATCGCTGTGTCGTCAGCAGAGATTGGTGGCATTTCTCCATATTGCTGACCACAATGGTGCTCGCTCAAATTCCAATCGGTTTGTTTTCGTACTGGTGGCATCGTAGAGACAGTCACGACAGAGGTGTGTCTCTGTTTGTGTGGATTTTGCACTTGCTGACGCTCGCCTACGTGAGGCGCACGTACCTTCTGGGGCGGCAGGCTCGTCAGTTTAATTCCTCGAAAACTGCGGTGGACTACCACAGTTTTTACTTGATGCAAGCCGATCTGTCGTTCTTGCGACTCGTGGCCGTGTATGTTGCGTCTGCGCCACAGCTGGTGTTCAAGCTGTACCGGCTCATGGAGCTTTGGACCACCGACGGCGACGCCAGCTACTTCTTCTTCAACGTTCGCACACCACTGTCTGTCGTCTCTTCCGATGTGATCTTTGCCGTGGTTACGGCCGTCTCGCTGGCTCTCAGCACCATGTCGTACGGCAAGGCCGCTCGACAGCACAGATACGACAAGCAGGAGCTGTCGTACGCCTCTATGATGTTGCAATGCGTCTATCGTGTGTGCTTCCTGGCCTCTAGGATAGTGGCACTGCTGTTCCTGTTCCGCATGGGACTGGTGTTCGCGTGCGTCGTGTGCCTTTGTCTTCTGACTGTCCTTTTCATTTGGTTTCGGTGCATGAAAACCAACTTCACTGAAAACCGCCGGCAGGAGTTTGTTTTTCACTGCTTGATGTCCTTTATTCACCTGTTCGGTATGCTCAACATGAAGGACGACCCGGCAGGCTCACGGTACGCGTGGTATTACACGCTGAGCCTGATCGGAGAATTCACTGTTCTGCTGACATTTGCGTCCATCGAGAGGGGATACTGCCTGCTTCCGCTCTTCATCCTTCCGTTCTTTGTTGGTTTGCTGTGTCATTGTCTGGAGCACGGGCTCTTCCACCCGGGCGAGCACGAGGAGAGGGCACTCTATAGTCCCCGTCTGCCTAGCGCCTGGGAAAATGAGTGCGAAGTGTGCATGAGACAGCCAGACACAACATTCGATACACTGGGACCAACCGTCTAATTTCCTGGCCCCCAGCCAGACACACCTTCGATCCGTTGGCAGCAACTGTCTAATTTCTTCGCCCCCCCCCCACGGGAAAAAGCCAACAGAAAAGATCAACTAGCGTAGATATGTTCGGCACACCTCTACCAACAGAACTGAAGCCGGCCTGCAACTCAACTTTGTTGCACGCGCTATTGCAAAAATTAAATTGTTGATGGATGTAGGGTACATACCAGCCACTTGCATAGTTCGCGATCGGTGATGTTGAAAAATGTTTACGGTACCTCCATTGGGTTCGGTATTGACGGGCACGCCAATGTGATTAAATGTCGGGCTCGGGTAGTTTGCCAATTATGCACGTTGTGCGGTTTCTTTTTCTGGATGGACTCACGTTTTTTCACGTTGCCCGTTTTCTAGTTGGGTAGATGGCCGCGCTGGGTCATGACCACCGACTGTGATACCGGAGTGTCGTCACCTGCGGTGTATTGAACTGTGATGTCCGTCTCGACTGCAGCCAAATGCTCCAATTATAGCCCGAGATAGTGTTTGCTGTTGGCCGGTGTCCCCAAAAACCAACGGCACACGGCGGGGTGGGGCTGGAGCTCCTGGGCAGTGAAAGTGTGGGATGCATTTAAGATAACTGAAATTATTTTCATGCAAGTAAGTGGGGACTGGAAATTGACTTCGCGATGTCGTTTTCTACTTGTTACAAGTGTAATATAATGACATGGATTGACGCACCCTGAACCCCCAATAATAATAATTATCGTCGTGGTTTACTGAGCGAACTGTTCCCGTGTCAGCCGGGACGGCGTGGGCGTTGTGAGCGATGTCAGCCGCCGCCCGGCGGCTGCGGTATTCTGGCGACACATCTCTTGCACACGATGCTGTCCGGTGGAATCCTCGTGATTCTTTTGCCACTATTTCCTTCCTACTTAACCCGCATGTTCTCAGTGGCAACTGCGCTATCAGTTTCATACTAAAGCATATTGTTGTCAATCGCCTAATGATTAGGGCTGTGTTTGCAACCGCCTTTATGTATCGCGAATATTCATACAGTTGGTTTTATACCGTGATATTCCCTGTAGTGTCGTACTGGATGCTGAGTCGTGGGCATTACAAGTACCATGAGTGGACCACGTCGCTGTCCTATTGAGCATAATACCATGGACGTCAAGGCAATGATGGCGTCAACTAGTCTGTTTGTTGATTCGTTCTCAACGCTCTTTATGTACTATCACGGCTAATGTCGCTCTCACCATTTCGTCGGTGGGCCACCGGATTGGGAAATGTACTATGTGGTGCGGGTGTAGAACCCGGGACCTTCAGTGTCCAGAGCTCAACACTTTAACCAATAGGCTGTCCCCGCCCGGCGTCGACCAGCGACAAATGTGTTTGGGCGTTCGACCCTGCTTATACAGTGATGAAGGGATATGTCCGTGCTGTAAATACACTCATTCAGACGCATAGCTGTCCTGCCACGACAGAACGATACCTTGCACAACATAGTCGCTGGGACGGTTCATAACTGGAACATTGCCAATGATTGCATCGACCACGTTAAATATTAATCATTTAATGTAGCGCAACGACGGTAGGTCATTCAAGTGGGCTCTTCGCCGTCGGCATTCGTCGGTTTCTGGTTACTCTGCCTCCTTCCGAAGGAGGTCGTGATTACAGATGTGGAATGTGGGATACTGATGTGGCGGAAGTGGGCGCTATATAACTCATACAGGTGACGCGCTGCTAAGCCCAAATGACAATGACGTGGCGCGGGTTCCCGTGTTGAAGTGCTGCTACGCGGTAGGGTGGTGCTACTGATGGTGTTACTAACGGTACAGCTGATAGCGCTCCTGAGGGTGCTGCTGATGGCACTGTTGACGGTCCTACTGAAATCGTTTAGGGGCACGTGAATATGATGCCGGGGATCGACAAATCGTGGAAATCATGGGACATGGAAAAGCCACCCGGGCTGGGAAAATCTCAGAATTTGTCAGCAAAAACCGTGTTGAGAACGGAAGTTCGAATCAGGGCCGCGAAGCCTTGCGTCTGAAACGCCAAAATTTCCCCGGGCCAGGAAAAATGACGTCGGAGTAACGAAAGTCTGCGCTTCCGCCCAAACGTTGCATTGGTGCCCTAAGTATACAAAACTACAAAACGGAGCTCTAACACATTTGGACGTGGAAAACGCTCCCGGGCCTTTCAAAACGCATCTGGTCCCGCCAAGTGGCAAGACCTAAAATATAGGCCTACGCTGCAGATCTAAGTAAACATGCCAGGAGTCTTCAAACACATCGGAGTCCCACAAAGTGCATCGGGGTCGCAAAAACAGCACAAGTCAAAAACAGGTCAGGGACCGTAAATACCGACATGATCTTTAACCAGCACTTTATCTCTGCAGTTTCTGGGGTCTTTGAACTGCCTGGCTAACTTCCGAACTAGGCGTTGCCCGGAACATAGCGTGGCACCATGGGAAAGCACTGCGGAGTAGGATGCAAAAATTGTCTTTAAATTTAATTAGCTTGAAACACAAAATTGTGATCTAAGAAGACGATGAAATAAAATATTTAACATCGCAGCATTTGGGTAGTTGAGGCCGTTCAATGAACTGTTACAAATGTTATTTTTTGCTTTTTTTGGCTACACCGGCCTCACCCCTGCCCAAGACGAAGCAACTGGAGCGGCCGTCATCTCGGCTATCGCTGGACTGTCGTCCGCCATCGCTGAAGCGACGGCGGATGCTGGGGCAGTTGCGGCCAGGAAATTGAGACGGCTGTCGCCGTTTGGGCAGTCGCCACCGCTGGGACGACCTTGACTAGAGGAGGGGGGGGGGGTTGCTGCTAAGTTAACGATGGCTGATGGGATGGTCATCACCACTTGAGTGGTCGTAGCCACTGGGATGGCCGTGGCCGTTGTGGTGGTCGTCACCGCTGGGACAGTCGTGACCGCTTGAGCTATTGTGACGGCGGGCAGCTGTTGTGACTGTGGCTGTCAGGACGTCTGTCACCGCTGGGACGACCGTGGCGATTAGAGTGCCTCCGCTGAAGAGGCCTTCGCTGCTGCGGCGGCCGTGGCCACTGGGACGTGGCCTCAGTACATACAGGCCTCCAGTATCCTCGCACTCATCGTCGGCTTTCAAGGACTCATCTCGCAGGGAGCCCCGATCCCTCGGGTGCTCATTCGAACCCTCGGGGACATTCCTCCACTCATTTATAGGTCGTATTCATCCCTTATGAGTCCTCTGGAACTTGCATAGGCCATTCCTAGTCCCGCCTAGTTTTCAGGGCGTTTGGCATTTTCTAACAAGCATCGCCAGCTCTGAGCTTTTACTTTTAGGGGGTCTGTCGGGGACTACTCCAAAACCTCAGGAACATCCCAGCACAGTCCCTTTTTGCCCTCATGGCCTCTGTCAACTCTCAGACTGGATGTGTTCAGGTCTCAAGGACGATCTTCACACGAGCTGTTACGCCGCTTGGCCTCTCACGCCGATTGGCCGGGGGCGAAGAGTAGCGACAGGTGAGACTCGAACCCACAACCTTTAGATTGTGAGACGGGAAACTTACCCCTAGACTACTCGTCCCCCCTCCCCCCAATGGCGTATCAGACAACGAGTTGCGAAACTAGTATACTGGTTCCCAGTACGCAAATGCTCGGCGTAAATCGGAGGACTGAAGTAACACGAACTACCGAATTATTGTCTGTCATTGTCTACGCTCCGTAGTCGGTATTGGAGCCATCT
This sequence comes from Imbricaverruca yamaguchii, assembly GCA_034440575.1. NCBI lineage: Eukaryota > Metazoa > Arthropoda > Thecostraca > Neoverrucidae > Imbricaverruca > Imbricaverruca yamaguchii. The sequence continues at coordinate 1,644,774 of JAOTOL010001572.1, forward strand.
GTTAATCAAGGGCAAGGCACACGAGCTGTTATCAAGGCACACGAGCTGTTACTGGCTACATTTTTATTTTTCCTCGGTATATATGTGCCCGCGCTTTGCAGGATCCTTGTGGGCCCTTCAAAGCGGTCGCCTCGGCGGCTCCCTCGGACCCGGCACCGGGCTGGGGCCGCTTTCCTTTTCCACTCGGCTGCTCCACTGCTTTTGAATAGCCCCGGCCTCGGCATATGTTTAGAGATGCATTAGCACCGGGAGCCATCCACTTAGGCTCGGATCGTTTCCGTGGCTCTTGGGCATTTTCATCTGCCTCAGGCCTGCTATTAGCCCTGGCCCCTCTCCATCGGCGTGAGCCAAAGCCGATCCAGCGGCCCCTTGCACGTAAGCCCTTCGGCTCCTGCAGTCATCTCAGGAGCCTTCTTCAACGACCGGGGGTCTTTCCCATCAGGCCGGAGATCTCTTCAAGAGTTTGGGCCCCCTCGAACAGATCAGGTGCCCTCTCTGCAGCTTGGACCTCGCATTCTACCCAGGGGTCTTTCATATTCCCTCCGTCGATCCAGAAGAGCCTCACGCTGGCACAATCCAAGTCCTTTAATATCAACCCGAATGCACTCTCCTCTCGCGAGGCCTTTTCACCTGCCTGGGACTTTCCGTCAGCCCGGGGCCCCTTTCGTTGGTTCGGGGGGCCCTCCACGTCGGCCCAGAGCACTTGCGAATTTCCTGTGCCTACGCCTTGAGGGACCCTTGCGGGCTAATGAAAGCAGCCGCCTGGAGGATCCCCTCGGACCCTGCAGGGAGCGTCCGCCTCCTTCCTCCCCTGGCCACGCCACTGGCCGGGTATCGAAAACAAATTGCGCTGATTCTCGGCAAAATCGCGCTAGGGCCTCCAAAAATCGTACTGGGACTCCAAGTTTCCCGTCGGGGCCCCAAATAAATGCAGTGGGCTCCTAAAAGCTAGCATAGAGACTCGATACCATTAGGTGAATGCATCGCAATCGGATTTTCTCCAGTTGCCTGAACCGAACTGCCCACCCGACTGCTCCGTTGGGCGGTTCAGCACAATCGGCTTCACAAAGAAAGGAGTGAAAACATGAATAAAGTATAGAAACACTTAGAAACACAAACAGTGGATTTCAGGATGAGTATGGAGTCACATGAAAAGTGACATCAATCGTATGAGTGATTTGCATTTTTTATATCATTCCAGTTGACCAAGTTTGGTTCCATTAGCCTGTCATGAACTTGACCTGACTTGACCTCGGCGACCTAACATGACTTTTAAGTTATATAGCATAACAAAATGCATCAAACAAGTTGCTAGTGTTGTCAAGAACAGTTCCCTTTGGCCAATACACGGGAAGCACATCGGCGCCGATTTTTGTAGTCTGGCGCTGCAAATTGTTTTACTTTAACAGCCCTTAACTTGAAAAGTTCTCAGGCGATTTTCAATTTCAAAGCATTTCTATGTGTTTTGATACAGTAGCAATTTTGAACTGTTAGGTTTAATGAGCAGTTAGTTGATTTGAATGTTCGGACATTTGGCCGTTTTAGAGGTTTTGAACTGTTAGATGCTTTGATACGTTAGAAGTGTGAACATCGCCAACAGAAGGAAGCTTCCCCCGGTTATAGTTTTGAACCTTTAGAGGTGAACTTTAGAGGGTTCGCGAAGTTTTAACTATTTGATGCTATGAACCCTTAGACGTTTTGATACCCTCCCCCACTCCCCACTGCCAAGGGTGCTTAGATGATCGAGATGATAAATAACATGCATGGATTATGTAACAGCAAGATGGGTTCTCGTCTAGCTTACTGAAGGCCGTGCCAATTGCGTAATTGTCAGTTTGAACTATAACATTCCAGATATAATCAAGAGGTTTTCCATTCCATAATATAGGTTTAAAATATATTTGTAGTTGTTGAGAATCAATTATATGATCTGCACATCAGCATGGTGAATAAGTTGATGTATAGTACTTGACCAAGACGTTGCTAGTAGAGTTTTATTCTGGATTATTTTCAATTGGATCCTTTTATATTCCCAATTCCATACCACCAGATATGGCAGTCAAACAAATCAGTCGGAGTCCCAACATCCCACTACTCTTGACCTGTTTTCACAAGTTTTGGTGTCGAGATCCATTGATATTCTTCGATCAGTGCGGGTACATGGGTGTTTTACACATATAGGTGTACCTACAAACGCAGTTGACATATATGAAGTTTGGTTTGACGGTATACTCGTATTACCCTGGAAAGACTCTACTGGTAGACGTCGATGTTGATGCGAATATAAATATATCGCCAGCATTATCCTTTTAAGTAGTTTTTGAAGTCTGGGAATATCTTTTGCAGGTGCAATGTACGAAAATGGTTAACATTATATGACCACCCATTTCCTGTGAAAGTAGGATGGCTGTTAGTTTTTTTTTGTAATTTGGAAAATTTTGAGACTATTGTTTTAATATTGTTTTAAATTTGTCAATTAGCATACAAATATCAAAAGGGCAGTTCGGGTTTGTTATGCTGCATTGTTCTCTTGTGTGTATACATTATTTGTATTCTATTACCTAACTTGATGCCAATTTTTGGTGTAAATTTGCTGACAAACTGAAAAAATAAGCATTTGCAGAAACAATGAGGCAATTTTGAGATCTAGACAATACATTTTATATCTGAAACAGGCTTTGTAGGGGATGTGTAGTCTAGTGGTGAGTTGCTTGTCTCACAATCAGAAGTTGTGAGTGAGTCACCTGTCACTACCCTGCTCACAACCAATCAGCATGGGAGCTTGGAGACTACATGCCTCAACAGTCGATGTGTTGTAAAACCAATAACCAACCAGCAGATTTTGTCATTGGAACTACAAGTTGCTTCTATTTTCCACTTCACATTATTTTATGTTGGCTGACTATATTGAAGGACTGGCTGTTTTGCAAAGAGCAAAACCTGCTGTAAAGCTGCCTACCATCAAGCTGTATGTGGCACTTAGCAGTTTGGATCCTCTGGTCATACTAGAGTAGTGTACATGCTTTGTGGTATCTAATCACAGAAGGATAATAGCATGAAAACTGATGCTGCTCATAAGTGCATCTAGTGGATGAAATGGCTTGATTGCATACTTAATTTCCTTTTCTTTTTCCAGATTTTATCTGAGAATATTAAGATGGCTCTTCTAATTGGAAGTTTCAGAAGAGCATTTCTGATCCCAAGGGTGATGGAAGTTGTAACAAAATCACAAAGCAGGCTGTTGTCAGCAGGTGGTAAGTGTTCTTTTGCAATGACATGAAAGTGAAAGGTTCAGACCTCATTTATGTTTTGTAAATCTAGCTCCTAGCCACTCAAACTATGCCTCATTTGATCATTTGGTGATCATTGTTAATTTTGCCTCTTGCCAGTGTTATACACCATTCAGAATGAATGGGAGAGTATGAGTGCTAAAAGTGTAGTACAGTTAAATAATGCACTGTATGTGTCAGTGATGTGTCAGCCTTCCATGTTCTGTAGCAACTCATCTTCCATCATATTCTAAGGGCAAAGTTAACTTCAGCTGTGATAGTTCATCAAAGTGCATGGCAAAAATCATTCATAAAGCAAGTTCACAATCCCTGGATTCAACAACTGAGCCTCTGTGTTACAATCACAACTCCTTACTGATTGCACAGACTGGCCTGCTCATGACTAGCTGTGGTGTAATGGCCATCACCACTGACCATGTCAGTTACAATCATAACTCTGTGCTGACTGTATTAATCTGCCAACTGGTGACCAACTGTGCCAAGAGTCATCATAACTCAGCCTGTGGGTTGAGGTCTTAACTGTGTGCTGACTGCACACACCAGATAGCCAGTGACAAGCTATGACAAAAGTCATCACAATCTATGTATGGGGTATAAAGTGCATACACAATGTATTTTCTTTGATGGAAGATGGCTGGGATTTGAGAGGAAGTTGGATGCAAATTTGTAGGACATTAAGGGTGAAGACCATGTTTACTTTGTGTTTCATTCATTCAAATTGTTTGAGCTATGTCCTCACTTGTAATGTCATTGTCTGTCTAGTGGTATGGGTGCAGATGATGAAGTCTAGTTTAAGTGCCCAAATAACTAACTCTATGTGGTGGTAACACAATGTATGACTAATATGGTACAACCACTGATTGTAGAATACATGGGAAAGCTGCTCAGCTCTGCACTGTTTTGGGTCATGCTGATAATTATCAGAATGAAATCAGAATGTGGTGATGTTCAGCTTCTTACTCAGCATCCAGTGCTGACTATTCAAGTGTTGTCAAAGCAACCTGGTGTTAATTAACCACTGGCATGCATGACCAAATACCTCACACTGTTGTTATGACAGATATCCTGTCTCCATGAAGAAACCAAATCCTTACTCTTTTGATCTGACCTATGTAGGGTGCTATTTCTGCCATGGTAACACTCGCCCGTCCTTGTCGCAGGAATTTCCAACAACATGACTGAGAACAAGGTGGAATTCGAAGGCCGACCACTCTACCTGGATGCCCAGGCAACAACACCAATGGTATGACAGCAGCCTCTTGACATCTTGGTGCATGGGGCATAGTAGCACTGGTGAAAATTGAGGTGCCAGGGCAGTTGTGTCTCATGGAGGTAATAGTTAAGGTCGTGTAATTTGGAGAGCCTGTGGACCCTATGACTGTTATGTTCCTGCACAGAATCCTGGTGTATCTTATTGAAATGGTTGCACATTCAGATGGGTACCCATCTGCGAATTATCAGTAGGTTGGAGCATGTATTGTAGCACCTCACCAACGTTCTGTAAGTGATGCAAGGTGCACCAAGAGTAATGTCACTGCTAGTGCCAACATTAGACTCAATTGGATTCTGATATATATATGCATTGTCATCATGCAAAATTGTATCACTTAGCCACCAATGGGCAATCAGTATCAGTCACATATTGTGTCCAAAAGCTGGCTTGTTTCTGGAGCACCTTATCTTTTACCTGAAGACAAATCGCATGAGCGCGAATGATCAACTCTAGCCGAAGCACCCTAGAGCCCAAATAACTAACTGACGACAACAAATCGCAATTCCGCCGTGCGTTTTGACGCCTCGTGACGCACTCGTCAGCCGCGACGTTGACACGTGCCGCGTGTGCCGAAGGACCCGCGCGTGCTGGACGCCATGCTGCCCTACCTGACCAACTACTACGGCAACCCGCACTCGCGCACGCACGCCTACGGCTGGGAGAGCGAGGCGGCCATGGAGAGGGCCCGCACGGTGAGCGACGATGTTTGTGGGGCTGCCTTCCCCCGGGGGGGCCCCGCCTCCGGGTGTGTTTTTGGTTGAGTTTAAGAGGGGGGGTTTTTGGGGGATTTTTAATTTTTTGGGGGGGGGGGGGGGGGTAGCAGTGTCCTAAAATTACTTCACCATTAACTGTGTGGACGAAGAAAGAAGTTGCTTGGGAATAGTGAAAGATTGGAAGAAAATAAAGGATCGCCACTTAAGGATTAAATAAGTGGAATGCCTTTCACTTCAGTCAGATGCATTTTACATTATTTAGCAGTCATGTGTATGATGACTGCCCACACATCATGTGGCAAAATGGTAAAACCCAAGACAAGGATGAAATGGCGCAATTCCATTACCTGTGAATTTCCAGGCCACATGGTCAATTATTTTACCCTGGCGCCGATAGCCTTCGTGGCCTTTATGGTCGCTAAATGACCAAAGATGGTCGATGCGCCCTAAAACTCGAATAACCAACCAACTTCGTGGTGAAGCGTGGGCTGGGTGGTGAAGACGCGCCGAGCGGATCAGTGGGTCGGCCCACATCCCCGGATCAAGTCTGCTTCCTGCTAGTCGCTCGTTGTACCACCTCTCCATTGATGACGGCTTTTGTCAAGTACTGATGAGGGGCTGGATTCGTGACGCTGATTTTCATCCGGATGGGGGTATTGGTCTCGACTACCTTACCCGCGCCGTCTTTCCGATCAGATCCTCATGCCCCATCTCAGGGAGGGGGCGGTTGGTAACCCCCCCCCCTCTAAAATCCAAACTAAGCATCGCACGAAAACGAAAGAGGTGCCATCGGAAAGCGCTCAACGAGTATGGTTCGGGTCCACCCCCTAAAACAATTTTCCCCCAAAAGTGACGTCACCAGGGGGTTAGATTTGCAAGATTTCACAACTTCAGTGTCCTAAAAGTATTCCACCATTAACTGTGTGGATGAAGAAAGAAGTTGCTTCGGAATAGTGAAAGATTGGAAGAAAATAAAGGATCGCCACTTAAGGATTAAAAAAGCGGAATGACTCACTTCAGTCAGATGCATTTTACAGTATTTCGCAGTCGTGTGCATGATGGCTGCCCATACACCATGTGGCAAACTCCTAGTATGGATGTCCTAGTATAGATGGTCAAAGTCCGTGTAATACTATCGTGCACTATAATGCGTCGTGCACGTGGCTGGGGGTCGGTGAGATTCGGCAACCTTCGCACACGGCCGGCGTCCCCGTCTCTCGGCAGGAGGTGGCCGACCTGGTGGGCGCCGACTCCAAGGAGATCATCTTCACGTCTGGCGCCACCGAGTCCAACAACATCGCCGTCAAGGGCGTCGCCAAGTTCTACAAGTCGAAGAAGAACCACGTCGTCACCACTCAAACGGTAAACATGAGCCGCGGTGTGAGAAATGTCACGTTCGCAGCGACCCGTTTCGTTCCGTATGGGCGACCCAGACGGTGTATGGGTCGCAGCGACCCGTTCCGTTCCGTATGGGCGACCCAGACGGTGTATGGGTCGCAGCGACCCGTTCCGTTCCGTATGGGCGACCCAGACGGTGTATGGGTCGCAGCGACCCGTGTATGGCGACCCAGACGGGGTATGGGTCGCAGCGACCCGTTCCGTTCCGTATGGGCGACCCAGACGGTGTATGGGTCGCAGCGACCCGTTCCGTATGGGCGACCCAGACGGTGTATGGGTCGCAGCGACCCGTTCCGTATGGGCGACCCAGGCGGTGTATGGGTCGCAGCGACCCGTTCCGTATGTATGACCAACGCAGTCGATGCGCTGTAAGCCCAAGTAACCAACCAACCAACCAACTGTTTCATTCTGTTAGATTGCCTCCGTCGGCCTTGCTCGAGGTTCCACAACCCTCCCCATAGTTGGTTGAGTTTAAGGACAACCCTCGCCATAAGGGGGAGGTGTTGCACATTTGTGGTCAGCATTCTAAAGCCCATTTGCCATCGAGTGGCTGATAGCAGCTGAAGACGTCAATACCTGCAATAACGTTGGCCGAAATCGACAACATACGGACAGGAGATAATGTTGAAATGCGGAGAACGGTAAGTGTTAGTGAGATGCTGATCAACTTGAATATCAAGGAGATCGGGTACCGTGAGATTGGCAACTTTATGTTGATTTAGGTGAAGGTTCATGCAGGTCAAGACAGGGAGTCAAATATTCCTAGGGTGCTACGGTCATTTCCTATGTGATTTGATGTTCAGCTACATTTCATACTTTTAGAAGACTGCATGCGATCCAAACTCCATTACGGTAGTTATAGCGATAAATTATTCGCGAAACACGATGGAATGCACCACTTGCTGAACACTGAATCGACATCCTGCTCAAAAGAGTATCGACATCGTGCTTCTTGGTGCGTGTTTGTGAATCGTTCATTCCTCGTTTCTAGCTGTATTCCTTTTGCAAGTATCATGCTTATGCTCACCATAACGGATCTGGGATCGTGATAACATTCCTTAGTGCAATTCCAGGTGAAGGAATTACCTTTGGTATGCAATGTTATTCAATAGAAGTTTATAGCATGTGTGTTTGTATCGTTATCGTCGATATTGATGCAACAAAATTAGGTACCTCTCAAGACATGCAAAGTTGGAACAGTGAACAGTATATGTATGCAATGGCCTCAAAACTGGATTCGTAGGACTTCTCAAATTTTGCAATATCAATATTACCATGGTGATTTTGACATCCTGCTGTACTCCTTTCGACATCTCACACCTAACGAGAAATCGTTATTTAAACACTTGTTAGTGTTAAAATAATGATGTTAGCTTGAGTGATATTGAATTAAATTAACCTAGCCTAACCTAACCTAACCACACTCTCTGCGTGACCTGTACGTCCTTCGCCATTCGCCATCCTTCGTAACCTCCACGTTGTATTGTGAGGCCGCCATGACATATCCGTGTGGCACAGATATTGCAGTGTGTGACAGGGTCATGTGCGCTGAAGTGCCGTCACCTGCAGATGGAGGGGTTCCGCATGACGTACCCTCTCCCTCTGCTGTGGTAGGAGCACAAGTGTGTGCTGGACTCGTGCCGCCACCTGGAGATGGAGGGGTTCCGCGTGACGTACCCCTCGGCTGTGGCAGGAGCACAAGTGTGTGCTGGACTCGTGCCGCCACCTGGAGATGGAGGGGTTCCGTGTGACGTACCCCCTCGGCTGTGGCAGGAGCACAAGTGTGTGCTGGACTCGTGCCGTCACCTGGAGATGGAGGGGTTCCTCATGACGTATCACTCGGCTGTGACAGGAGCACAAGTGTGTGCTGGACTCGTGCCGTCACCTGCAGATGGAGGGGTTCCTCATGACGTACCACTCGGCTGTGACAGGAGCACAAGTGTGTGCTGGACTCGTGCCGTCACCTGGAGATGGAGGGGTTCCTCATGACGTATCACTCGGCTGTGACAGGAGCACAAGTGTGTGCTGGACTCGTGCCGTCACCTGGAGATGGAGGGGTTCCGTGTGACGTACCCCCTCGGCTGTGGCAGGAGCACAAGTGTGTGCTGGACTCGTGCCGCCACCTGGAGATGGAGGGGTTCCGTGTGACGTACCCCCTCGGCTGTGGCAGGAGCACAAGTGTGTGCTGGACTCGTGCCGCCACCTGGAGATGGAGGGGTTCCTCGTAACGTACCCCTCGGCTGTGGCAGGAGCACAAGTGTGTGCTGGACTCGTGCCGCCGCCTGGAGATGGAGGGGTTCCTCATGACGTACCACTCGGCTGTGACAGGAGCACAAGTGTGTGCTGGACTCGTGCCGTCACCTGGAGATGGAGGGGTTCCGTGTGACGTACCCCCTCGGCTGTGGCAGGAGCACAAGTGTGTGCTGGACTCGTGCCGCCACCTGGAGATGGAGGGGTTCCTCGTAACGTACCCCCTCGGCTGTGACAGGAGCACAAGTGTGTGCTGGACTCGTGCGGTCACCTGGAGATGGAGGGGTTCCTCGTAACGTACCCCTCGGCTGTGGCAGGAGCACAAGTGTGTGCTGGACTCGTGCCGCCACCTGGAGATGGAGGGGTTCCGTGTGACGTCCCCTCGGAACCCCGTAAAGTCTAGCTGTGGCAGGAGCACAAGTGTGTGCTGGACTCGTGCCGCCACCTGGAGATGGAGGGATTCCGTGTGACGTACCCCCTCGGCTGTGGCAGGAGCACAAGTGTGTGCTGGACTCGTGCCGCCACCTGGAGATGGAGGGGTTCCTCGTAACGTACCCCTCGGCTGCGGCAGGAGCACAAGTGTGTGCTGGACTCGTGCCGCCACCTGGAGATGGAGGGGTTCCTGTGACGTACCCCTCGGCTGTGGCAGGAGCACAAGTGTGTGCTGTCTGCCGCCACCTGGAAATGGAGGGTTCCGTGTGACGTACCCCCTCGGCTGTGGCAGGAGCACAAGTGTGTGCTGGACTCGTGCCGCCACCTGGAGATGGAGGGGTTCCGTGTGACGTACCTGCCGGTGCGGACGGACGGCCTGGTGGACCTGGCGCAGCTGGAGGCGGCGCTGACGCCCGAGACGTCGCTGTGCTCCATCATGACCGTCAACAACGAGATCGGCGTCCGGCAGCCCGTCGAAGAGATCGGTGGGTGTTGTGGGGAGGGGGTGTGGGAGATCGGTGGGTGTTGTGGGGAGGGGGTGTGGGAGATCGGTGGGTGTTGTGGGGAGGGGGTGTGGGAGATCGGTGGGTGTTGTGGGGAGGGGGTGTGGGAGATCGGTGGGTGTTGGGGGAGGGGTGTGGGAGATCGGTGGGTGTTGTGGGGAGGGGGGTGTGGGATATCGGTGGGTGTTGTGGGGGGAGGGGTGTGGGAGATCGGTGGGCGATGTTGGGGTGTGGGAGACGGTGGGCGATGTGTGGTGGGGAGGGGTGTGGGAGATCGGTGGGTGTTGTGGGGAGGGGGTGTGGGAGATCGGTGGGTGTTGTGGGGAGGGGGTGTGGGAGATCGGTGGGCGATGTTGGGAGTGTGGGAGATCGGTGGGCGATGTTGGGAATGTGGGCAGTGCGGGAGCTTGGTGCCTGGTACAGGCGGTTGGTGCGTAGTGTGAGAGATTGGTGAGTGGTGCTCTCTGTGGGCGATGTGGGCGATGCGGACCGCGCGAGAGATTGGTGCTCGCGTGGGGGGGGGGGCTGGTGTGTAGTGTGGGGGATTGGTGAACAACACTCTCGGTGAGCAATGTTGGGGATGTGGACACTGTGGAAGACTAGTGCGTGGTGCGGGGGCGGCTGGTGCGTAGTGTGGGAGATTGGTGAACGTTGCTCTTGGTAGGCGACGTGGGCGATGCGCGAGACTGGTACGTGCTGTGAGGGGCTGGTGTGTAGTGTGGGATATAGGTGAGCGGCGCCCACGGTTGGGCTGAGTGGCGCGGGAGGTCGGACAGGGAAGGCCGATACTACTGAATGGCTAGGGGACAGCAACACTGGGCGGGGAGTTGGTGAGTGGTGCAGGATGGTTGGTGAGTGGTGCAGGATGGTTGGTGAGTGGTGCAGGATGGTTGGTGAGTGGTGCAGGATAGTTGGTGAGTGGTGCAGGATGGTTGGTGAGTGGTGCAGGATGATTGGTGAGTGGTGCAGGATGGTTGGTGAGTGGTGCGGAAGATTAGTGAGCTTTGCAGGGAATCAGTGAGTGTTGGCAGATCAGTGAGTTATGTGGGGATCAGTATGAGCTACGGAGAATTTGGCGTATGGTTTGGTGAGTTGTGCTGTTCAGAGAATATGACTGGTGCGGACACATTCAGAGTGAACTGTGCAACAGAGAATTGAATTGGTATGGTGATGTGGTATAGCAAATTATCACACACCTATGTGTAGCTTTGAATAGGCATGCCAGCATAGCTATGGAAAAAGTGGCATTTTAGTGATGAAATGCACTTAGTCGGTTTTCTCCAAATTTTAAGTACAGGTGGATACGTCACATCACTTTTTCATGATGACATCACTGTGTGATACATCACAGTGAAGTTCGACCAAGTGTCGTTTTCTATCAGTATTCACAAATCGTGGGTGGATTGGCGAGTTGCGTGGGGCCCCTGGTTTCCGTGCTGCCATATCGTTTGACAGCTATCATGGACTCGACAGAGTGTCGACGTGCATCCCATAACGGTGCGATGATGTGCAGCCCTAACGTGCGCTTGGGGCGTCGGTAGCTCGGTGGTTAAGCTGAGCGTCTGGCAAGCCAGAGGTACGGTGTTCGATTCCCCGCGATGCCCGCCCTTCCTGCCAGGGTGAGAGGCGGGCGACGCCGTATGGCCTCGCTGCCGAGTGCGTCGTAAAGTCGCAATCCAATCCAATCAATCCTAACATGCGCTTCTATTGAAGGACGACTGTGCCGTGCGCACAAGGTGTTCTTTCACACGGACGCGACGTGCATGCTATAACGGCGCGATGGTGTGCAGCCCAAACGTGCGCTTCTATTGAAGGACGACTGTGCCGTGCGCACAAGGTGTTCTTCCACACGGACGCGGCGCAGGCCGTGGGCAAAATTCCCGTCAACGTGAACGACCAAGTGTCGTTTTCTATCAGTATTCACAAATCGTGGGTGGATTGGCGAGTTGCGTGGGGCCCCTGGTTTCCGTGCTGCCATATCGTTTGACAGCTATCATGGACTCGACAGAGTGTTGACGTGCATCCTATAACGGCGCGATGGTGTGCAGCCCTAACATGCGCTTCTATTGAAGGACGACTGTGCCGTGCGCACAAGGTGTTCTTCCACACGGACGCGGCGCAGGCCGTGGGCAAAATTCCTAACATGCGCTTCTATTGAAGGACGACTGTGCCGTGCGCACAAGGTGTTCTTCCACACGGACGCGGCGCAGGCCGTGGGCAAAATTCCTAACATGCGCTTCTATTGAAGGACGACTGTGCCGTGCGCACAAGGTGTTCTTCCACACGGACGCGGCGCAGGCCGTGGGCAAAATTGCCGTCAACGTGAACGACATGGCGATCGACCTGATGTCCATCAGCGGCCACAAGCTGTACGGGCCGAAAGGTGGGTGACACGCAGCCTTGCCGTGCGCCGGAGGGTGGTCTCAACGGTGGTGAAACGTGCTGTGGGTTGCGACTGTGGCTGGGATATCCGAGCGAGCCGTGAGAGCGCATTGTTGACTTTTTGTAATGGCTTCTGTGGAGCGTTGCAGTGAAGTTGTGTGATCGATATTCACGAAGCTGTTGATGTTTTCATCTGGGGAAACATCGTGCACGTGTAAATGATTCTGTAAATGACACTTTCTGTTCTCGAAGTGCGACTTCGTGTGCACGCATCATGTGTAGCTATCATGAGCATATCATCCCAGGGTTTGCACTCATTGTGTGGTAAGGATTATTCAGGAGAAACCATATGCACTAATGGCATGACACTACGTTAGCTCTCCCCGTCTTTCCGGTCATATCCTCACCCAGTTTGGACGGGGGTCGATAGGGACCCCACTCTAATCTCCAAAGTAAGCGTCGCACGAAAACGAAATAGGTGTCATCGAAGAGTGTTCGACGAGTAGGGCCAGACACCCCCCAAAATGAATTCCCCCAGAAAAGTTACGTCCGGAGGGCCCTAAGTTTTCATGACTTGCATCATGTGTGTGGCTCTGGGAATTCATGTCGAGGGAGGTTTGAAAAAAGTATTCGGAATCAAAAAAGGAAAGCGAAATCGACCAGGATCTTACAATTTTTCACCACCAAGAAATCAAGATTTTTTGTCTCGAAGTTTCAAAATTTTGAGTTTTCAAATTTTCTTAAATTTTCCTTTTCTAATGGGTAGAGCGGACCGGAAAATGTTGTTGGAAGTCAGCTTGCTCCAATAAGAATGCTTACTTTAGCCAGAATCTTCTATTTAACTCGAATGGGCAAGTATACAAAACTAATAAGTAATACAAAACGGGAAAATTTTTAATTCCTCTGGCGCGTTTTGTTGCATTCCTAAAGATAAACAAGCGCTGAAAGTTTCATGCAAATATCTATCTGTTAAAGCGTGATGACTGGTTGAACTTTTTTGGAAGTGATCGTGCTTGACCTTGACTAGTTGACCCTAGATGACCTGACTTCAGTATTTTAACGCAATATGCCCAATTGCTTTGGGAAGAGGTACACCAAATTTCGGCGCGCTGCCGCACGTAGTTCTTTCACTGTCCGCGGAAAACCTTTGGGGGATCGTCAAGGACCCCCTCCCCCCGAGGCAACATGTGAAGCGCCTTAACATTGGCTGTCCTCTTGATATCGTCCTGGCTGCGCTCGGGTTGGCACCTCCCGCATGGTCTAGTGGTTAGGATACACGGCTCTCACCCGTGAGGCCCGGGTTCGATTCCCGGTGCGGGAATGCTTTTGAACGAGGGCATCTAGCATACTCGCCACACACATTGTCAGCTTTTCTCCACTGTGAGCTTGCGTGTTTGCGTGTTCCCTTGCTCCAGTGATAATTGTTCGTGAAACAAGATGGAATATACCCCTTTCTGAACATACATGCTACCTGTGCACTCATGTGCATTCCTGGTTGTGCATATTCTGGGTGTTTGGGTTCACTGGTGTGAATCTTGCTGCAATGAAGGCTTTTTAGGGTCCCTAGCATGATGTAGGCCTCCAGGTAAGGGCGTCGATTTCGGAAAATTATTGGCGGAGGCGGCAGAAACACGTGGAGGAAGTGTGCGCGACTAAATCGATGGGGACATCCCATTGGGGTCCGCGTTTCAAGCCGAATTATTGGCAAGGAGGGGGAACAAGGCCCTCTCCAAGGGTATGGAAATCGACGCTCATTCCTCCAGATGTGGGTGCGCTGTACGTGAGGTGGTACCGAGTGTAGTGTTGGTGTGCTGTACGTGAGGTGGTACCGGGTGTGGTGTGTGTGTGCGGTACGTGAGGTGGTACCGGGTGTGGTGTGGGTGTGCGGTACATGAGGTGGTACCGAGTGTGGTGTGGGTGTGCGGTACGTGAGGTGGTACCGGGTGTGGTGTGTGGTGTGCGGTACGTGAGGTGGTACCGGGTGTGGTGTGGGTGTGCGGTACGTGAGGTGGTACCGAGTGTGGTGTGGGTGTACGGTACGTGAGGTGGTACCGGGTGTGGTGTGGGTGTGCGGTACGTGCAGTGGGAAATAATTGACCATGTGGCCTGGAAATTCACAGTTAATGGAATTGTGCTATTTCGTCCTTGCCTTAGGTTTTTACCATTTTGCCACATGTGTGGGCAGTCATTATACACGACAGCTAAATAATGTAAAATACATGCGACTGAAGTCAAAGGCATTCCACGTTTTTAGTCCTTAAGTGACGATCCTTTATTTTTTTCCAATCTTCTACTATTCCCAAGCAACTTCTTTCTTCATCCGCACAGTTAATGGTGAAATAATTTTAGGACATTGGGTACGTAAGGCGGTACCGAGTGTGGTGTGGGTGTGCGGTACGTAGGACGGTGCTGAATGTCGCGTGGCTATGGGCGCAAAATGACCCTAGATGTCGACGCGCCCCTAAACTCCAACCCACCACCAATGTCGCGTGGCTCTACATATCTCGCTTGTCTGTTCGTGAGGGTGTACATAATACGGTGTTGGCGTGACGTATGTGAAGCTGAGTCAGGTGTGAGGTGCGCTGGGCCGCAGGTGTGGGCGCGCTGTACGTGCGCCGGCGGCCCCGGGTGCGGCTGGAGGCGGTGCAGTCGGGCGGCGGCCAGGAGCGCGGCATGAGGTCGGGCACGGTGCCCACGCCGCTGGTGGTGGGCCTCGGAGCCGCCTGCCGTCTGGCCGGCGAGGAGATGCAGGTACGGGACGCCGCCCGGCGGGAGTTGGCGCTGTGCTGGAATTCCCGCGGCGCGGAAACGTACGTTAGTACGTACGCAGCTGTTAATTTCGCGACTTTTTTTTATTCAATGCGCACGTGCTTCGTGGTCCCCTTGCTCCCTCAAGTTCAGGTTGAAGTTTATCAGCGTGAATCGCCGCCAGCATACAGACCAGCGACGTAACGTGCTTGGCCTGGATCGACATACGCGTCACAACTCCCTACTCATATACAAATCTGGTGTTACTTTTCATTCGTCGCGTCAAGTCTCATTATTGTTCAGTCTGTACTTCTATGGTGATGCTACCATACGTTTTATTACTGTATCAGGAGTCGGCATCAGCCCGGTGCCAACTACCGACAGCGACGATGAGGGGCATGATGGTAGCACCCCAAGCTCACAATGAGC
Source organism: Imbricaverruca yamaguchii (assembly GCA_034440575.1). NCBI lineage: Eukaryota > Metazoa > Arthropoda > Thecostraca > Neoverrucidae > Imbricaverruca > Imbricaverruca yamaguchii. Next base: position 1,660,192 of record JAOTOL010001572.1, read on the forward strand.
AAGATTGGGGAACATTGGGGAGGGGCATGTCAACCCAGAAATTGCACTCATGGAGCCGCGAAGATTATTTAGAAGTCGTATGCACTAAGAGCACGACACTACATCAAGCGTCTGAACATTGGCTGCCCTCTTGAGATCACCCTGGCCGCCGTCGTGCGGCCACCTCCCGCATGGTCTAGTGGTTAGGATACACGGCTCTCACCCGTGAGGCCCGGGTTCGATTCCCGGTGCGGGAACGCTTTTGAGGTGGTGGAGGTGGTGTTCCAAGTATGGAGCACAAGCTACACATCACAGTGCTGGCTTATCGCAGTACTATATCTTTTCCCACCTGATGCACGTGTGTACGTATATATGTGCGCGTGCCTGCGAACGGACGAGTTCAAAAGTGTTCCCGCACCGGGAATCGAACCCGGGCCTCACGGGTGAGAGCCGTGTATCCTAACCACTAGACCATGCGGGAGGTGGCCGGGGACCCGCAGCCATGGTGATCTCAAGAGGGGAGCCGATGTTAAGCCGCGCCTCAGGGGGTGGGGATAAACGCCCATTAAGGTTTTCCGAGGATAGTGAAAGTACGGTGTGCAAGAGCGCGCCCAAATTTGGCATACTTTTTTCCAACATCAATTTGGCATGTTATGCGGCAATTTTGAGGTCAGGTCATCTAGGGTCAACGAGCTAGCCGAAATCAAGTGAAGTCACCTCCAGGAAAGTTCGACCAGTCGTCACGCTTTAACGGATAAAAACATTTTATTGAATTGGTCGGACATTGGTGAATTCGTTGACTGCGAAATTCGACGATGCACACATCGATAACCACGAGAATTTAGAGAGCTATTCCTCATCCAAGTGCTGCGTTGTGCAGCCTATCGTCAGCTTAGGTGGCCCAGACACGGTCTGTTCTTTGGCTGGTGTACGTATTGTTAAAATGTCGAGTTACGCGTCAGCTAGATCTGCCGCTCGAATCTGGATCTGTTGGCGTGGAACTGAACCGAGTTCGTGCCAGCCACCAACGCTGGGGCCGCCAACACCACGCTTGATATCCACGCACTGCATGTTCACGTATAGTTGACACTTCTCGAAGATGCCAAGGCATGCACACCGCATATCCGCACGGTGTCCATCCAATGTCCAGGTATGTCGAGTGGGCTTATAATCTTTACAGTTATGTATACTGCATACCCACAAGGGTCACGTCGTACTCACGTAGGCTTATCTATTAATATTGCTGTCTGCGGTGTGCGCGCCGGGCAGTCGCCTTGGAGGAAGACCGAGGAGCGGCGGGGGTCGGGTGCGATTTCGGTGCCCTGTCCACGCTGGTAATTTCGGCAGGAGGTTCCAGGTGGGCGTGGTAAGGCCGAGGAGCGGTGGGGGACGGGTGCGATTTCGGTGCCCTATCCACGCTGGCAATTTCGGCAGGAGGTTCCAGGTGGGCGTGGTAAGACCGAGGAGCGGTGGGGGACGGGTGCGATTTCGGTGCCCTATCCACGCTGGCAATTTGGACGGGAGGTTCCAGGTGGGGGTGGTCCGTGTTTGAGCACCACGGCGGCATCACCCGCCCACCCGGAGACGAGCCTGCGACGTGTGAGTAACGGCGCAACGTCAGCACCGCGCGCGCGCACACATCCAGGGTGCGAATAGCGTGCTGAGGGTGGCAGGCGAGTTCGCGGGCTACTGCTGAATGTTTGCCGTGCAGATCATTACCCTCTCCGGAAGTGGCATCCTTTCATCTTTTCCTTTGGAGCTTGAATGGTGCTGTTTGACAATGAACTAACTGCTCTGGTCAAGCGTTCATGATGGACTGGAAGGTGCAAACTGAGATTCCGGCGTCACATGTTGGAAGAAAAATAGCTTCGGTATTGCATTATCCAGACACTCCTCTCCAGATCCAGGACAGCAAAGTAAAAATCCAGCCCTGACCGTGAGTGCCGAGAGACGCACACTGATGGACCGTGACCGGCTGTAGAGACAACTCATGACCTGCTCCACAATGATGGACCGTGACGGGCTGTAGAGACAACTCATGACCTGCTCCACAATGATGGATCATGACGGGCTGTAGAGACAACTCATGACCTGCTCCACAATGATGGACCATGACGGGCTGTAGATCATGACCTGCTCCACAATGATGGACCGTGACGGGCTGTAGAGACAACTCATGACCTGCTCCACAATGATGGACCATGACGGGCTGTAGGGACAACTCATGACCTGCTCCACAATGATGGACCGTGACGGGCTGTAGATCATGACCTGCTCCACAATGATGGACCATGACGGGCTGTAGAGACAACCCACGCCTCGCTGAAATGATGACCGATGCTGACGCCAGGGTGCGGCGGCGGTGATGTCGTGATCCGATGAGGGCGACGCCATTGCCTGACGAGGGAGGCTTCGCGGTCCAATGTCGTCGACAGCGTGACGATGTGGTCACCTCAGTTGAGCAGGGCTCTGGCTGCGTAGAGGAGAAAGCCGGCCAGGTGCGTGAGGACGGCGGCCGGCCGAGAGGCAGAGGAGGGCACTTCTGCGCCGGCGGGAGATGCGGAGGTCTGTGGAGTGGGGACCTCCGGGATGAGGTCGTGACCCGCAGGCGGTGCAGCTCGCGGCATGTCTGTGCTGGCCGGACTGGCGCCGCCGCCGCCGCACTCCTCGGCCAGGAACTCACGCGCGGCGCGGCGCGGCTCGCCGCCGCCGCCACTCGACCGGCACAGCGCGGTCGCCTCGAAGGCCGAGCCGGGCAGCCAGCCGAGCAGCGGGCAGGCGCACTGGACGCGCGTGTCGGCCACCTGCGCCGGCCGCGGGTCGGGCGTCACCGGCGCCACCGCGCTGCCCGCCACGTCGTTGCCGACGAAGCTGAGGCCGGCCGGCACACCGGCGGCGAAGTGCAGCGGGCCGACGGCGCCGCCGGCCGGCGCCAGCACCGAGCCGAAGCTGCTGTTGTGGAAGACGAGCTGGCCGGCCGGCGCCGACGCGTGCTGGTGCACGGCCGCCGGCTCGACGACGGCGACGCGCGTGCCGTTCCAGTGCAGGCGCGCCACGCCGCTGACGGAGACGGCGCGCGACGCGAGCCGGCGCACGCGCGAGTCGACCACCGTCAGGCGCGCGCCGCCCACGTACGCGTCCGCCTCCCAGACGCCGACGGCGCAGTCGACGAAGGCCACGCGGCCGCCGGCGGCGCGGCCGCCGACGGGCAGCGCGAAGGCGCCGGCGCGGATGCGGCCGACGCGCGAGCGGCGCAGCGTCACCGTCGGCGCGCCGGCGAACGCGCCGGCGGCGATCTCGCCGATGTCGACGTCGACGAACGCGACGCGCGTCGACAGCGCGCCGGCGAGCATGGCGCCGGTGAGCCGCGGCAGTCGGACGCGCTCCAGGTGCGCCTGCACCCGGCTCGGGCCGCGCGTGGCGCCGGGCCGCGGCCGGTCCCAGCGCAGCTGGCCGGTGTCCACCACCTCGAGCGACACGTCGCCGGCCGCGTCCACCGCCTGCAGCAGGTCGGCCCGCAGCGTCACGTTGCGCGGGCAGCTGCGGATGCTGATGGAGATGGCGTCCGGCACGTCGGCCGGCAGCAGACGCGCTGTCAGCACCACCTCCTGCGGACGGCGGCGGAGTGGTCACGACTGTGTCGGTCAGAAGGTCAGATCAGAGGTCTGGAGTGTTACCTGGGAGGTCGTTCCAGCGTTGCTTACGGGGGAGGTCGACAGGACCTCCTGCGGATGGCGGCAGAGGCGTCAGCGCTGTCAGAGAAGACGGTCTGGAGTGTTACCTGGGAGGTCGTTCCAGCGTTGCTTACGGGGGAGGTCCCACTCGGGACATTTCCCAATCCCGCGGCCCACCGGCGAAACAGTGTGGGCGGCGCCGTTAGCCGTGCATGTGCATAAAGTGTGTCGTGAACCAACCAATAAACAAACAATAAACAAACATACGGGGGAGGTCGGCAGGACCTCTTGCGTATGGCAGGAGGAAGGGAGGGAACAAGGAGCAGTCATCGGCACCGGGCCATCGTTGCGATGGCCCGGTGCCGGTGGCGTGCGCTCGATCGTTCCTGCGCGGCTGTTCCCGTTCGGTTCCGGCGCCGCTCGCCCGTTCGTTCAGCCGAGGGGAAGTTCAGCTGGCGGGAAGTCCGGCCCGGCCAGCTGATCCGGCCCGTTCCCAGAACTCAGCCGCTCGGTGTGACGTAACTCTTGCTGTCTGCACCAGTACGCCAGGGGGATGAGTAGTCTGGGGGGAAGTTGCCCGTCTCACGATCGAAAGATTGTGGGTTCGAGTCTCACCTGTCGCTACTCTTCGCCCGCGACCAATCGGCGTGAGAGATCGGCGACGCTGCGTGACTCAACGGTCGACGTGTCGTAAAGCCAGCAACCACCACCAGCACCAAAACGCCAATCACCGGAGCCACCAAGCTACAACTGTCGCCTGTTGACTCTGTCGCACGCACCGCGTTTAACGGGCTGTAGTGCCGCGTCACAGGGGACGTGCGGCTCATGGAACGGCACGAGCGTCACCGTGTTCCAGTCGGGATGCACGACAGCCGACCAGCGGAGACTTCGTCAGCATTTCACACACGGTGGCCGAGGGTAGGCACTGTCTCCGACCGACCGCTCTGTGGCGGAGATTGTCGACACACGTGGGAGCCGGGCCGAGTCTGTCGGAGAAGGTGACCCGGGGGGGTTCTCGGCGCGACTCTCGTGGAAAAATTGAAAAAGGTGTGACTAACTTTATGCCCCTGGAAGTAGGAGAGGGCGTGACTGGCTTTGTTGTTCAGAATGTGAGAGGCAATTCGACCTTGCTCTCCCGGATAATGACAGGTCGGACCGAACTTCTACGAGAGGAAGGATCGGCGCTACGTAACCAGTAGCAGCTGATGCGCCCCTATGCCCAAATAGTCAATCAATACGAGAGGAAGGAGCAGGGTACGAGGCAAATCGACCTTATTCCCCCGGATAATGGCAGAATGTTTAACCGACCTCCGGGAGGAAGGGCTAGGTGTGACCGACCTTGTTCTCCGGGAAGTCGTCGCAGCCGCAGACGATGGACCAGCCGCCGGTGCGGGTGCGGAAGCAGTTGCAGGAGGGTCCCTGCGCGCCGAACGGTCCCTGGCAGACGGGCTCCACGGTGTCGCCGACCTGGGTCAGCTGGGCGGCGGCGGGGCCGGCCAGCAGCGCCGCGCCCGCCAGCACACACACTGCGGTGACAGGGGAGTACGGTCACTGGCGCGGCTGGGCGGGGGAGTACGGTCACTGGCGCGGCTGGGCGGGGGAGTACTGTCACTGGCGCAGCTGGGCGGGGGAGTACGGTCACTGGCGCGGCTGGACAGGGGGTACTGTCACTGGCGCGGCTGGGCGGGGAGTACGGTCACTGGCGCGGCTGGGCGGGGAGTACGGTCACTGGCGCGGCTGGGGGGAGTACGGTCACTGGCGCGGCTGGGCGGGGAGTACGGTCACTGGCGCGGCTGGGCGGGGAGTACGGTCACTGGCGCGGCTGGGCGGGGGAGTACTGTCACTGGCGCAGCTGGACAGGGGAGTACGGTCACTGGCGCAGCTGGACAGGGGAGTACGGTCACTGGCGCGGCTGGGCGGGGGAGTACGGTCACTGGCGCGGCTGGGCGGGGGAGTACGGTCACTGGCGCAGCTGGGCAGGGGAGTACTGTCACTGGCGCAGCTGGACAGGGGAGTACGGTCACTGGCGCAGCTGGGCGGGGGAGTACTGTCACTGGCGCAGCTGGACAGGGGAGTACGGTCACTGGCGCAGCTGGACAGGGGAGTACGGTCACTGGCGCAGCTGGACGGGGGAGTACTGTACTGGGCTAGTCACTGGCGCGGCTGGGCGGGGGAGTACGGTCACTGGCGCGGCTGGGCGGGGGAGTACGGTCACTGGCGCGGCTGGACAGGGGGGAGTACGGTCACTGGCGCGGCTGGGGGGGGGAGTACTGTCACTGGCGCAGCTGGACGGGGGAGTACGGTCACTGGCGCAGCTGGGCGGGGAGTACGGTCACTGGCGCGGCTGGGCGGGGAGTACGGTCACTGGCGCAGCTGGACGGGCAGTCCGGTCACTGGGGCAGCTTGGCGGACAATCTGGTACTGGCACGGCTTGACAGGGCAGTACAGTCGTTGGCGCAGCTGGACAGGACAGTCTGGTCACTGGCAACCAACCTGGTGGAATGATCCAGACGGAGATCAGTTGGCCGCATGTGCGTGCCCCATCGCCGCCGACGCCGCCGACGTCTGGCGCTCACCTGTGTACAGCACGCCGGCCATGACCGGGCCTTGAGGTGCGTTCAGACGATGAGCCGCGCCTCCGTGCCTCCGCTGGACTGTGCGTCGCGTAGTGTCGCGAGCCGACCGTGCTGGAGAGGTGCGGCTGCGGCTGCGCGCTCGGAAGTGAACTGCAAAGCGTGCACAAGTCGAACGTCGTCGTGCCTGCGTCACCGCCCCCGTCCCCTTCCTGCTCACTTCCGCGGCGCGAGCGCGTGTCCGTTCGATGGTCTGGCGATAGCGCAGTGAGACAATAGACGGCACTGCGTTCCTGGTCAGCACCTGGCGTTTCCGTTGGCTGCCGCTGGCGTTGGCCCGGAAATTACATGGCGGCTATTAATTCGTCGCGAGTTTTCCCGGCCGAAACCCCGAAACAACCCGGACCTTGCCTCGCACGTGGATTGCACGGGTCGCCATTTGCGCCGATGACGTGCTGATGGAAGACGAAGCCCCGTCCACAGTGCTGGAGCAGGCGGAGCCAGGGGGCCACGGCCCTTTTCATGTTCAGGAATTATTCTTTTATTAACACCAGACGCTACATGGAAACAACCGCTCTTTACAATTACCCCCTCTCCTCCCCCGTATTTCTAGCGATCCTGCGCTCTGGGCATCGTCTGGTGTAATTGCTGCTTTGGCCTCAATACGGCAGGTCAGCACAAAGCTTAGTGAAGCTTCCCAGTTGTGATAATGTTTGTATGGTCGAGATTCGACAATTGCTGGGTTTAAGTTGGTTTTCCGGTCGACAACTTCTTTTCAAGATCACTGTCTGTTTTCGAAGTAGCGTCTCCCCGGTGGGGACTGTGATATGGAGATCTCCCCGGTGGGGACTGTGATATGGAGATCTCCCCGGTGGGGACTGTGATATGGAGATCTCCCCGGTGGGGACTGTGATATGGAGATCTCCCCGGTGGGGACTGTGATATGGAGATCTCCCCGGTGGGGACTGTGATATGGAGTTGCAGGTATGAATTGCCCGCGGTTAAAGGCCTTAACACAATTGTGCCCCGCAGATTTGCGGTTGGTCGCCATCTTTCTGCGCAGAGCATGCTGCCACGAATATAAAATCCGAATATAATTCGGATGAACTACCCACCCGGTCATGAAGTTTTTGGACCCGTGACAGTTTTCCGGTTGCTACGTTACCGCTTCTTCTTCTTTCACCAAAAAATACATATACTTCTTCGAATACTTGGCATATTTGTAGATAGTTTACCTTTACAGCACTTACCTAAGTTCGACTCTAGCGCCACTCAGGAACATTTCCCAATCCCGCGGCCCACCGGGAAACAGTGTGGGCGGCGCCGTTAGCCGTGAATGCATAAAGTAAGTCGTGAACCAACCAATAAACAAACAGTACTTACCTAGTAGTCGGCGCGCCCTTAAACCCAAATAATCAATCAACCTTTACAGTACTTGCGCTAGTTATTCAGAGAAGCAGTTTTGTGGCGGTAAACCCTGCGCCCGGATGGCGCGCCGCGCTCCGCGGGATGCTGCTCCAGCGTCCCATGTACCTCAGGCTGCCGAGAGAAGGCAGTTTAGATCTGCGCGTAGGTTCTCCACGGACAGCGATAGTTTGCTCGATCTCGTGCCTGTGGGGCGGGAGCCTTGAGGCTCGCGTCTTTTGTTCACTCGTCCAGCACCCGAAGTGGCGCCTGACGTTGAGCGGGTAAATATGTGGCGCCGTGGATGATAGTACGCGGCTGATACTGAGGCTGATGAGGCAGATAATGAGTCGCCTGATGCTGTTGGGTGCATGTGCTGCACCGCGTATGGGAGTATCGGAGGTGACATCGGGTCCAGATGCGTTGCTGGGGGGATTGAAACAATTGTTCGATATACGTGACGATTCTGGCAGATGCAGAAGTGTGGGAATGGGTTTTTGTTGCCCAATGTAAAGGATCCGGAAATCAGGTAAAATACGATGGGAAAGTAGAATTTTCGCCAAAGATGGCATGCCAGTTGTCCCCTACGAACGGCACAAATTTGTCCTTGCTTAGAAAATGCATTGCTCAAGTATACACTTTTAGGACGAGGCTTAGCATTATGGTCATTGTTAAGTCCGTATCTCTGAAATATACCAAAAGAGAAAAGGTGCGATGAGATGTTCATAATCAGGTTCACACCACATCTATGGACATTGATAGCCCTGCAATCGTTGATCTCTCATCTTGCATGGCATTAATGCATCTCGTATCTTTAGTTGGCATTAATCGAACAGTTGATTCTCGCCTTCTATTTGGGGTGTGCTCACAAATCATTCCGTGAGGACGAGTAGCTTAGGGGTAAGTCGCTCGTCTCACAATCGAAAGGTTGTGGGTTCGAGTCTCACCAGTCGTTACTCTTCGCCAGTGACCAATCGGCGTGAGAGATTGGCCACGCTACATGACTCAAAGGTCGATGTGTCGTAGAACCAATAGCCAACGAACACATTTGTTTCAAAGACGGAGCACACTCAGTTATGGGCGCAAAATGACCCCAGATGTCGACGCGCCCCTAAACTCCAATCCACCACCACCACGGAGCGCATATTTGTGGTGAGATATTACATACACCGCCAAGCCAGCACAAGTAATGTGCAGGCTGATGCCACTGCCGAGGTCGATGACGTGCTTGTGGATATTCCCCGCACTTCGCCAGCTGGAGGGGGAAGTGTTGCGTGACTTCCCCACCGTAACCGTCCTCTTCCAGCAGCCAGGAGTATCAGCTGGCAGTTTTCCGGTGGCGACGACGACCGCGTTTCCGTGGCTTGCGACACCGGACACGCTGCGCCAGACGTGTGCGCGCTGCCGGCACTGGTCCCCAGCCCGGCCCAGCCGTGCTGTCATCCTCGCGCACTCGCCGGCTCCGACTAAATGATCGACCGTGGTTGTTGTTTGTCGGTTGTTTATTGGGTCGTTTACGACGCACTTTATGCACATTGACGGCTAATGGTGCCGCCCACACTGTTGATCGACCATGGTCGATGCGCCCTGACCCTCTCCCCCTGCCGCCTCCGTCAGCCAGGGGGGGGGAGCGGACGCTGACGTCAGCCGTGAGCCGTGACATCGTCATCGGACCTCTCCTCCACGTTTGTTTGTTTGTTTTTTTAATGTTTTTTTTCTCAAATAGTTTATTCCGTGTTGTTGCTGGGGTGGCTTGAGGAACCAGGGTTCTATTGCTAAGCAGAGCTTGTTGCGTGAACCCTGGCCCCACCACCCGATCCATGAACTCCAGTTCAACGGCAGAATATAGACCGAAAGTTTAACGTGCCGCCAATGCACCGACACGTGCGACATGCCGCAGAGTTGCGTGTGAATCGGTTGATGTGCGTTGTCGTGGCGTGGCCGACGTTCATACGCGCTCGTGTGCCGTTCGCTGGAAACGTCCGGAGACCATACCGATCACTACTGGTGCGAATGTTCACCGGCAGGTGGCAGGTAGTGTCACGCCGTGCATTGGGAAGAAGAAGAGCCTTGGGTTCTTTTGCGACGCATCCAATTGCTCAGTCATGCAGCGTCGCTCACCTCTCACGCCGGTTGGTCGCGGGTGGACTCGGTAAAGCCGTCGGTTGTGAGATCCGAGCCCATGGGAGGTTGTTTGTTTGTTTGTTTATTGGTTGGTTCACGACACACTTTATGCACATTCACGGCTAATGGCGTCGCCCACACTGGTTCGCCGGTGGGCCGCGGGATTGGGAAATGTCCTGAGTGGCGCTAGAGTCGAACCCGGGACCTTTGGTACCCATAGCCCGACACCTTAACCACTCGGCCATCCCCGCCCCGAGCCCATGGGAGGGAGTCGATATGTGGGTGCGGTTGATGCCGGTGCGATCTCGCATGTTCGGCGAGTGTATGGCATCGGCCGAATCCAGTGGCACCGGTGGTGCTTGACCGGGCCCGCTTGAGTACGGCCGAGCTCACTGATGCACGGCCGAGCCCACTGGAGCATATGGGCGCTGTATAACCACTGCAGTTGATGCGCCCTAAAACCCAAATAACTAACCCACTGGAGCATGGCCGAGCCCACTGGAGCACGGCCGAGCCCACTGGAGCACGGCCGAGCCCACTGGAGCACGGCCGAGCCCACTGGAGCACGGCCGAGCCCATTGGAACACGTCCGAGCTCATTGGAGCACGGCGAGCTCACTGGAGCACGGCCGAGCTCACTGGAGCACGGCCGAGCTCACTGGAGTATGGCCAAGCTCACTGGCGCGCGGCCGAGCAATCTGGTGCAATCTGGTAGGATTCGGCCAGGTCCAGTGGGATCCGATCCGACCGCCGGGATTCGACGGTGCCCGGTGGGGTCTACAGCAGGTCAGGTCAGGTCGGATCGAGTCACGTCAGGTGGGGTGAGGCGGGCAGGTTGGATCAGATCAGGCCAGGTGTGTCGCAGTAGTAAACTGGCAACCGCTTGCTGAAAAGGTACAATCCACTTGCCCTGTGAGATTTCCATCCCGCACGGCTTGCAGTGGACGATGTGCCGACACTGCTTGGCATCCCATCATGCATTCCCTGGTCCTCTGATACACTGACGGCTTGCCCTGCAGACCCAGTTCGTGTTCCGCCCTCGAACCTGTGAGGTGTGCAACTCATCGCGCGGGGGACGAGTAGTCTAGGGGTAAGTTGCTCGTCTCACAATCTAAAGGTTGTGGGTTCGAATCTCGCCTGTCGCTACTCTTCGCCCGTGACCAGTCGGCGTGAGAGGTTGGCGACGCTACATGACTCAACGGTCGATGTGTCGTAAAACCGATAACCAACCAACTCATCGCGCGGATTCCTGGGTCCGCGGCCGTTCGTGGTGGCGGCGTTACGCGGCAAAACAGCTGATCTGATTGATTGATTGATTGATTATTTGGGCTTAAGGGCGCGCCGACTACAAGGTCATCGCGCCCTTAAGCCGTCAGGTGGTGTTCTGATCTGATTGAAGCAGAACCCAGCGCTGTGCGGTACCGTAATCACGCCGTGGAATTTTCCTGACCCGGGAACGGTGCAGGTCGGTGCCGTGAAGGTCGCCGCCGGACCGGCGGTGGGCGGCTTCCGAGTGTCGGGTGCTGCTGTGGTCCGAGTGTCGGGTGGGGGTCAGGCTGGCTCGAGACGCACCGGTGTCGGAACTGGGTGTCTACCGGAAGCCTTCCCGTCCGGGTGTCTGCCCATCTCCAGTTGTGACTCACAGCGATTGTGGTGGTGGTTGGACTCTCGAATTTACGTGCGGCATCTGCTGAGGACGATCGTCAGCTATTTATAGATTTATACGTCAGCATGTAATAATCTGGGCGCGTACAACGGACAATAATGCATCTCCCAGTGTCTGGCAATGCAAGTGTAAGTGCCTCCATTAAAATGTCCCTTTCGCTTCGACAGTTGCCTTTTTGCTCTTACCTAAGCGGTACATATCAGGAAGCTTGGGTTTATTGCACCATGCCGGGTATGATACGCGATATAGGTACTCATAATTTGAATTTGAATTTGATAATCAAATTTGCAGACTTGGGCTTGTGTGTGGTAGAACCATCAGATTGCATAGGTTAGGCTATGCTAATTGACGTCAGGCCAGGCTAATGATTTGTTGTCCTGCAGTTTTGTTCACTGCCTGCCTTAGAACACGCTGCCGACACTACCAACACAGTGGCATCCATACTACCAACACAGTGGCATCCATACTACCAACACAGTGGCATCCATACTACCAACACGGCTGCTGTTGCATCCACACTACCAACACGGCTGCTGTTGCATCCACACTACCAACACAGTGGCATCCATACTACCAACACAGTGGCATCCATACTACCAACACGGCTGTTGTTGCATCCACACTACCAACAAGGCTGTTGTTGCATCCACACTACCAACACAGTGACATCCACACTACCAACACGGCTGTTGTTGCATCCACACTACCAACACAACGGCTGTTACATCCACACTACCAACACAATTGCTGTTGCATCCACACTACCAACACGGCTGCTGTTCCACCTATAGTGCTAACGCAGATGTTACTCCACTTGCACTGCCAGCACGGCTGCTGCTCCACCCCCACCGCTGACACAGGTGCTGTTGCCCCCCACCGCCGACACAGCTGCTGTTACACCCCACCGCCAACACAACTGCTGTTACACTCCCACCGCCAACACAGCTGCTGTTGCACCCCACCGCCGACACGGTTGCTGTTGTACCCCCACCGCCGACACAGCCGATGTTGCACCCCCCCCCCACCGCCAACACAGCTGCTGTTGCACCCCACCGCCGACACAGCTGCTGTTGTACCCACACCGCGGTTTTGTCGGCGCGAGAACTGCGGTGGCGCCAACACAGCTATTGTTGCATCCACACGACACCGCCAGCACAGCTGTTGTTGCACCCCACCGCCAACACGGCTGTTGTTGCACCGCACCGCCAACACGGCTGCCGATTTGTCGACAGTACGACGGTCGCCGTGTGTCGGAGCTGTCCCGGCGCCTGGTGGAGCGCATCCAGAGCGAGCTGCCCGACGTGATCCGCAACGGCGACTCGGAGAGCGTCTACCCCGGCTGTGTCAACCTCAGCTTCGCCTACGTCGAGGGTAGGTGTCCGGCATGGGCGCAAAATGACCCTAGATGTCGACGCGCCCCTAAACTCAAATCCACCACCGGTAGGTGTCCGGCAGCAGCCTCGTCTACTCCGGCTGTGTCAACCTCAGCTTCGGGGACGAGTGGCCTAGGGGTAAGTTGCTCGTCTCACAATCGAAAGGTTGTGGGTTCGAGTCTCACCGGTCGCTACTCTTCGCCTGCGACCAATCGGCGTGAGAGATTGGCGACGCTGCATGACTCAACGGTCGATGTGTCGTAAAAACCAATAACCAACCAACCTCAGCTTCGCCTATGTCGAGGGTAGGTGTCCGGCTTCAGCCTCGTCTACCCCGGCTGTGTCAAGCTCAGCTTCGCCTACGTCGAGGGTAGGCGGCCGGCAGCAGCTTCGTCTACCCAGGCTGTGTCAACCTCAGCTTCGCCTATGTCGAGGGTAGGTGTCCGGCTTCAGCCTCGTCTACCCCGGCTGTGTCAAGTATGACATTATTTCTACACACTGTGTACTTCTTTCTGGCATTCCGCACAAAGATGAAGGTGATGAAAGCATACCGGCGACCACTGCCGCCGGTACTGTCGCAACCACCGACGGCACCAACCGTGTCAGGCACGTCGCCGCCACGCCCTGTCGGTTGTCGCCGGTGCCGACGCCATCGCCGGTTCATCTTCTTCCTGCTCCGCCGTATGTGAGAGTAAGAAAGGTGGCGCCACGCGTGATTTTAATTTACATGCACAGCTTTGGCATCGGCAACAAGGTGGCGCCACGTGTCGCCGTATCTTTTGTGCACTGTTTTGAGCAATGGTGATAAGCGGTGCTACCATCACTTCGCCAGGCATTTGTATTGACATTGCATCGATGATTCATTAGGCACGTGGAAAATCACCCACACAGACCTCGCTACTCACCTCCCTACCTATACCTCACCACTCACATCAACAGCTTGCAGCAATAGGACCGATCGATGTCTGCATGTGATATTCACGTTCGTAAGTGTCTTTCATCGATATTTAATCCGCGTATCCACTACTAACACGCCCCCTTAATGCCCCCTACCTCCTCTGATACATTTGTCGGTGACCCTAATGGTAATTGGTTGTTATGCCCACGTGAGTTTGTTGCGTCTGTACCTCAGTGGTCCAGATGAGCGTCTGCCATGTCAGAGGCACTGGGTTCGATTCTCCGCGGTGCCCGCCCTTCTCGCCAGGGTGCGAGTCGCGCCGAGTCACCGCCTCGGCTGCTGGGTGCGTCGCAATTCCGCAACCGCACCCTCACGAACTGCCAACGCCCGGTCGAGCCTCGTCCCGCAGGCGTGTCCGACTCTGGGGACTTTGCCAGACGGCCGTCGGCGGTGATGCCCTCGGGCAGGCTGGGCGCCGGCGTCCTTGAGCCACTTGGAGTTCGCCCGCCGACGGTTCGATGCACTCGGCTGGCCCCGGAAGGCCGGCGACGCTCGTTTTCCAGCCGCAGCCCCAGGGGAGCGGCCAGGTCATGCGCCGTGACCAGGTGGACGGCGTTCTGGCCGGCATGACTCGAGGCGGTGGTGGTAGGCGGTGCACTGCTCCGTTCGTTCGTTCGTTCGTTCGTTCGTTCGTTCGTTCGTTCGTTCGTTCGTTCGTTCGTTCGTTCGTTCGTTCGTTCGTCAGTTAGTTAGTTAGTTCTTCCGTTCGTTCGTTCATTCGTTCGTTCGTTCGTTCGTTCGTTCGTTCGTTCGTTCGTTCGTTCGTTCGTTCGTTCGTTCGTTCGTTCGTTCGTTCGTCCGTTCGTTCGTTCATCTGTTGGTATATTCCCAGTTTGTTCGACACATTCGGGTTTCACCAATGTTCGCCTTAAATACAAAAATGAATGAGAGTTTGGCCACGTTATCGATCACCCACGACTTTGTGCATCCAGATAGGAATGTCGACACCGATTAGAAAAAAAATGTGTCACAAATAACATGCATTAAGTAAATGGTGACGCCATTGTTGGATTCTTCAGGCGCTGGTAGAGAGTATGTGGAGATGGTTCTCCTTGTATTTGCTAGCACCACTATATGCTAGTCGTCTTTTGTCCTCCGTTTTCATGGGTGGTAGACGTTCGTAGATGATTTCGCTGAATACCTGCGTTTCGGTCTGGTGAACTTGTCTCCAGCTAACTCTAGACTTCCCTGCAGACACCTCTTCAGATTACTGAGATCCAGAATATATCGCATGCAAGGCGAGTAGTCTGGGCTTAAGTTGCCCGTCTCACGAGCGAAGGATTGTGGGTTCGAGTCTCATGTGTCGCTGTTCTTCACCAAGGACCAATCGGCGTAAGAAATTGGCGACGTTATGTGACTCAACGGTCGACAATCGGCAGGATTACCGAGTCCACCCGCGACCAATCGGCGTGAGGGGTTGGCGACGCTATAGGACCAAGTGATTGAACGCGTTGTCAATGAACCGAAGAAGGTGAAGGTATCGTACAAACTAATGACCAACCAACCAATATTTCGTATGCGCCATGGCCTCACACTAAATTTGCGTCAGAGAGGGATCCAGAACCCCCAAGAGTATCTACCCATGACTCCAGAGATTCCCGAAGAGCAGATGGAATTCAATTCGGGCTAAGTTGTGTTCGTTATGTGCATCGTCGAGGTAAGGGTTCCATATTGGTAAGCGGGTATCCAGCTTTGCGTCATTCTGTACTCGACCGTAAGTGACCGCGACCAGCGAGGCCAGACCAGCCAGCATGCGCACGTGATAGGTACACCGCTGGCGACCTACACCCTCTGAGAACATTTCAGCAAGAAGCAGACTGTGAACATTTTCATCGGCGGCCTTGTTTAAAATTTCTTGTTGTGTTGTTGACTTCCATGTTTCTCGAGTTTCTGTGGTTTCGGACGTGCAAGCGTTAAGGCGGTGTTGGTGGATCCTGAAGTAATTCACTTCGCCAGGCGTGACGCTTAAGCTGTTTAAAATTTCTTGTTGTGTTGACTTCCATGTTTCTCGAGTTTCTGTGGTTTCGGACGTGCAAGCGTTAAGCCGGTGTTGGTGGATCCTGAAGTAATTCACTTCGCCAGGCGTGACGCTTAAGCTGCTTGAGTGCTGATGTATTCATGTTACCGTTGTTATTTATGTATGCTCGGTGTCGTGTACCCAAAGCGGGCCTGCCACTGACGTAATTTCACGTCCTATGACCTGCCGGAGAGTTAAATTGTTGACACTGCGCAGCGTTCACCACGGCGCAGAGATGCTGCCATAAAATGCCTGGCATGTTGTGGCTCCGTGACAGCCACGGTGTCTGGCTTTTGTGTCATCGGGTGCAGCGTGGTGGGTCGTGTTGTTTACACCGCTCGGCCCGCGGCAGGTGAGAGCCTCCTGATGGCGCTGAAGGACGTGGCGCTATCGTCGGGTAGCGCGTGCACCAGCGCCTCGCTGGAGCCCAGCTACGTCCTGCGGGCCATCGGCGCCGATGAAGATCTGGCCCACTCCAGCATCAGGTGAGGTGTCGGGTCCATGTGTCATGTGAGCGGTCCGGTCCACTTCATCAGCTGAGCGGTTTGGTCCATCTCGGGTGACCTGTGGGGTCCATCTCGGGTGAGCTGTGTAGTCCATCTCGGGTGAGCTGTGTGGTCCATCTCGGGTAAGATGTGTGGACCATCTCGGGTGAGCTGTGTGGTCCATCTCGGGTGAGCTGTGTGGTCCATCTCGGGTGAGCTGTGTGGTCCATCTCGGTGAGCTGTGTGGTCCATCTCGGGTAGTGAGCTGTGTGGACCATCTCGGGTGAGCTGTGTGGTCCATCTCGGGTGAGCTGTGTGGCCATCTCGGGTGAGCTGTGTGGTCCATCTCGGGTGAGCTGTGTGGTCCATCTCGGGTGAGCTGTGTGGTCCATCTCGGGTGAGCTGTGTGGTCCATCTGGGAGGGTGGTCCATCTCGGGTGAGCTGTGTGGTCCATCTCGGGTGAGCTGTGTGGTGGTGTGTGGTCCATCTCGGGTGAGCTGTGTGGTCCATCTCGGGTGAGCTGTGTGGTCCATCTCGGGTGAGCTGTGTGGTCCATCTCGGGTGAGCTGTGTGGTCCATCTCGGGTGAGCTGTGTGGTCCATCTCGGGTAAGCTGTGTGGTCCATCTCGGGTGAGCTGTGTGGTCCATCTCGGGTGAGCTGTGTGGTCCATCTCGGGTAAGATGTGTGGACCATCTCGGGTGAGCTGTGTGGTCCATCTCGGGTGAGCTGTGTGGTCCATCTCGGGTGAGCTGTGTGGTCCATCTCGGGTGAGCTGTGTGGTCCATCTCGGGTGAGCTGTGTGGTCCATCTCGGGTGAGCTGTGTGGTCCATCTCGGGTGAGCTGTGTGGTCCATCTCGTCCGTGAGGTCACTAATATTCCGTGTCGGTTTAAGTACACAATATGGCACTAATGCGGGGATGTTCAGGTGTTGGCAAGTGGCAACGGGACGCATAGAAAACCGTCCGCCTTTTCATCATCTTTTTTAGTATCTCTCATCTCTCATTTTAGTATGACCATCGCACTCGATGCGCCCCTCAGCCCAAATCATCGTCTTTTGTCATCGGCACTTCGCGACCAGAACCGCTGCACACCTTGTCGCGTTCCGCCGTGAGCGGCGCCGGTGTTTAGCGACCTCGACGCCGGTCTGACTCCGCGGTCCGCCGAAGAGACGGCACCCGACACCGGATCGGGCGTGGTGCCACGACTCACGTGCTGTCGCAGGCGCGTGGCCAGGTGGTGCGGGTGGGCGCCGGCAGCGGCGCGGCTCCACCGGGTCACGTGTCGGCACCTTCCGGCGGCGCCGCCGGCTCGTGCTGCCACCAGTGACGGCAGGGGCGTCGGTAGCTCAGTGGTTAGGCTTAGCGTCTGACACGCCAGCGGTGCGGGGTTCGGTTCTCCGCGATGCCCACCCTTCCTGCCAGGGTGAGAGGCAGGCGACGCCATATGGCCCCAGCTGCTGAGTGCGTCGTGAAACCGCAATCCAATCAGATTCCAGTTCTGTGACGACAGGCTGCCGAGTAAACGTCGGCTGGTGTTGCCCTGGCGACGGCGTGCTGCCGGGTTGCCACGTCTGCTCGTGTTGCCGCCCGGGGAGTATGCCATGTGGACGAGTACGACCGGTGCCGACATAAACAGCCGCCCTGTGCGTGCCCGTTGACGACAGGGTGTGTGCGGAAACGGTGCCGGATGTTGATTGTGCCGGGCGGGACGACTGCTGAGGCTGGCTTCGAGATGGGCTTCTGGCAATGCTTCCGCCACGTCTGGTGTCCTGCTAGGTTCGTTGTGCATCACGTTGAGCAGCAGTTGAGCCTAGGCTGGTCTTGGCCCCAAGATGGTTATTAAGTCTCCACACAACGCACGACTTCATGTTCCTTACATTTCGACTTCTTCGCCCGAAATGCCTGCCAGTGAAGTGCAAATTGCTGTGTTGTATCCGATTGGTGTCTGCTTAGTAGTGACTACAACTCATAGCAGCACATATACAGACACGCACGCACGCACGCACGCACACGTGCACACAGTCCAGCAGGGCTTATACTAATTAATTTTGACTGGGGAGGGGAGGCGCAACCATTGATGGCTGCGGAACCACCACCCGAGCCAACCAGACTCCGCTCCTTCCCAGTAACGATAAAGCAGTGGGGGAAAAGTCACCGGGACTGGGACCCACGCCCCCTCCCCACCCCCAGCTGGCACGTTAGGAGCTCCTACAGAGCAGCCGATGCAGGTGTGAACTACGCCCCTCCCCTCCCCCAACACGTTAGGAATTCTTACAGGGACGGGGATGGCCGAGTGGTTAAGATGTCGGGCTATGGGTACCAAAGGTCCCGGGTTCGACTCTAGCGCCACTAAGGACATTTCCCAATCCCGCGGCCCACCGTCGAAACAGTGTGGGCGGCGCCATTAGCCGTGAATGTGCATAAAGTGTGTCGTGAACCAACCAATAAACAAACAACAACAGGAATTCCTACAGAGCAGCTGATGCCGCTGTGGACCACGCCCCCTCCCCTCCGCCGGCACGTTAGGAGACCCTGCAGTGCAGTACAACACAGTATGTGGACCGCTACTGAGTCGGCGTGGACGTGACACCAGGCGCGGCACTCTGGGCCCGACTCCAGACTCGACACGCCAGTTCCGAACACACGGCGGATCGCGGCCATCAGAGCCCCGGCGGCGCCCCCATCAGAGCCCCAGCGGCGCCCCCTGTCGGAGCCCCGGCGGCGCCCCCTGTCAGAGCCCCGGCGGCGCCCCCTGTCGGAGCCCCGGCGGCGCCCCCTGTCGAGCCCGCCCTCAGAGCCCCGCGGCGCCCGTCGGCCCCGGCGGCGCCCCCTGTCGGAGCCCCGGCGGCGCCCCCTGTCGGAGCCCCGGCGGCGCCCCCAGTCGGAGCCCCGGCGGCGCCCCCAGTCGGAGCCCCTCAGTGGTGCCACGCTCCGCGGCACACCGCCGAGCACACACACCCTGGGAATGCACGAGGTGTTCAGGGCGTCGTCGCGGCGGTCGCGGTCACGCAGTCGCTTTCCGCTCCGTTGAGGCCGGAGTCGCGCTTGCTCAGCAGGCGGGGCGTTCGCCTCTCGATGGTGGGATTCGTGGGATTCGTTGGGATTCTCGGATCCGGCAGGCGGCGGGATTTCTGGATCCATCGGCGACCAGTCGGCGTGAGAAGCTGACGATGTTCTGCGGTTTGGCAGTCGAATGCGTCGTAGAAGAATCCAAGATTGTTCTTCACTGAATCCTGTTCACTTTTCCTCGCTGTGCAGCCCGTCGGCGACAGAGGTTGTCTGCTAGTT
The DNA here is from genome assembly GCA_034440575.1 of Imbricaverruca yamaguchii. Taxonomy (NCBI): domain Eukaryota; kingdom Metazoa; phylum Arthropoda; class Thecostraca; family Neoverrucidae; genus Imbricaverruca; species Imbricaverruca yamaguchii. Next base: position 1,679,734 of record JAOTOL010001572.1, read on the forward strand.
TCACTGCTGTGTTCTGAGACACAATTCTGCATGTGCGCCTGGTAGCGACACCAATGCCACCTTGGCAGCATGCCGCTAGTCGTCCCCCTGCCAAGCCCCGATAATGACGACACCTGGTTGAGTTTCAGGTAGCTGAATGGCTGGGAGATTTACTTGTAAACTGCTTATAGATGAGGGAATAGATCGAGTCTTGAGGGCGCAATTATTTGGCTCAGTAATCCAGCCAACAGCTGGGAGGAAGACGTCTCGTCTCCAAGCAATGTTCCGGCGCATTGGCCTCGATTGACATCGCATCGCTGAACTTCGATTCTGTGATTAGGCGTCAGGTTCAGTTTCTGTGTGACGCGTCCCTCTGCTTTAAGCTGGAAGATCCAGTTCTAGTCTCTCTGGGGATCCATTTTTAGTCCCTCTAGGGGATCTACTTTCGTGCGCCTCAGATTTGTTCGTTCATCTCCGTGCCGGTTGTTGGCGACGCGTGTGTCGACTTGTTGAACCGCGGAGACGCTTCACGCTTCTTCAGACGCGGTACCGAGATCCAACAGCGTCTGGTTCTCGACGACAGGCAGCTGTGTTCCGGCTCCGTCCGGCCATTTGTGCGGTGATCGAGTGGACACATCGGGTTTGGTGCCGCAGTGTTTGTTTGGTTCGCGATTGCCGACGCTCGGCTGCCGCTTGCTGTGAGGTTGAGGGAGGCTGTTGTCCAATGACGGTGGTTGGAGTTGACCGTCGATGATATTGGCGATGCCGTGGCTGGATTCTGGCTGGTTGGCGTCCAGACTCCTCGGCGTGTCCGCATCCCCAGATACCCCGCTTCGGCTGTCGGTCTCGACCGCATCCCTGTATTCCGAAAGCTCTGCAGTTCCTGGCTCCGTGCGCTCTCGGCTTCTTCAGGGCGACAGACTCCCCTGAACTCACTGACATCTCATGCTCACGACTCCCCGTCCCCGGTACTGCCATCCTCGCCTCCCCCAGGTACTGTCCACCCTCTCCTGCCCTCGGTACTGCCCACCCTCCCCTGCCCTCGGTACTGTCCACCCTCCCCTGCCCCCGGTACTGCCCACTCTCCCCTGTCCCCGGTACTGTCCACCCTCCCCTGCCCCCGGTACTGTCCACCCTCCACTGCCCCCGGTACCCCCCCTGCCCCCGGCACTCCCGCCTCCCCGTAACGCGGCCGTGTCGACCGGCAGGTTCGGCATCGGCCGGTTCACCACTGAGGAGGAGGTCGACTACACAGCCGACAAGTGTATCCAGCAGGTGCGGCGGCTGCGCGAGATGAGGTAAGGTCTACCACAGGAAGGGAGCGGATCGCGCTACACGTGCATGCGCGAATGCATGCATGCGTGCGTGTGTGCGTGAATTTACATGTATTATGCATGCGTGCATGTATGGCTATATTTACATGTATTATGCGTCTAATTCCTGACGATGGCAGAGCTCATGTGTGTAGTCTATGCAGCGTTTAGAGGATTCCGAAGTCCCACATACGATAGTCGCTCATCGACGGCCCACGGAATTGGGCTGTGTGGGACCAATGCGGTCGAATGTTTAAGAGCCCTTGGCTTAATGCACAAGCCGGTCTTTTCAGTGCCCAGGGTTTGCGCGGAACATGGAGACGGGCAGGCACAGCATGTTCTCTAACGCTCGCCACCCGAGGTGGAGGGGTGGATGCCAGTCCCACCCCCTGAGCACGCGCACCAAGTTCTCTAACGCTCGCCACCCGAGCTGGAGGGGTGGATGCCAGCCACCCCTCCAACCGTCGGAAAATGTGCGGCAACCCCGCCCGACAAGGATGCGAAAAATGTTGGATCTCATCAATTAATCGTACGGTGAAATCCTTTTCCTGCGAGGAACCCATTCCTATAACTTTCCCGCTGATCACCTAATGTGCCGCAGTTGCACCTCGCTATTCAGGAATGCCTTGGTATGTATGGCTGTATGGCTGTATGTAAGTACGTATGGTTGGGCCTAGGATGAGTAATTTGTGGGTAGTTTTTACGTTAACAAATATATAGTCATGCAATATTCAACCTGGAGATGAATTTTTCACACCTCCCCTGAATATAACTTCCGTAATTGTTTTTCTTACTACTTGACTATAAAAATAATAATTTCCCAGCTAGACGAACAAAGAAACTCACTACCTTTCAGTCTATGACATGCATCGTATATTTAAAACCCAAATCTCACTGCAAACTCCCCGAAGTCTGAGGTTATCCATCGATGACCTTGAGGCGAGTGGCGTTTGGCGGCCGCCTAGTCACCGAGCGGGCTGCGCACCGACTGTGGGCGTGGCCACCTCTGGTCCGAGTCTGACTGGCAGCCGGCTGTATTTACATCAGCTACTGTCGCCGGCGTCATATGCCAGATGTATGTATTTCTTAGTACAAATATTGATGAACTAGATCGAGAAAGGGGTTTCCATTTCGGGGGACTGGCGTCTGACGCAATCCGAGGAGATGAAGGTCGCACGCGCTGCTCATTAGGGGTGGTCTTTCATGTGCAGGTGCCACGTCCGCAACGCTATCCGAGAGGTTACAGTCACGCCGTTATGTTCATATTCAGTCAGTGGTTTTCGATCGAATCGATCGAGTGAATTCGATCATTTCGATCGACGCAATCTGTAGGATTCATAACCCATTACACAAACCCGTCGTGTGAAATTACGCCGGTATCGGCTGAAGGTTCTGTAGAAAAAGACAGCTGTCTCGGAACCTTGGAATTTCGGCCGTTCAATTTTCCTTCGCCGACGGTGATTCCATGTAGGCCTCTGCATGTAAAATGGATATTGTATGATGCCCCAATGCCACCTGGGTACATATTTGCTGGAGGTGTCCATCGTGCATTATTCACCGTGCCGCAAGCTGCTATACCAAGAATGCAGGCGTGATTGGCAATATCTTTCCCCCCGTCAAGTGATACATTTGCGTATACATTTTGCCCGACGCTGGTAATGGAAAGTCCGGAGGTCCCACGACAACATTTTCCTACGAACCATAATTTTGGTAATTTGGCAATTTTACACTACAATTTTGACAGGTAAAAAAAAATGTTTGGGTGTGCTGGCCAAGTCGCATTTCGCACCCACGCAACGGAGGGGACGGATTCGAACCCCATAAGATACCCGAAACGAATGAAAGCGTATTTGCAATCAGAAAAGGAGGGGGAAATCGACCATGGTCAAAAATCTTTCCCATCCTGTTTAAAATTTCCAAAACTGCTTTTTAGGTTTCGACTTTTTATTTTTGTAATGTGTAGAGAACACCGGGAAATGTTTCTTCACGCAAATGCAGCCTGATAATAAGTGCTCATTTTAGACCCAGTATCTTCGAATTTAGTCCTATTGGACAAATATGCAACACAAATAAGTCATAATGCCAAAATTCCCCAAATTCCTCTGGTGCGTTTTTTTGGGCAAGCCTTGACTGGCTTGATGGTCCTGGATGATCTGACCTAAAAATTGCCACAAAGCATATTGGGTGCACCAAATTTCGGCGCGCCGCCGCGCGTCGTTTTTCCACTTTTCTCGGAAAGCCTTAGAGATGTGGCGAAAAAGCCCACCCCCAGAGACGATGCGAGTTAAATACCCCCAAGTTCCACTGCACTAATCTAGGATTCTAAAACGACAACCCAGCCTTCACGGCGCGTCTATCCATTTGGTGTGTGCTGTCATCACGACGGCGACATTTCTGGGATCGAGTGCTGCTAGCATCTAGTGCTGCTGACATTGGATGACCCGATGCCGAGCGGCTAGGGGGCCGCAGTAGCTCAGCTAGTAGAGCGTCGGACTCTTGACCGCAACATCATGGGTTCGAATCTCACAACCGACGGCGTTTACCGAGTCCACCCGCGACCAATCGCGTGAGAGGTTGGCGACGCTGTACGACCTAGCGGTTGAATGCGTTGTAAAAGAAGCCATTCCGATCGGTTGTCTTCCCAGCCCGTCCGACGGCTCTCGGAACTGTTCGCCGGCCATTGAGCGGTGTACCAGATGCCGGGTGCCGGTAGAAGATGCCAGAAGCCAGATAGCAGATGCCAGAAGCCCGGTCCCGGCGGCCTACGTGTGGTTTATGTCCAAACACACTTGGGAGGGACCCACACGTGGTCGATGTTCAAGCATGGCCATGGGGGGGGGGGTGTGTCCGGTTGGCATGCATACATGGTAAATGAGAGGCGCACGTATGTGTGAGAGCCAAGCATTTCTTCAGTGAATTCATCTCATTTCGTTTTTCGTCCGAATGGAAACCAGAAATCTGCGCCAACTTCGCGAACATTATCCGACTGTTTTATTTCTAAAATTAGCAACGGCTGCAGTCGTCAGGCAGGCCAGTCTTGTCAGGCCAATCAGGCTTGACTGTAGCAGAACGGTTCCACGTGGTGGCGCGCCAGCTAAGCGTCTGGAGGACGTCACCCTCCAGCGGTGCTCAGCGAGCCTTCCCCACCCACTGTGGGCCTGCGTTCTGTCACGTGTGTCACGGTGGATCGCAGGCATGCCCGACTTTCGTTTACGTGACGCAACGCGGCGGAGCTGCAGGCCGCCGTGTGTCGCCAGTTACCCCCCCCCCCTACCACCACCACCACCCCCACCCCAACCCCAACCCCACTTTCCCTGCCCGGGAAGAATCTGGGCTCCTCATCGGCAGTCACCCCTCCACCTCCCCGGCCCGGGAAGGACTCCTCATCGGCAGTCATCCCCGGAAGGATATGGGCTCCTGATCGGCAGTCACCACCCCCCCCCCCACCTTCCCTGCCCAGGAAGGATACCGGACTCCTGATCGGCAGTCACCACTCCCCCTCCACCTTCCCTACCCAGGAAGCATACCGGACTCCTGATCGGCAGTCACCCCTGGAAGGATCTGGTCTCCTGATCGGCAGTCACCGTTTCCTTCACCGAAAGGGTACCGGGCTCGAAATCGGCAGTCCCCCCGGGAAGGATACCAGGATCCTTATCGGACCCCCCCTCCCGAAGGGATGCTCTGCTTCTGATCGTCAGTCATGCCCATCCCCGCCTCCCCGGAAGGATACTGTGCTTCTGATTGGCAATCGTGCCCATCCCCACCTCCCCGGAAGGATACTGTGCTTCTAATCGACAGTCATGTTCACCCCCACCCCCCGGAAAGATACCGGGCTGGCGTTTCCACTTGGCCATCTGGTTAGCTGTGGGCCCGGTATAACCAGTGCAGTTGATACGCCCAAGAACCTTAACGCCTAGCGTAAATCGTTCGCTCGTCCCGACACTGCATGCATGGCTGCCGAGCTTGGTCGGATGCGGGGAGGTGTTCTGGAGCCCTGGTGTGCTACCCCGCTGATGTTAATTTGTCCTTTCCCTATTCAATCTGAAGACGTTCATTTACTTATTGGTTGGTTCACGACACACTTTATGCACATTCACGGCTAATGGCGCCGCCCACACTGTTTCGCCGGTGGGCCGCGGGATTGGGAAATGTTCTGAGTGGCGCTAGAGTCGAACCCGGTACCTTTGGTACCCATAGCCCGACACCTTAACCACTCGGCCATCCCCGCCCTAATCTGAAGACGTTCGCGACGGGAACCTCCCGCCCGTCTGTTGAGAGATTTGCAGAATTGCCTGCATTGCATACCTGGCGGTCGGTTGCTGGTGAACAGATTTCCATGCACTTTTGCACATGACTGGAACTAAAATGATTGACCAAAAGACTATTAAGAATGAATTCTTGATTCCTTGTGAGGCAAGAAAAATCGGTCACGCTGAAGCTGGTCAAGGGTGAACGATAAGGGAACTCGTACCGATACGTGAGAGGCTGGAATTCAGGTGCCGACGGCCACAACAACTAAACTCAGCATTGACAGCGATTCGAGTTTCTGCGCCAGTAGCTGTAAAATGTGTGTTCAGCTCATCTGGAGTTAGGCTAACAGGTTGTGTAGAATCGGCATTTGTTTGTTTGTTGGGCTGTTCTGGACGCACTTTATGCACGATCGCGGCTAATGGCGACGCCCTAGAATCAGCATTTGGGCGCCGCGGGAGTTCGCAGTTGTCTGCTCACTGCGGATGCTGACGTGGCGATGCTGCGCGCAGTGGTGTTCTTCCGCTCGCCTTTTCCGATAGCAATAATTCTGCACATAGTTCTGGGATGCCCGTAGTTCCTGGTTAATCATTGTGGGTATATTTAATACTATGTCGATCTGTACCGAAGTTAGTTTTCGGGGCATCTAAATACGCTAAATTCATCCCCCTACCCACTCCGTTCCGGTCCCGACAAGCTTGCGGCACGTGCCCTGTGTCCCTCCGTCGCATACCTATCGGCCGACGCCCAGACGAGGTCGGCCAGTGCACATTGCCCGCCCTGGCTTCCGGCCACAGCCACCGGCCGTCCCGGTCACAGCCAAGATCAAGGAGATCAAGATTCAAGATCAAGGAAGGACTCAATGTTAGACAAAGTTATAAATATTTATTGTGACGTTTCGGCCAGAGGCCATTGTCAAACAATTGTTTGCCAATGGCCTAAATGTTTTTCTTTCGGCCTAAATGATGGTCTAAATGGTCTAAATGGGTTTTTCTGACAGATGGAGCCTCAGCTTGACTGGGAAGACCGTTGCGTCAAGGTGCCCTTGCATCATATAGCCTCGGTCTCGGCTATATTGCGCCATCGCGGCGGGTGGAATGTGATTTACGTGAGCCAGCCACATGCACGTTACGCCGATAGAGTTGTTTATGTGGTCCCCGTTGTGTGTTGTATATACAGAGTTCACAGTTTAGCCACAGCGCGCGGTTCGGGCCAGTGATACCAACTTCGGACATCGGACGTGTATTAGAACCATCCATAGTCGACTTGTGGCCAATGCGGTTCCATTCAGTGGTATAGCAAGAGGGCGGTAGTAGCTACTCACACGTAGCATATTCACTTTAAAAAAAAAATTAAAGTGCAGTGGTGTGCGGCGTAAAGCTGGGTGTTAGCCTGGATGTCTGCGCAGTAGGCGCTTCAAGGGCCCTGACGGTGGGAGAGTGAGCCGGAGGACGTCAAGCGGCAGGTCGTGGTACTGCCGCCGCGCCTCAGCGAGATCGTCTTTGCCTCTTTCGGTACGTGACCAGGGGACATATAAGACGCCGTCCTTCCTCGGGGGGCCGGTCATCGGCCTCAGCCGCCGGGGACACACGCTCGCCTTGTTTGGTCTCTGAGGGATTAATGAACAACTCCGAGGTGTATGTTAGTTAGTTATTTGAGTTTAAGGGCGCCGCTTCGACCAAAACGTGATCATTTAGCGCCCATAACTTCCCAACAAACGGGCGGACGATGCAAGTTTGGAAGCAGCACCAATAGCCGGAGCTGCCTGCTCTGAAAGTGTCCGGGAAGAGTCGGCGGGCTCTCCTTCGTCGGCGGCTCTGTGTCAGTCGCTGAAACGCGCCGCACAACTTCCGCGTTCGGAATCAAACCGCCCCTCCCTTAAAAACCCAGTTTCCTGTTGACCGGCCGCGTTTGGAATCCAATCGGCCCGTCCTGTAATCACGCAGTCCTGGTGACCCGGCCGCGTTTGGAATCCAATCGGCCCGTCTTGTAATCGCGCAGTCCTGGTGACAGCCGGAACAGCGCGCTGCGCGTCTGTGGTGCAGCGGCTAGTGCGCGCAGACTCTGCGGTCTGTGCGCACCGGACTGGCACACCCCTGCCGACACCCCTGCCGACACCCCTGCCGACACCCCTGCCGACACCCCTGCCGACACCCCTGCCGACACCCCTGCCGACACCCCTGCCGACACCCCTGCCGCCGCCGCTGCGGCCCGGCGCTCTCCCCGCCCGACACGGAGCCGACGTAAAAACCACGGCATATGGGCGCTGTATGACCAACACAGGCGATGCGCCCGGAGGCCAAAATGCCAACACAAAAACCACAGCATGTGGGCGCTGTATGACCAACGCAGTCGATGCGCCCGGAGGCCAAAATACCAACGCAAAAACCACAGCAGATGGGCGCTGTATGACCAACGCAGTCGATGCGCCCGTAGGCCAAAATACCAACGCAAAAACCACGGCATATGGGCGCTGTATGACCAACGCAGTCGATGCGCCCGTAGGCCCAAATGCCAACACAAAAACCACAGCCAGACGACGAGGCTTCGAGCAGTTCCGACGCGTTGGTGCGATAGTGAACGCTTTGGTCAAGCGTGCCGTTGCTGGCTTTTCTGGGTGGGATGGCCTGCTCAACGAATGGTAGCAAGCAATGTCAGTGATGGTGGCGCATTTTAGCTTTGAGGTGAACGTGGAGTGGCGACGAGTCCCTGCCACCCCACTGGATGTGACCCCCGCGCCTGCAGTGCTAGGTAGTGCTAGCTGGTGGGTTTGGCCTGGTCGGTGATGAACTTCGGGCTATGCCCTGTGCCATGTCCAAGTTCGAAATTGAAAGGTTGGCTGTCAGACGTGATGTGAGTTTGTCGGTGTAAATTTGGGTCATGTCCAGTGCGAAGTAACTGCGTACGATAAGCCAGCCTGAGCGCACATTGTGCTTAAAACGCATCTCGTTGGTATAATTGTGTCGGATTGTCCAGCTATGCGGAAATATGTGTCGGGAGGTCGTCACAGAGGACGTACGTCCAGACACGCGCAGTTCCTCCCAAGGGCATCGAGTGCGCCCTGGGTACGCGACAGGAGACACGTGTTGTTTCCTTCCAAGGCCACCGAGTGCTGCCCTGGAGCTGTGGGGACACGTGCAGTTTTCCCACAAGGCTATCGAGCTCGCCCTGGAGGTGTGAAACACGTGCAGTTTTCTCACAAGGCCGCCGAGTTCACCCTGGGACTGTGTGGACACGTGCAGTTTTCCAAGGTCACCGAGTTCGCCCCGTAGCTGCGGGGACGCGGGCAGTTTTCCGACAAGGTCACGGAGTGCTGACGGAGCTGTGCCAGGCCGAACAGTTGGACTGGATGCGCCTGCAGTGGGCAGTGGGGTGATTGAGTGCGGGTGTGTGGCCAGTCACCGCCGGGCAGGCGCCACCCCCCCCCCCCCCCCCTCCCCGCCCCCGCGCCGCCATGTGACGTGTCGTTGCGTGTCCACCGCTCTGCTCAGCCGTCTGGGGACTTGCATGGGTGCATGGGTGGGAGGATGCCCACCTACCACCCGTCCGGAGGTAAGTTGGCACAAAATCAGCGCACCTGATTCGTGGTACCAGCTTAAATTAGTGCAAGAAGGAAGACGTTGGCGCACAGTGAATGAGAGTTCAGCTCTTATTGTCTGCTGTTTCGACCGCAGCAGGAGAGGGCTTTCTAGCTAGGCGAGCGGATGGTGATGGGATGCGCGCCGCTCCCATATCGGGGAAGCTACTGGGCCGCTGGCAGCTGGCCGGTGAGTTGTGGGTTGTGCAGAAGCGAGTTAATGTTTCTGCTCCTGGCGTGGCACGCGCAGATGTGCCCCATTGTGTGGCACGCGCAGATGTGCCCCATTGTGTGGCACGCGCAGATGTGCTCCTTGTGGGGCACGCGGCACGTCGCATGCGTCACTTCTGAGCACCTGTTGAGCGGCCGAGCTCGCTGGTAGAAAAACAAAGTGGGCTTGGGGTTTGGTTATCCAGAACAGTATCCTGTCTTATAGGTATCCTTGCTTTATTGCCAACAAATCGAATAGCGATGCTCGAAGTAACCGCAAGTGTATTCGTCGTTGACAAAAATGTCAGGAACTTAATGGGCCGTAGAACAAAGGTTTTTGAAACACGTAAAAATTGCATTCGCCAAGCGTGACAACTCTGAAGTTTTCCGTTCTAGATCCAGGACTCCAAAACATAAATCCACCCGTGGCTGACCTTGCCATTTGCCGTTCCCGTTAACTCCTGACAAAGATGCTTTTAATCCAGTATTTCATGGAATGGAAAACGTTAATTCGTGTGAGTCGTAGCCATTCGTTTGGGTTGTGCAAGAAGCGAGTTAATGCTAGGGAGCCCCATATTTGTATGTTATCCCTTTGTGTTCCGCTGGATTATGTGCAGAGTGAGTACAAATAGTTGGGAACACGAATCTACCTGTTGTGGATATCTAAAACAGCGCACCACTACCAGGAACTGGGCTGACTTAGTTGACACCGGATGTTGAGGGCCCGTCTTCCTGCGCAACTGTGCAGAGTGCACCCGTTGACACTCGCTCTGTGGCGATGTTGGCACAGCTGGGTGGTCACTGCATGTCACTGCATGGGTGGAAATTTCCGTGGCGAGCATGAAGATCCTCGGCGATGTTGAGAAAAAAGTTCGCGCACTGACCGACCAGCCGCCAGACGAGCCACCTGTGGTCTATTGTGGGTGTGGACGACTTGGTTGAAGCGTCGGCTGGCCGTTAGCGTGCTTCTCTTCAGCGGCAAGACACTGCGATGAGCGTATTGTCGGGGATCTCGGGAGGTGTGTCCAGATATCCATGTTTACAACCTGGCATTGGATGACATTGACATCGTGGGCTGGGGGACGAGTAGTCCAGGGGTAAGTTGCTCGTCTCACAGTCGAAAGGTTGTAGGTTCGAGTCTCACCTGTCGCTACTCTTCGCCCGCGACCAATCGGCGTGAGAGATTGGCGACGCTACATGACTCAATGGTCGCTGTGTCGTAAAACTAATAACCAACCGAAATTGTGAGCTGCAAGATGACCTCGAGTTCGACGAGTCCCTGTACCATGAGATATGATGTCGACTGCTGTTTATAGTCTACTGTTGGCCATGCCAGTTATCGTGAGGTGATGCTTGACCTTCCACTTCTATGAGGTTTTCTGGTATTGTTTCTTCGCCTGCCGTTTCCATCCTAAGTATTGAGTGAAAGTCTTTATATCTCCACAACTGTGCGGCACACCTCACCCCTTGCCATGCACAAACATCTTCTGGTGTTCTTAGCTCGCCTTCGACGAGGTGCAAAATTCCCTTGTTCGGTTGGAGCCCCGTTTCAGATCATTGCTCATACGATAAAGCTGATGCAGATGAAATTTCAAACACATTGTGATCCAGACAGGTACTTTCAGAAAGTGTGTAGGGATTCGTTTGTTGTGTTCTGTCATTCAAAAAATGAAAAACAATTTTTCCTGAGATGTAACTGATGGAAAATTTGTGGGCAGACGGTGGTCGATTTTCTGTGAATGTCATGGCTCATGTCTTGTGTGCTATTAGAGATGTGGTGGAGGGACGAGTATTCTGGGGGTAAGTCGCCCGTCTCATAATCGAAAGACTGTGGGCTCGAGACTCACCCGTCGCTACTCTTCGCCCGCAACCAATCGGCGTGAGAGATTTGCGACGCCACGTGACTCAACGGTCGACGTGTCGTAAAACGAATAACCGCCAGGAGATGTGGTGCTGTGACGGGTCTTGTGTTTCAGTCCGCTGTGGGAGATGGTGCAGGAGGGCATCGACATCAAGTCCATCAAGTGGTCCCAGCACTGAAGCCCTGACGCAGCGAAACCCGAGGGCGAGACCTCGTCCGTGAAGAAGACGTCATTTAGCAACCATCGTGCATCCACCGTCTGTGGAATGGGCGCTGCATGACCGATGTAGTCGATGCGCCCCTAAACTCCAATAACCAACCAACCAACCACCGTCTGTGGACGCCGTCCGCGGACTTAGTCTCCAGATTCCCAGCGGTAAATTCAGGTCCATAGCCCAAGGCATTTCACGGATGACGGATTGTGCAATCTGTGACACGACGCTTACGAGACCGGCGTGCAAGCCACTCCTGGTGTGCCACGTGCTGTGGTGACATGGTGTGACGGACTGTGCCCTCTGTGACACCCTTACTAGACCAGCGTGCACATCACTTCGGATGTGCCACATGCTGGTGGCATGGTGTGACGGACTGTGCCATCTGTGACGCGACGCTCTTACTAGACCAGCGTGCAATGGGCGCTGTATGACCGTAGCAGTCGACGCGCCCCTAAGCCCAAATAACCAGTCTAGACCGTCGTGCGCACCACTTCGGATGTGCCACATGTTGGTGGCATGGTGTGATGGAGTGTGCCATCTGTGACGCCCTTTCGACCCGGCGCACACGTCAGACCACGGCTGGCCGGGGCTGCATCGGCGCCGACGGGCCGGGAAGGCCCGGCGGCGGCGTGGCGGTCCGAGGCTCTGCGGACAGCCGGGCCGCTTCTTGTGGACTGTGGCTCGCGTCATGGCCGCTGCACGACCGACGCAGTCGATGCGCCCTCGAACTCCGGTAACCGACGGGGCGGCCCGAGGCTCTGTGGACGGCCGGGCCGGTTCTCGACTGGACTGTTGACTGTGGGCCGGCTCTGATGACTGGACTGTTGACTGTGGGCCGGCTCTGATGACTGGACTGTTGACTGTGGGCCGGCTCTGATGACTGGACTGTTGACTGTGGGCCGGTTCTGATGACTGGACTGTTGACTGTGGGCCGGCTCTGATGACTGGACTGTTGACTGTGGGCCGGCTCTGATGACTGGACTGTTGACTGTGGGCCGGCTCTGATGACTGGACTGTTGACTGTGGGCCGGCTCTGATGACTGGACTGTTGACTGTGGGCCGGCTCTGATGACTGGACTGTTGACTGTGGGCCGGCTCTGATGACTGGACTGTTGACTGTGGGCCGGCTCTGATGACTGGACTGTTGACTGTGGGCCGGCTCTGATGACTGGACTGTTGACTGTGGGCCGGCTCTGATGACTGGACTGTTGACTGTGGGCCGGCTCTGATGACTGGACTGTTGACTGTGGGCCGGCTCTGATGACTGGACTGTTGACTGTGGGCCGGCTCTGATGACTGGACTGTTGACTGTGGGCCGGCTCTGATGACTGGACTGTTGACTGTGGGCCGGCTCTGATGACTGGACTGTTGACTGTGGGCCGGCTCTGATGACTGGACTGTTGACTGTGGGCCGGCTCTGATGACTGGACTGTTGACTGTGGGCCGGCTCTGATGACTGGACTGTTGACTGTGGGCCGGCTCTGATGACTGGACTGTTGACTGTGGGCCGGCTCTGATGACTGGACTGTTGACTGTGGGCCGGCTCTGATGACTGGACTGTTGACTGTGGGCCGGCTCTGATGACTGGACTGTTGCGCGCGTTGTTGGCGGCCGCAAGTCGCACGCAAGGTTCTTGCCACCGCGCTCTGTGGCGGTGCGAGGTCGGTCGGTGTGATTGTAGAGTGGGTATTTATGCGGATAGTTTCCTCCCGATGTATATTTTGACTTGGTAGTGATCGTGCCTTGTGGGCTGATGTGCGTAGCGAGCTATCCATTACAGGGATAATGATAGTCGTTCCTTCCGCTGCAACATCACTCGGTCTCTGCGGGCGAAGGTATGGTTATATCTCTGCATCTTGTACCTGAAGCTTTGCGTCGCCGGCCCACAAGGCCAGTTGTGTCCGTTTTTAATCGAAGCGTGTGATCTATGTGGTAGTCCCACCAGTGCACTCAGGGTCCGTGAGCATGGGGTAGGTATGTGGCGGGCATAATGACCGTCACGTTTCCCCCCGGTGCAGGTTCTTATTGGAATGTCCGGTTGTTGTGCTGATTGTGAAGTTGGCCTCGCGCAGAATCGCATTCGCTATCGCCCGGTTGCGCGGTGGCGTTTTTTTCTTCTCATCGTAATGTCATGCCATTGGCGTTTCTCTTTTAGCATTCAGGATCCAAAGACATGCCGCTTGCAGAATCATGCTTCGTTTGATTGTTGTTTGATAGTCGCACACTACCTTATGTTCAGACGATGGAATACGTCTCACGAAACTGAAGCTAATGTTCCTGTCAAATGTCTAAACCATCAAAGAAATAACAAAATACATGACGAAATGTTGCTGCTATATTGGTCCGTGACGTTACTTCAACCAGCTATGAATCGTGTTTTACATTATTATGCAGGCGGTTAATGAGTGGACATAGATTAATTGGGCAATGTTCAGACTTGAATGCAACACTTGCATTCTGGTACACAATAATAATATTTCGTGAGTGACCACGTCAAACCATATGCCGCAACACGCGCTTAATGTGATCGTCTGTTCATACCGAAATGGTCATTGGGAGGTTCAAGGTCCCAACATTTTGCACCCTCGGACATTATTTTTATATTTTCACAAATGACCTTACCTCGCATTTAACTTGCTGGGGAAGCGTGCCATTTAGGTTGATCCCTTTTAGATTTTGTCCCCGATTTTCGATTTCGAGGCATCACTCGACGCATTTGTATGCCGTTCAAATGTTATTTTTTGCCGCGAAATCAGAACATTCGAGGACGCACAAACGCCTTAGTAGTTATTGGGAATGTCCGGGTTTACGTGTATTGCACACTCCTCCCAACATGATGCGTAACTGCCCCGTGAAGGCCACATCTGGTCTGTTAAAGCATTAGCGGGTCATTGGCGGCATCATCGTCGGGGCTATCGGTGGGACCATTGGCGCTCCAACTCTGATCGCATCCCGAATGTTTGTGCTTTTTGCTGCGTGCCCGTCTTCATTTTTCATGTTGCGGGAGCAAATTCACTATAGGATAAAAATCTGACATCGGTGACACATGCTTTTACACGAACATACACCCCTGAGATACACCCACAAACATACGCCCACGAACATGCACCACTACCACGAACATACAGACGGCACCCCCGAGTGCCATTTGTCTGACATGCTTTCCTCACTCCCAGACCGTGCTGGACCGACCTCATTTATATTACTCGACTACTCCCTCCTCAAGTTTCCCCTCGGACCATTCCTTGTTTGTGCTCCCAGCTGTTAGGATGCTTCTGACGTTTGACGAAGATTTGTAGCACTCCACGCCGAACTAATTCCAATATGTTACGACAGGATGGATCAATTCTGACATTCACCGAAGCCTAATTTATCTAAATGCGCGGCGAATAACGTATTCTCTCTCATTTCGTTACTATCCAGACGCTTACCAACGGAACTCACGAATTGAAGCTATCTGTGGTGAGCAAGAAGAAGGTATCCGGCCTCAAGTGGTACTCCATTGAAAACAATGTCATGGTACGAATACCGCCTCTGAGGTTTTGCCCTTTCTGGAATCAAGTCAAGGGGTCCTCGAAATATCGTGACAATTTCCCAAATTTGTATGGTTGCCTATCGTCCGAGAGGGTCGGTGAACTATTATCTAGTGAAGTACGATAGAGGGATTTCTAACAGTCACCGCTGAAATTTGATGATCCCGCATGTCTGCTTAGTTGTATCAAACCACCGCGGGGTGTCTATAAGGGACTTTAGGTCCCGTCCATCTGGATTCAGCCACAGCTATTTTGCTGCCTGTGAGTTAAATTCCCTACACAGACATGTTTCAACGCATTTTCAATTTTGAACGCTAACTCCACCTTCACCCTTTGTCGGAATTGAGCATTAGGCTGACGGCGTAGCCATTATCGGCCTTAATATCCCTTCCATACTTCTCGGAAAGTTCCACCCCACATCCGTTCATTATTATTGATGTTAGTTAGTGGAAAGAAGCCACGCCATGAATTGTAGCTGGACGCCAATCCTGCGTGACCCGATGGCCTGGTTCGGCTCGTGTGTTAGGTGAACGGCTTCAGGTACACATGGACGGCATATATTCAATATAAATGTTGTTTGCTATCATGCGATCTTAATTTTGTGACTATCTTTTTTTATTACAAAACGATATGACAAGCTACCCCTGAATAGCGTTGCAGGCTATGTAGGCTTCGACCATTGAGAACAAGTGACGTCACGGAAAGCTCGAATCGATGGACTGCTGCACCTTATTTAATGGCCTTGCTTGATCCTGTGTTTATGCAGTGAGTGCTTGAAGCCAGGGCTGTTGCGGACCGATTAAGCTGGGAAGAAGGTGATATTGTGCAATTTTTCAGGGAGACCGACTATGAATGCCATGCTGAAGCAAAAGGTGCTACTGATGGGCAAGAGTGGCTCGGGGAAGACCAGCATGCGTTCTATTATCTTTGCCAACTACATCGCTCGTGATACCAGACGTCTGGGAGCCACCATTGATGTGGAGCATTGCCACGTGCGTTTCCTGGGTAATCTTATGTTGAACTTGTGGGACTGTGGCGGCCAGGAGGCCTTCATGGAGAACTACTTTGCCAGTCAGAGGGACAGCATATTCCGTAATGTGGAAGTGCTGATCTACGTGTTTGATATTGAGTCTCGTGAACTAGACAAGGACTTGCACTACTACCAGTCCTGTCTGGAAGCACTTCTGGAAAACTCTAGGGATGCGAAGGTGTTCTGCCTCATCCACAAGATGGATCTACTGCGAGAGGAGTCCAGAGATCAAGTGTTCAGAGAAAGAGAGGAGGAGCTACGTGTTCGGAGTAAGCCAGTCAACATCACATGTTTCAAGACATCAATTTGGGATGAGACACTGTACAAGGCCTGGTCCAGCATTGTGTACAGGCTCATCCCAAATGTTGCAATGCTGGAGTCATGTCTTCAGCAGTTTGCTGACATCATTGATGCTGATGAGGTACTATTGTTTGAGAGAGCTACGTTCCTGGTGATCAGCTGCTGCAAGCGCAAGGACGACAAGGACCCACACCGTTTTGAGAAGGTCTCCAACATCATCAAGCAGTTCAAGCTCAGCTGCAGCAAGCTGGCAGCACAGTTCCAAAGTATGGAGGTGCGGAACTCAAACTTTTCTGCTTGCATTGATGCATTTACCACCAACACATACTGCATGGTCATCATGTCTGACACCAGCATTCCCTCGGCATCAACACTGCTGAACCTGAGGAGTGCACGCAGGCAGTTTGAGAGATTGGAGCTGACTGAGCAGAGGTAGGCACTGCTACTTGGTGTGACTGAACTGCTTATGGGCCTGCCACAGCAGGATGTTCAAGTTAACATGATTATTTATGTGAACACACCCAACACTGGAGCTTTGGTTAATGTATATGAGAAGCCCCTAAGGAAATTTTTGGTCAAAGTATGTTTTTGTGATATGGAGGAAGTTCATATTCTTGTCTGGGAAGTAGCAGATTTCTAGAATCATTTCAGGTTGAAGTACTGAAATATATTCAGTATTCATTTCATCTAGAAAATGACATCAAGTACATTCAAATAATATTCAAAAACACCAATGCATGCAGATACATGGCATAGCCAGATGCTTTCCACAACAAAATATACAAAATGTGAAGGAGAAAATGGGGCTTGATGGTTTCATATGTAAATAATAATAATGCAAAATTGCAGCATTAGAATAACATCATCTGGCCATACCTAGTGATATTGTGATAGTGATTGGTCAATCAAAGCCTATTCATTTTGAATTCCCTGAAACCTACTGATGTTATCCACCTAAAACCTACATATATTGGATCTCTAAAATATTGTTGCTTATATGTGATTTTCCAAAGCAATAGTGGAATAAATTGCCAGGAAAGCTTGAAAAAAGTTCAGTGCATTTTTTATTTGTGCTTAGGGGCTTCTTTTATGTATATACTGGTGATTCATTTTTTTGATATGATCAATTGTCTGCAGTTTGCAAAGCTTGCTTGGCATAGATAACAACCAACATTTTACAAAAAACTGTTAAAATCTTGCTTCTAAATACATCTGGACTTGGTTTAGCTTGTGGTTTACATTTTTATATTTTGCAGGAGTAGTTGATTGAACTAAATTTGTCCAATGCAACTTCCAGTTCCAGTTTGAATCCTGTTCATTCATATATATATTACATCATGCAGTACTGATATTGTATTCTAGTATATTGATATATTGTTTGTGAGTTAGTCAGATTATTACTAGTATTCTTACTACTACTATTGTTAGTACAAGGATGGTTGCATACAGTTGATAACATGGGGGGACCAGGAGAAAGCAAACAAGTGCTATCCCATATGCTGTTGGACTCCCACGAAGTGTCAGGTCTGCTTCATGTTCCCTGTGCAGAATGTATCCTGGATCTGCATAACTTGGAACTACTGGCTGATCATGGTGCTCGACATCTGACATGTATTGAGTTATGTTGTATGGGTTACCTCTGTATTGTTTCTCAGCCACATTGCAGTGGTTTTGTGGGGCTTGTATGACTTCCAGTGCATGAGTAGCAATAGGCATGTTGCAAGTTGCTGCTCCATGAAGGTGCTGTGGAGGCGTAGTACTAGTCTTGTTCACCAAATGTAGGGACGCCGGATGCTATCATGTCGAGGGTTGGTTGTACCTGTTGACTGGTCTAGTTGTGATGCTACGGAAGTGGTGTTGCTGTGGTAAGCTGTGCCAGCACGTGTGAAGTCCTTGCTGCACTGAAATATATGCATTGGTACTGCTACTTTTTATGCTATCACAGGGATGAGTAGACTAGGGGTAAGTTGCACGTCTCGCAATCGAAAGGTTGTGGGTTCAAGTCTCACCTGTAGCTACTCCTTCGCCCGCGACCAATCAGCGTGAGAGATTGGCGTCGCTACATGACTCAAAGATCGATGTAAAACCAATAACCAAGCATTGATACGCTATCCTATGTGACCCATATCAGCATGGGTGAGAAAGCCCATGCACTTTTAGCAATATATGCGATGAAATGTTTTGAAGAAATGTGAAGCTGTGACAACAGCTGAACAGTTGCATGACAAATCAGAATGTGATAGTGCCAATTTTACACTCGCTCTCAGATTTTGATGAAAATTCGTACCCGGGTTATCCTGTATGGTAGCCATGCCTAGCACAATATTATGCTTATTTCGACATATATATGTACATAATATGCATACATATTTATACATATATTGCTCTTGCACTTGCTCTCACTCTTGCTCTTGCTCTCACTCTTGCTCTTGCTCTCGCTCTTGCTTTTGCTCTTCTTCTCTTTTTTTATCTCTCTCTCTCTCTCTCTCTCTCTCTCTCTCTCTCTCTCTCTCTCTCTCTCTCTCTCTCTCTCTCTCTCTCTCTCTCTCTCTCTCTCTCTCTCTCTCTCTCTCTCTCTCTCTCTCTCTCTCTCTCTCTCTCTCTCTCTCTCTCTCTCTCTCTCTCTCTCTCTCTCTCTCTCTCTCTCTCTCTCTCTCTCTCTCTCTCTCTCTCTCTCTCTCTCTCTCTCTCTCTCTCTCTCTCTCTCTCTCTCTCTCTCTCTCTCTCTCTCTCTCTCCTCCCTCTCTCTCCCCATCCCTCCCTCCCTCCCCATCTCTCTCACATTTACCGTTACCCGAAGTACCTTTCTTGGCGGATTTCGGTCTCGCGGCACGGCTGGCCTGGCGCGATACGATAATACCGTGTCGCCTGTTCTCGCCGAACACACGCGTGGACGCCCCGTCATGAGCCTAACGCACGCTCGACACTTTGTGCTTGGCATGGGAATGTCGGTCTCTCTATATATATATCTGTCTATATATATCTGTCTATATATATCTGTCTATATATATCTGTCTATATATATCTGTCTATATATATCTGTCTCTATATATCTGTCTCTATATATCTGTCTCTATATATCTGTCTCTATATATCTGTCTGTCTGTCGTCTGTCTGTTGTCTGTTGTGTTGTGTTGTGTTGTTGTTGTTGTTGTTGTTGTTGTCTGTTGTTGTCTGTTGTGTTGTGTTGTTGTTGTTGTTGTTGTTGTTGTTGTTTGTCTGTGTTTTGTGTGTGTTTGTTGTTGTTTTTTGTGTGTTTTGTTGTTGTTGTTGTGTTGTTGTTGTTGTTGTTGTTGTTGTTGTTGTTGTTGTTGTTTCTGCTGTGTTTATGTTGTTATATGTCTGTTATTGTTGTTGTTGTTGTTGTTGTTGTTGTTGTTGTTGTTGTCTGTCGTCTGTGTTGTGTTGTGTTGTGTTGTGTTGTGTGGTTGTGTTGTGTTGTGGGGGGGGTGTTGTTGTTGTTGTTGTTGTTTTGTTGTTTCTGTTGTTGTTGTGGGTTGTTTTTGTGTGTTTTGTTGTGTGTTGTTGTTGTTTGTTGTTGTTGTTTTTGTTGTGTTGTTGTTGTTGTTGTTGTTGTTTTTTTTTTTGTTTTTGTTGTGTTGTTTGTGTTTTTTGTTTTTGTTGTTGTTGTTTTTTTTTTTTGTTGTTTTTTGTTTTTGTTGTTTGTTGTTTGTTGTTGTTGTTTTGTTGTTGTGTTGTTGTTGTTGTTTTGGTTGTTGTTGTTGTTGTTGTTGTTGTTGTTGTTGTTGTTGTTGTTGTCTTTGTTGTTGTCTGTTGTTGTTGTCTGTCTGTTGTTGTCGTGTCGTCTGTCTATCTGTCTGTCTATCTAGCTCTCTATCTAGCTCTCTATCTATCTCTCTATCTCTCTATCTCTCTATCGCTCTCTATTTCACTCGCTCACCACCTTACAAATATCCCAAATCAGTGGCAACCCCCGGAGAAATGGGGCCCTTCAACACCAGCTTCTTCCAATGAAAATTCCTTGGTACACACTTTGTTGCGGTCTGTGGTCTGTGCGACCCGCTGTGGTCGTTGCGATTCGCGTCATAGCCAAGCAGGCCATCGGCTGGCCGGACGTTGACCTGTTTGGCAGTTGCGTCATGTCATTTGGGATATTTGTACACAGTTCAGACATCAGTTGCGTCACGTGACCTCGAGATGAGCGTCTCAGTTGCGTCCGTCGTGCAGTTGCCATGGGGACTCGGCACTCCCACGTCTTGAAGTGACCGACCAGAACGGCCCGGTGGCCTCAAGCTGGCCAGACAACGCCGACCGCGGTAATGTGGTGAACCTAATCGGGCTCCACCTGGTTACTGGTCGCCGGCGGGCTACACTACACAAGATTAGCACTCAGTTGGTGCTGCTTCATGTGTAAAGTTTAAACACCACAGGGCTGCTTGAATTGAGCACCTTTCTGGTGTTGGCGATCGGCAGATCGGGGTGGGGTGGGGTCGGACCTGTGGATTGGTACCGTGCCGATGTTAGATGGTCGTTTTCGCTATTTAATCTGAAAATTTTGCCTTAAGACAGAGACTTCAACACCCCGTGTGGCAATTGTCCCTTCAGTTAGCGTGCCATTCGAGTCGCTACCCCCCCCCCCAAGTGACTGGAACGTTACGAGCCGCAGCGTGACTATAGTCGCGATCACAGTGTGCCCCCCCCCCCCCAAAGGACAGGGACATTACGAGCCACAGTTGCTGTCACGGGTGTCACATTCTATGTTTGTTCCCCGTGTGACCGGACCGTTACGAGCCACAGCGCGAATTGACCGCGACAGGCGGCACCCCTGGAGGGGGGCTGCCTGGTCGGGTGGGGACATGCGGATTATTGGCAGGCAGGTGCGGTGGGTGTCAGCGGCAGGAGCCCGCGTGACCCTGTGTATGTCGTGTCACCGGAGACACAGGAGCTGGTGGTGTTGCGACACGGTGACGCGGTGAAATGCTGGCATCGGTGGAATGATGACATGCCTGATGACATAGTTGGCATTGTCGATGACATCGGTGACATGTGACTGATTGCCGACTTGTATGGTCGGTGACATCGTGACATCGGTGACACGGTGATGTGATGACTGCCAGGCGCGCATCGGATTTTTCCATGGGGGGCGGACCGAAAAGGCACTTGGGCAGCTCAAAGGGCACTGACCGGAAAGGCTGGCCCGGGGCACACTGGAAGGTTCGTTGACCGGGGGGAGGGGGAGGGGCGTGAATTTTCCATGCCTCGTAGGACAGGAAAGGGCGCAGGGAAATGCCATCTTTAGGCGAAAAGGACAGTTTTGGGCCCAAAGGGCACCTTTGGTACAGGCGGGGCACATGAGACAGGTGATTTTGGGGCTAAATTTGGGACATTCGGCCAAGAGGGCACTTTTGGCCAGAAGGACACTTTGGTCTCATGGGGGGGGCCTGGGCCCCCTCTGGTGCGCCTATGGTGACTGGTGGCACAGCTGTCATTGTCGGTGACATCGTGGCCAGCTGACCGTGAACAGTGCCGGTGACACATAGCCACGACATTCGCTCGTGCCAGGCGAACTACCTCATCGATATTGCCGTTTGAAAATCTCGAATTGCTGAAGCGGTAACATCACTTGAAATTGTTTCTTCCATGCAAAATTCACCCGGTTTCACCCGTCGTGTTCCTTCTCCACCGTTCTTGTACTCTGTTCCAACAATGATCGATGTGACAGGGAGGTGCTCAGAGGTGCAACCAAGGGGGGCTGGGGGCCCGTTCCTTCCCTGAGGAACCGAAATATACGAGATCGAACAGACAAACAAAACAATTATTTCACGATACATGCCCTCCACGTGCAGTGGCTGTTATGGGCATTTTTCCACAACGAAGAAACAAGATATCTCCACAACGCAAAATCATAAATTTTTCGTACACGCAACGCTCCGAAAGCGTTCCCGGTTTCATCACATTTTTTTGCCGGGACCCCTTAAAAAAATTATGGCTGCGCCCCGGGAAGTGGCGATGGCGGACGATGCTGTCCCTGGAGACCTGGCGGTCGTACGGATCTTTCGCCGGCAGCCAGATGGAAAAACACATCTTGTTTGCCAGTTTGTTTCCTCTGCGTCATATCACTCGCAGTCCGTAAACCGATAACTCAACACCAATAGTCTGCCACTGTATTGTACCACTTCAAATATTGACCACTTCAAACATTGAACACACATGAGGTATGTTGCGTATGGCCGCCAGTCCGAGAAGTATGACCGCCAGTCAGTTGCCAGCCTCGCGGACCGGTACGCATGTTCCCCACTTTACAAACGATCTGACAATAAATATATATATATCAGCCAGCCAGATACCACCTCGATCGGGTCACAAACAGAGTACGCCCGCTTCCCCTACACAGGTCAACAGTACGCCTATCCTCTCGTACGCAGAACAACACGAACAAAAACCCACAATTATACGGGCTGACGCTGTCACCCCTACCGTGCCTACTCGGTGGCCACCCTCCACGGCGCCTCCGCCTTCACCTGCCGCCCAGCGACAGCCAAGTCGTGCGTCGCGTGGTGCCTCCGGCATCGGGGACGAGTGGTCTGGGGGCAAGTTACTCGTCTCACAATCGAAAGGTTGTGGGTTCGAGTCTCACCTGTCGCTGCTCTTCGCCCGCGACCAATCGGCGTGAGAGATTGGCGACGCTGCATGACTCAACGGTCGATGTGTCGTACAACCGATAACCAACCGGGTGCCTCCGGCATCGCACCAGCCACGGGCAGTCGGAGCCAGCCTGCCAGAGCTCGCCTGCCTGAGGCGACACCGTCACCCCGGCGGCAGCCGCCGCTGCTGCTGGACTCCCTGAGAGCCGACGTCCGAGACCCGCCGCCTGCGAGACCGAGACCCGCCGCCTGTGAGACCGAGACCCGCCGCCCGCGAGACCGAGACCCGCCGCCTGCGAGACCGAGACCCGCCGCCTGCGAGACCGAGACCCGCCGCCTGCGAGACCGAGACTCGCCGCCTGCGAGACAGAGACCCGCAGCCCGCGAGTCCGTCTGGCGTGGTGGCTGGTATAGCTGAGGTCAGTGTTGTCGAGTTACCTTCGTAACACGACATCGAGTTGGGTGTGGAACGTAGAAATGTCAGCGATTAGAAACATAATGAACGCTAGTGATCAAAGTGAAGGTGAGTGGACAAAGGACTGTGCAACCCCCCCGCCGGCGTGATTTATGCTTTGTTCGGGAGGTTGTACACGCTGTAGTAAGATGTCGAAATCTTCTAGGTGTGATAAAATGCGTTGGGTTTCATCACACTCACTCACATTGGGTTTTCCCGCGAGGATGACTTATGTGTTGTAATCAGTAAAATGTTTTTACTTTCAATATTGGGAATATCAAACGGAACTTTCCGCATTTCCTGCTCTTCGTCGACATGAAATACATCATAGCTTAAGGTATGTGGCGGTGTTATTTTACTGTGTAATATCACTGGAAGCGTGTATGAAATGACAGGAGAGCCTTCAAGTTCCGTTATTTGCCTTCCGCACCGCCCTGGGGTTTTCTTTCGCCCACAGCTTTAATGTATGGGGGTCAGAGGTCGAAAGAACGTCGCTGGCTTTTCCAACATCCTCAGCCTACATTCCTGCTTCGGTTCGTTCTCGCCAGATGGTAACTGCTTGGGTTCTTTGATTGTTTACGGTTGCCACAGTGGATGGTAGTATTGTGCGATTATTCCAAGTGAGTCAAGTGTGAGGCTAAACAAGACATTCCTTTGCACATCTTCTATCGATATTCTCATTACGGCATCACCTATTTCGGATGTCCGGAGTTTTAATACACTACAGGCTTTTCGATGTACACATCGGAAGCCTGCATATATGCAAAACATAACATGTGTGATATGTCAATTCGCACCCAACTCAGGGAATTTGAGAACACCAACATGTTCACGTCACACAGTCGTCTGACACGGTCGAGTCCTGTGGTCGTCGCCATGGTGACCACGACTTTGACTATTTGGGCTTACGGGCGCATCGACTGCGTTGGTGACCACGACGTCATCGTCGTGTTGGTCGTGTGCTTTGTTCCGCAGGCTCGGCCGTGAGTGACGGTACCGGTCGTCTTTATTGCACTACCTGCTGCCTCACGTGGCCCCTCACTCGGCGAGCCGCGCGGTGGCGGCAGCGACGGCCGGGGACGGCCACGCCGTCGCCGCTCCACACACCGCGCTGGCGCACGCTGGCGCTGCACCTGGCGCACGCTGGCGCCGCACCTGGCGCTGCTGCACACGGCACACGTGCCGGCCGGGCGTCTGTTCACGTGGCCGTCGACGTGGCCGGGCGCGGCCGTCCACACACGACAGGCTCGGAGCGTGGCCGGGCGCGGCCGTCCACACACGACAGGCTCGGAGCGTGGCCGGCCGGCGACCGCCTGCGCTCGCCACCTCTCGAGACCGTCCACGCGGCCGAGCGGAGGGCGGCGGCGCCGTGCCGGCTGCAGCCCCCTCCGCTTGGCCACCAGGCGGTGGGGTGCACACACGCGTCGCACGGGCGCGGACCTGCCCACCGCTCGGTGACCACCAGGTGACTGCGGCACGGCCTGTCGGTCCGCGTCGCGGCACGAGCAGGAACGAGCAGAAGAACGTGTCACGGCACGAGCGGGGGACCTGCCCACCGCTCGCTGGCTACCAGGCGGCGGCGGTACGGCCGCTCCTCCGCCTGTTGATCCTCACGTGTCGCGGCACGACCGGGAACGTGCCCACCGCTCGCTGGCTACCAGGCGGCGGCGGTACGGCCGCTCCTCCGCCTGTTGATCCGCACGTGTCGCGGCACGAGCGGGAACGTGCCCACCGCTCGGCGACCGCCCGGGCCGGCCCGGCTCGGCTCCACCAGGCCCGCCGCCGGCTCCGCCAGCCTCGTCGGCCCCGTCGGCCGCCGGCCCGGCTCACTTGGCCGTCCACATGCACTGGTGCGCCGGCAGCACGCCCACCAGGTACTGCCGCATCGCGTCGCACGCGGCCGCCGAGTGGCCCACGCCGTGGAAGGCGCTGCTGGCGTCGCGGCCGGCGTTCTCCAGCAGCACGTCGGCGCCGCCCGGGTGGCGGCGCACGAAGCGCGTCACGTCGTACACGCGGTCGTACAGCACCAGCCAGCAGTCGTCGGGCGCGCTGTGGTCGGCCACCTCGGCCAGCGAGTACTCGGCCGGCGTCGGCCGCGCGCGCGCCGGCTCGCCCAGCGACGACAGCCCGAGCAGCGCCGAGATGGTGTCCAGCGTCGACACGGCCATCCGCAGCACCTGCGGCAGACGGACAGCGTGACGTCATACACACGGCCATCCGCAGCACCTGCGGCAGACAGACAGCGTGACGTCATACACACGGCCATCCGCAGCACCTGCGGCGGACGGACAGCGTGACGTCATGTACACGGGCGGCGGGGGCAGACGGACAGCGTGACGTCATACACGGCCATCCGCAGCACCTGCGGCCGGACGGACAGCGTGACGTCATACACACGGCCATCCGCAGCACCTGCGGCAGACGGACAGCGTGACGTCATACACACGGCCATCCGCAGCACCTGCGGCCGACAGAGAGCGTGACGTCATACACACGGCCATCCGCAGCACCTGCGGCCGACATGGAGTGACGTCATACACACGGCCATCCGCAGCACCTGCGGCAGACAGACAGCATGACGTCATACACACGGC
This sequence comes from Imbricaverruca yamaguchii, assembly GCA_034440575.1. Taxonomy (NCBI): domain Eukaryota; kingdom Metazoa; phylum Arthropoda; class Thecostraca; family Neoverrucidae; genus Imbricaverruca; species Imbricaverruca yamaguchii. The sequence continues at coordinate 1,705,653 of JAOTOL010001572.1, forward strand.
CATCCGCAGCATCTGCGGCCGACGGACAGCGTGACGTCATATACACGGCCATCCGCAGCACCTGCGGCGGACGGACAGCATGACGTCATACACACGGCCACCCGCAGCACCTGCGGCACACAGACAGCGTGACGTCATACACACGGCCATCCGCAGCACCTGCGGCGGACGGACAGCGTGACGTCATACACACGGCTATCCGCAGTATCTGCGGCCGACAGACAGCGTGACGTCATACACACGGCCATCCGCAGCACCTGCGGCAGACGGACAGCGTGACGTCATACACACGGCCATCCGCAGCACCTGCGGCAGACGGACAGCGTGACGTCATACACACGCCCATCCGCAGCACCTGCGGCCGACAGAGAGCGTGACGTCATACACACGGCCATCCGCAGTACCTGCGGCCGACGGACAGCGTGACGTCATAACACGGCCATCCGCAGCACCTGCGGCAGACGGACAGCGTGACGTCATATACACGGCCATCCGCAGCACCTGCGGCCGACAGAGAGCGTGACGTCATACACACGGCCATCCGCAGCACCTGCGGCCGACAGAGAGCGTGACGTCATACACACGGCCATCCGCAGCACCTGCGGCAGACAGACAGCGTGACGTCATACACACGGCCATCCGCAGCACCTGCGGCCGACGGAGAGCGTGACGTCATACACACGGCCATCCGCAGCACCTGCGGCCGACAGACAGCGTGACGTCATACACACGGCCATCCGCAGCACCTGCGGCAGACGGACAGCGTGACGTCATATACACGGCCATCCGCAGCACCTGCGGCCGACAGAAGCGTGACGTCATACACACGCCATCCGCAGCACCTGCGGCCGACAGAAGCGTGACGTCATACACGGCCATCCGCAGCACCTGCGGCCCACAGTGTGACGTCATACACGGGCGGCGGGGACAGACAGAGCGTGACGTCATACACGGCCATCCGCAGCACCTGCGGCCGACAGAGAGTGACGTCATACACACGGCCATCCGCAGCACCTGCGGCCGACAGAGAGCGTGACGTCATACACGGCCATCCGCAGCACCTGCGGCAGACGGACAGCGTGACGTCATACACACGGCCATCCGCAGCACCTGCGGCCGACAGAGAGCGTGACGTCATACACACGGCCATCCGCAGCACCTGCGGCCGACAGAGAGCGTGACGTCATACACACGGCCATCCGCAGCACCTGCGGCAGACAGGGCGTGTGCAGGCGGTGACATTCGATAGTGTTAGTCTGAGGTCATTATTCATTATCATCATTATACTGAGGTTATTGTCACGTTATTATTGACGGTTTCTCCACACGCGTGTTCAGCGGTGGACATTAACCCCCGGCTTGGGGCGGGGATGGCCGAGTGGTTAAGGTGTCGGGCTATGGGTACCAAAGGTCCCGGGTTCGACTCTAGCGCCACTCAGGACATTTCCCAATCCCGCGGCCCGCCGGCGAAACAGTGTGGGCGGCGCCATTAGCCGTGAATGTGCATAAAGTGCGTCGTGAACCAACCAATAAACAAACAAACAAACCCCCGGCTTGTGTCATGGGGTGGACACACCTGAAACATTGGTGTGATTCGGCAGATCTTCACTCCGCAATAACGTGGACGCAAAACTTGGGTCCGCGTGGAATCCCAGCTGGCCAGAGTAACACGACAGCCGGCCGCCACGGGCTGGACCGCGGTAAACATCGCCATACAAGTCGCCGATCACACCACTCGGAGGTGACGCGATTTGAGGACAAAAATCGAGAAAGAAGCACGGTTGGCCTCAGCTGACCCAGACTTGGCTGGTTATTGGGGTTTAGGTGCGCATCGACTGCAGAGGTCATTCAGCGCCCATGCTGACGCAGATTTTCGCTTTCCGCTGCACGCCTGCGGAATGGTCGGTCTGAGAGTGTAGTGACCATTAGTGGGTGTGCTGGTGTAGGCAAACGCAGGCGACGGCACGAGACCGAATCAGCTCACCTGTCTCTGTGCCGGATACTCTCTGACCGGTTCCGTCATCTCCTTCGTCATGTTTCCTCCGCAGACGACACAAAGGCAGCCTGAAAGGAATGCAAGGCGTGCTCAGTTCACGTTGAAGATATGTATCTAAAATCAAGAAGCACCTACCGCATTCGTTCAGTCATTTCATCATTATTAGATCCGGAATCGGGGGCTCTCCACCGCGTAAAAATGTGGGTCCGGGGCGTCATTGATGGTTTGTAGGTTCGTCGTTTTCATAGAACAGTCGCAGGCGTGTTGCTGAACGGCCAACACGTGAGCAGCCCCCCCCTCCCCGCTTCGGAGCACATGTCCCAATACCCTCCGCTACAAATAATGCGTGTATGTACGTCACGTCCGCACGTTGGTCCGACGACCGACAGTCGCCTGTGTTTTTACTCAACCCCGAAGATGACGCAAATCCCTGTGCGGGTCCGTCCGGGGGACGCCAGTGAGCCCGACCAGACATTCGCCGTCACCACTTCGAAATAGCCTATCGGGGCATGACTCTGCATCTCTTACTGGTGGCCTTCCAGGTCCGGCGGAAGCAAGCGCGAACACAAACACTCGCTTTATACCTAATGGGTCAATCACTCTCTCCGTTTGGGGACGTGTAGTTTAAGGGTAAGTTGCCCGTCTCACAATATAATGATTGTGGGTTCGAGTCTCACCTGTCGCTACTCTTCGCCCGCGGCCAATCGGCGTGAGAGACTGGCGACGCTACATGACTCAACGGCTGATGTGTCGTAAAGCCAATAACCACCACCACTCTCTCCGTTTAAATACATGCCTACACCGCCTGGTTTTCGGTGCACACTGGCGGTAAAGTTGCCGTCGCCGGCGCCAGTCCACACATCGGGAAAGTTAGTATGCTCTCCCACCGAGAGTTCAGGGGACGAGTAGCATAGGGGTAAGTTGCTCGTCTCACAATTGAAAAGTTGTGGGTTCGAGTCTCACCTGTCGCTACTCTTCGCCCGCGGCTAATCGGCGCGAGAGACTGGCGACGCTACATGACTCAACGGTCGACGCGTCGTAAAACCAACAACCAACCAACCAACCAACCCACCGAGAGTTCCGTGGAAAAAGTGAGACCCAACTCCTCTAGACAATTGTTCAGTGTGTTCAGGCTCAGATCATCCTTGGCATCGACATCAGCATAGTGACAGTACATCCACGGTGTCACGGCAGGAGCAAGACTGGCCATATCAGCTTGCACAAACAAGACCACAAAGGGTGGTCCCATAGCAGTGACATCACGTTGGTAATATATACGACCTTCGTGGCGTCTAGACGGTGTTTTGGTCGTGCATAATCTGAGCAGAGCACACAGAATGTACTCCGTAATGCTGAGGGCAGGCAGTGCAGCATGGCGGCAAGCGTAATCGACGAGGAAAGCGATTGCTTTCTCAACAGGAACGTTGGTGAGCAAGCTAGCTACATCAAGCGAAGCTAGCCTCCCTTCCTATAGTACATAGTACATTTCCTTTAGTCCTTTAGTTCCTTCCTTCCTCCATGTTCGTTTCCTCATCATCTTTGAACTCTCCTGGAGACTTAATGGAGTATGTTTGAGGTACATACGGTGTCAGTAGTTCATGCAGACGGTTCGCTAATTGATATGTGGTACGAGGTATTTGGGATATGATTGGGCGCAACTTATAACCTGGTTTGTACGTTTTTGCGTTACCGCAAAATAGCCCGATTCGTATTCCACAGTGACTCGCTGAATGTTAGAATTAGGAAGGTGCATATTAGCGGCATCTATGAAGTCACCCTCCACTTAAGAGAAGGACCCTCTCATCATCCGTCAGGCCAATGCACGGGCACCATTCTCTGTGTGATGAACCTACTGTGAGACCACGGTTAAAACCAAACTAGGTCACCTCAGCACACTAATTGAACCGATTGTTTTGCAGCTCCATAGTGTTAGACGTAATTCATATACCTGCGTGCGTGCCTGTACAATTTTCAAACAACTGCTGTATGACCTGAGTATGCTCGTAATTAGAACAGAACTTTTGGGTACCAAAGGCCCCGGGTTCGACACCAGCGCCGCTCGAGACATTTCCCAGTTCCGCGGCCCACCAGCGAAACAGTGTGGGCGGCGCCGTTAGCCGTGAATGTGCATAAAGTGTGTCGTGAACCACCCAATAAACAAACAGAATAGAACTTTGAAATGAACTAGCGATAACTTCAACTTCGAATACTGCAGATTGCTTCCATTGATATATGTATGCTGTTAATATATATGCATGTAAGTATTTCTTGAAAATGTACAATGATAGACGAAACGATGAAAGCCACATGTTGAGAATATACCGAATGCATTTATAATTATGGATCTGCGCCCAATGAACACCGGCCAGACAGCCGACGAATTACACCAAAAATTGAAAGGATGACGAGGAAGATTCATCACGAGGCTCCTGTGGCATTTAGTAATATTTGCATAAAAACATATATATATATATATATATATCCATATATTTGTGAGTATTGATAGTTATGCATACATACACCGAGGATGTTGCATATCCATACAAGTGCTCACACAGTTTTCCTACCATAATATATTATTTGCTTAACATTTGGTGACTATTCTAGATTCCAAGTGCATGGCCGGCAGCTGCGTTCAAGTTTGCATATTTGAGATGAGGATATGTCCTGAGCAAAGACCCGGGTAGATAATTACCACGCGCTTTTCAGACTACTGACCCAATTTAACACAATACAAAATTCAGACGTTCTTATGTAACAAAATCAGAGGTGAAGTTGAACTTTGAGACAAGATGCAACAAAGGAGTGCTTAGCATCAAAGCACATCAAGTTCCGGCTAATCCAATTGAATTCGGTGAATCCTTTCATTATATCCATTCCTCTCAATATGTTGCTACTGTTCTCATATATCATCTTGTTTACCAATCTGCCCGATATCCAAGCAACTGAAAAAGGCACAGTTGGTGACAGGTCTCCCGCAAGCTTTAGCGTCACCTCGGGATCACAGAGATCCGTGCGTGATGTGGGTACCATGCTGTTATCACAAGATCCGGCCTGCTGCGCCAATTGCGCTGATATTCCGGCAACCCTGGACGCTACCCTTAGAGAACTGCGTTCCTCAGCACCACCACCTCGCGATTGCAACGACCTTCCGTGCGACTCGCCTCGTGGCGTGTATCTGATTAAGCCCGGATTGGTTCGCCCACGGCCGGCATATTGTGAGGTGGACAAGCACGGGGACGGTTGGATCCTCATCCAGCGCCGCGCTGACATAACACCAAGACTGAGCTTCAATCGCCGCTGGGATGACTACAAGTGGGGCTTCGGTGACCTGCTTGGCGAGTTCTGGTGGGGCCTGGAAAATCTCTGGCTTGTAACATCCATGGATGACCGTCGATATGAGCTGCGTATCGACATGGAAGATTTCAAAGGCAATTCGCGATTCGCGAAGTACAGCGGTTTCAAGGTGTCTTCCGAGGCTGATGCCTATCGTCTCACCGTGACCAACTATACCGGTGATGCCGGTGATAGTCTGACCTATCACTCCGGCTCTCAGTTTACCACGAGAGACAGCGATCACGATACTGATCCAGACCCCACTCGCAACTGCGGAGAACTGTACTCGGCTGGCTGGTGGTTCAAGTCCTGTCTCGAGGCAAATCTCAACGGACAATACCTGGTGGGAGATCACCCAACCATCGGAACTGGTGTGAATTGGAAACATTGGTTGGCAGGCAGTGGCACGAGTAGTGTGAAGGGCTTATATCACTCCTTGAAAGTCGTGAAGATGATGATACGGAGCACGGAAAACGCACTTTGAGCTACTTTACTGCTGTGGTTTGCGTTGTGTTGTAGAAGCTATCAAAAGAAGCACTTGGACAATTGCAATTGATTTTGTGTATTATATAGACGTGTCTCAAGAAGGTTGCAATACATGACAAATTCCTTCATTTCGCTTTGTATGGGCGCTCCCTACGCATCTTTAGATTTGGTTCAACTGAAAGTTGACAAATATGAATTGTGGTGTAATTTCACATTGATCAATTCAAGGTAGCCGCATATCAATTGCACTGGTTGGTTGGTTATTGGGGTCCAGGGGCGCATCGACTACGTCGGTCATGTAGCGCTCATAACTTCGTCACTCAAACAGTAAAATGCAAACTGAAGTCAGTCCGAATGACATGCACGAGGTCAAGTACGGATACGATACCATGCCATGCTACGAATATCATTTTGTTGGTTTTAAAAGAATCAGTTAGTAGCATATGCTACAGAAAACTTGATTGTTGATAGGAAGCGGAAAAGCTGTCCCGATTGAACAATGGGAGACTCGTTGCACAGAGCTTCCCTAAGGGAGAGATAGACACGCCCAAAGTGGTGTCTTCGCTCATTATCAAGTCGGCGACAGAAAAAAATGCACTGGCTGTCGCATATTTTAACAATCACACGATTCTCGTGCTTGGTGTCGATCTGATCATCTGGACACCGGTCCGCATTGTTTTAAGCTAAGTGTTACACCTCAATCAGCTAGATATTCGGGATTATTAAGCGTATCACCACCAAAACAGCGCTTGTGGGAATGCTGACGATGAATTCCCACTGACGATGGGATGAATGCTGACGATACCGATGATAGTTAAGAAGACCCATGGGTCCGAACGCGCAACTCCGTAAATGATCGTTTGACCACTTAATCACACATTCCACTGCTGGTGGTAGGTCAGCCATTCAGATGACTGGGTGAACGCTAAGTTGACTTCGACCCTAGCAGACGGTAACCGCAAACACTTGGGTGGAGATGGGTCTTATTTGATCCAGCTGCGAGCTCGGAAAGCTAACGGAGCTAGAGCAACAGAGGCTGTTACCTAAGGAGAACTCTCATTTACGTAGGTTTCAAGTTTGGGTCATTACCTGCAACATCAAGCGAGGTGAATAACCTTCGATTTACGATTTTCCGGAGAGAATCGCTCATTCTTTTCGCGACATCGGAACACAGACAGCTTGCAAGCAAACCCCTTGTTGTGCAATGAATGGCATTTTGCACGTTTTTGTATGTCTAAGTTATCTGACAACTTACACATGCCTCACGCTTACATGAGGTGAGCCAAGGTTCACCATGGGCTATCGTTTGATAGTGGATGTGGCGAAAACCACCCAAAAAATGCGAAGCGACCGAATAAATCAGCTTGAATTTTAGCCCGTCGACATTATTGCGTATTATCAATTTTCTGGCACCGCACAAGCGACGTCAAACGTCGAACGTTGGCAACAACTTGATTCCCTAGCCTTCTGATACAGGATAACGAGCCACATCGAATGACGCACTTTTGATGGAACTTGAAACATAGCAACCGAACTTCGCATTCGGTCGATGTCGCTTTAATATCGCCATCTTATAAATCACGCTACCTTGGACCTTGAAGTTTAACCTTGGCATGTACAAGTTTGAAACGCTACACGATGGTTCATCATGGGTTGCCGCCCGTGGCCGTATTTGGCAGGCTTTGGTGAAAACGGAAAAGATAGGAGGCTACCGAAGAGACTGGCTGGAACTCGACCACTCAAGTGGTAAGGCGAGACCTACGTAGATATTTCCAACGTGTTCAGTGCAAGCAGAAGCATTTGTGGCAATTGATTCCAGCGATCATCAACCCGTCGTTGAATGTGGGCCAATACGCCTCTGGTGAACTCGCCGCTGAATACGGCTTTAGGGGCACCGATCATGTTGATCATATCGCACCGCTGAATACGAATGCGAGGTTACCTTTGCGTGCGTGCCTAAAACTGTCTGTCTCCATGGTCTTGAAGATACCCAAGGACACCCAGTCACGTTTCCTCAACATATATCAATATATGCTCTGGGGAATGCAACCCAAGACGTATACAGCCTTGCGATAATGCAAATTTGTCTCCTCACAAAGCGCAATTTTCCACCCAAGTCAGAGCACACGACGGTCAAGGTTCATGCTCTTCAAGAATGGCCAGGAAGCAAACATTTCTAACGTTTTGTGATTTACCATTCGGATATCTTGTGACGACAGATAGCCCATGGAGCTCGTTGATTGGCTAGATCGGCTTCTAGTATTTTCGGTGATTCTCTTGCATATATTTTCACTTTATAAATGGCTACGTATAATTTTGCGGTTACCATACTCAGGTAGCTGAGGCTTGGGGGGACAAATCACCACTTCAGAAATTGGGGGGACATGTCCCCCAGCCCCCCACAAATGGTTAGACTCATGGTATGCATGACAGTACCTCCGAACGTTCGTCGCAGATTCTCCCGCTGAAGATTACTGTTGGATTTATAGCATCCACATGCGGTAGAGGAAAGTGAGGTTGAGCTTCCAGGTAAGTTGATCCACTCCATTATCTCACCCCTACGATGTTATTAGAACTTACCAGCTGCTTGCCGACACTTGGAAGAGTCTCCATTTTTGGTTGGACGAGGGCCAGGAAGCGGAAGATTAGCCTTGAACAAAAGTACTTAAAAATGGGTCATTCTTTCTTCACTTGGAAATGTTCCTCTTTTCCTCAATTCGTAACAGCACACAATTGTGGGCATGTATCGATCTTTAAATCCATCCAAGAACTTTGGTGTGTGATGATCAGGAGATGGGCGGCCATATTATATTTGAAGTGAGGTAGGCGTGGGGCTAGTTGAACAATCGCGACCGAGATAGGATGAGCCGAGGTTGAGCAGTCTATTGTGTTGCATGTTGGTACCGTTATTCCCATGAAACATCAAAGAAATTGGCATACAATTGTTATTAAGCCTATTGCCGGTGAGCAGGTTCTTTAGTTATCAGTTATGGCATGACAATGCTAAATAAAAAGGCAGCGAAAATCTGGGCAGAAATACAGTATGTGGTATTTTCTGATTGCTTTATGCCCTTTTCCACCAGAACACTTGAGGTGAAAAACGTGACTGTAAAAAGCCTGCAACCCTAAAAGTAATACACCCCAGTAGACGTCACAGCGTTCGTTTACACAAATAAGGTTTGTGATCAACTTACCCCACGTCCGGCGAAAGTTCAGACAAGGGCGATACATCAGAACAATGAAATATATCACTGACTTATAATTGCTCCAGGAATATCAATCCTTCAGAATATGGGCATAAATAATGAATCTGTCTCACATCTGCGCTCAAGGCTGCGCTGCGCTGCGCCATGCCGCTCCGGTAGCTCAGTTGGTTACTCGCATTTAGCCCCCGGCCGGGAGTGTCAGTTGGCAGCTGGCTCGATAAGGCCGGGGACAAGCTACCGGGCGGCCGTGTCGGTGCATTGGCGGCACGTTAAACTTTCGGTCTAAATTCGGCCGTTGAACTGGAGTTCATGGATCGGGTGGTGGGGCCAGGGATCACGCAACAAGCTCTGCTTAGCAATAGAACCCTGGTTCCTCAAGCCACCCCAACAACTCGGATTAAATTTATTTATTAAAAAAAAGAGAAAAAAAGGTTCCCTCAGGTAAAAACTGGTTCTACTTATCTCGACCTCAACTACATCAAGCCGTGCCAGTTCGCGGCAACGTCACGACGTACCTGGCGCCAGCCTCCGCTGCACGTCACGTCGCCCGACACGTCTGCCCGCGTCACGTCACGTCTCCCCGCCGGCCGACAGGACACTCCCTCCGCACACACCGAGACTGGAGAAATGGCACAGCGCCGCACGGCGGCGCGCCTGTTATGCCCGGCCCCCTCCAGCGATTCAGATCGGAATCGGCGGCCGCGCTGTGATTGGCTGCGGCGGGGGCCCGACGGCAGAGGCGCCGCGTCCCATTGGCTGGCGGTGCCGGCGCCGGCGCGTGATTGGCCGGCCGGGCGGGCGTGGTGGCGTGACCGCCTGGATTTACTATTTGGTGTTTACGTGCACGCGAATCTTTCGTCGAAGATGACCGAGCACCACCGCCACACCCAGACATATCGCAGAGGGCACTGCTCCCTTCATTGGTGAAAGACGTCGCACTCAGAACAGCCGCTTTCAGCGATGCCGAGCATACCCACGGGGGAGAGGAAGGACTAAACGGATTCCTTCTTTCTTGGCCTCGAGGCATACCTTCCGATACTTTTTCATCTCAGGTGCGTACTCTGTCACACAAAGGGGATCCGCTCCCAGTAGGGCAGGGCCTCAATCATATCTCTCCAATGCTGGAGTTCCACCCGGAGAAGAGTTGTGGGTATGGGCCTCATTCACTCGCCATCCGCGCCCTCAGCCACATTCCCCACTGGCAAGGATGTGACGCTTCGATAATTTTTCACAAAATTCGAACGAGGTTGTAGCGCAGAATGGAATTGTGCCAAGAAGGACCATGCAGGAAACGGGGAGGTTAACCCCGGCATCAATCAGTCCCACGATTTGTGAATGTGACTGGGGAAGATTCATAGCCGTGAATTCGACGGATGTGCACTTCGCGCATGATCAATGCGCTCGCAGACAAATGCTCAGTTCAACATTGCCGAACCGCTCGCATTGACTTCGACGACACCGCATGCCCGCAAGCGGAAGTACCATTGGCAAATGTACTCCGATAATCTCTGGTTTCGTGGTGGTGGTGGATTGATGTTTAGGGGCGCGTCGACATCTAGGGTCATTTTGCGCCCATAACTGAAATTTAATCAATCTACGGTGCTGCTATCATGGCTCACTATCCATATTCACGGGTGGGGGCATATCACGTCAAGGCGAGCTTGTCGAATGAACATAAATATATTCCCAGACGCAACGGCCTCAGAGTCGTTCCCTATAAGCATACGTAAAGAAGAGTCTGTGTTCAACCGTCCTAAAATCTGGTGTCGTATAGGATCTAGCAGTGTACAGCCAACTAAAACATGGTTCACGGTAAGCGGGTTAGAACAGCGCGGACATACGGGACGGTCATTACCGGTTAGGGATGATAATCCCGGGACTTTTTCTCAATCCGGGGTCCCGGGATTTTGAGTGGGTCAATCCCGGGATCCCGGGATTGAGCTGTTTTCTAGGAATATGTCGATAATTTGTTTTTTCCCTTAAATATCGTATGTGGGCCATACCTACAACCATTTCAAGGGTTCCCCGTTGAAAGTAATTTATATTTAAGTGCATTATAGCCGCATGAGACAGAAAAGTTAAATACCACACTAAAAATATATTCCTGGGTTCTTCGTGCTACCTACACAAAGTGTACACGAATTATACTGTTTATGTATTTCCCGGTTACATGTCTCCCTTCTATCTAGCCAGCATGCAATTGTTTTCCTGCGTCTTGAAAGCCGGTCAATCGCAGGTTCCAGCCGGTCACTAAGTGTTACGGTAGTGGCATTTCAAGAAGCAGAGAGCATCAACAGTGTCGTCACCAAGACGCGACCGCACCTTTGTAACAATATTTCCAACGGTTGAAAACACACGCTCAGACTCAACACTCGTGGGCACAATTCCCTTGAGCAAGCTGTAGGCCACCGCCACCATGCCCGTCTTTCCTGAGACTGATAAGTTCTCTAATTATTTTCTGATAGCCTTGGCCATAAGGAAAGAATCAGAGAACTTGATTCGGATGCACATGACTGCCCTGGGGCATCTGGAACTCTGACCTGGTCTAGAGCATGTTGTAGCATCGACTGAAGTGACTGCGTTGGTGCAGGATCATCAACGTCCATTACTTCTGTCTCTACACCTACTTCAGCTGTATCCATCCTTTCTCCCATCCTTTCCATCATGCGCAAGACTAAGTCTTGCGTGTCCCTGCGGGAGGCACTGGGGAAAATGTAATTCCACTCACTATCTGCTGACAGGTTGCTGTGGAGTAGCTGCAGAACTTTCGCCGTTTTTGACCATCGCTGCCTGATTCGCTGACTCAGGGCATCACTCAGTTTGTTTGCAACCACACCACGTTCCTTATTAGCGCACCTAACATAAATTTTAAGGCAGCTTGAGCCTCCAAGATGCCACCTCTCTGCGGCATAGGGCTTCTGCTCCCAGTTTCATGATCTGAAGGCAGCGAATGGTCTCCGGCACAATGGCGTATTCATAATCATCAATCATTTTCATATGCTTGTCTCCTATGTCGATGAGAGCCCTGTGGACAGCTATTTTGAGGGTATCAAACCGATCTAGCATATCGTACAGACTATTCCACCGGGTTTTGCAGTCTAACACTAGCATCAGTTCCTTTCCATGCTCCTCTTTTATGTATTTCGGAGTACCTCGTTCCGAACAGGGGACTTTCTAAACCAGCGGACAATTTTATAATTCTCTGAACGGCCTGAGAAAGCGAGCCATGTAGTTCGCGGTGACCGGTGGCGGTATCCTCGTCTGCATCGTTGCCGTTATCATCGCCATCGCAGTCGGACTCGTCTGACGAGCTCATCTGCAAGACGACGTAGGTTACAGAAACTTCGTGATGTTCGCAACAAACAATGACGCCGCAATTAATACTGAATATTGCACTAATTTTTACGCATTTTTACATCATATTTGCATCAGAAAACAGATGAAACAAAAAGACGAATAGCGGTATCTTAATGTCTAGGATTTTCCCACACATAAACCCAGCTCACCTGATCAGGTGCACCACTACGGTTGTCGTCTGCCTGTCCGGGGGTCTCTTCTCCGGCGTCACTCGAGTATAGGGCGTCGATAACGGCGAGGTGCACGCCGTGTGCGAGGCAGAGCTGGTGTTCGCACGGCAGCGCCTTCCCGAATTTCACCATCACGGACGCTCCGTCCGTTGTGACGCAGGTGACGTGCTTGCTGAGCTCGAGGCCAAATTCGGCCAGCTTGCCCTTCAGAAGATCCAGGCACTTCTCTGCTGGCATTGAGCCATGACAACGAGCGACACCGAGACCCCACATCTGGCCGTCGCAGTGGACGGTCACACTCATGTAGCGACGGTTCCTCAGGGAAGTATATTCGTCGATTGTAAGCGAGAACCTTTTGTCCTTAGATACTTCTTCGGACAGCTTCGCCTTCACGTTACACTTCAGGCGAGCGCAATGTCTGAGGACCCGCCGGCGGATCGTATTGTGATGTGTTGGAAGGTTCTTATATCCGCGTAGGTCTGGCGAGGTACAAAAACTGTAAATGGAAGCCCATCTCTTGCGCACATTCTGGCAAGAACGGCATCCAGGTCGTCGTCCGTTTTCGATAAGTAATAGCTATCCAAGGTCCTCATTCCTTTTGGAGTGGGCGCTGTATGCCTGGGGCTCTCACCTTGACCCGACTCGACTTGACCTTCAGACATGTCCTTGGATTGGGATGGTCAGCAACACCCATTCCACCATGCTTACTCTTGAGGTGAACATGAAGTCCTTTCGTGGAACCTCCGGATATTTTCAATACTTTTTTACAGATACGACACTTCGCTGTGTTTCCATTCTCACCTCTCGAGAGTGTTCCCATACTACGCTTCCTTTGAATTCCACAAAATCCGGCATCTTTATATCAGCCCTTAAGCTTAGCTTCGTCGGCTTCGTTGAAAATGCTCAGACTAGATAAAATTCGGAGATCGGAGGATACCACCACCATCAACAACAACAACACGGTGCCCTGCCAGCGCCACTCCGCCTCAAAGCACTGGGAGTCAGTCACTGAGGCGCAGGACAGGGCACAGCCCGCGACGGCCGCTGACTCACATCGGGTGTAGCATGTCCTCGAGTAATATGACCTGCCGTGGAGAGGCGGCCCGGGAGCCACGCGGGGTCTCGGAGCCTGACACCGTGTGAAACGCTGTTGAATACAATCGCTGAATTGCAGGACGCAGCTGGCTAATATGAGAAGAACATAGTACAGTTCAGAAATCTGGACACAAAACCACTCAAATTCGTCAAATTTTACGTATCCATCTATCATGTTATCAATCCATAATGGTTTTCCACATTGACGTTTTTAACGATAGTTTTGTATGAAGAAAAAAACTCATCGGGATCCCGAAATCCCGAGAGCCTCCAATCCCGGGATTCGGGATTGACGTAATCCCGGGATCCCGGGATTATCATCCCTATTACCGGTCAACATATAACTATGTGTTGCAAAGGTATGACCTATTCTCAATCGGCAGAGTTTGGTTCGGTGAGAGGATAGCCATTTTCCTAGTGTCGGTTTTAAAACCTTGAGCTTACTGCACTTCGAATTCCAGGATCGTTGCCATCCTGACTGCATACTTGACAATATAGTAGGGTATACATCTCTTGGAGGGAGCCGTAGATGGACCCACGGCCATTGCTAATGGCGTGCTTGGCGGTTATGTCAGCCGCTTCGTTTCCGGCGAGTCCAACATGGTTAGGAATCCAGCAGAACACTAAAATTATTCCGATGTCATGCAGGGATTTTACTACTTTCATAATCCTCCGAACAAGTCGGTTATCTTGGTTAAAGATGTTCAGTGCCTGGAGACTGCTCAGAGTCTGTGAAAATCACGTACTTTGTGGACCGGAAATCTCTGGTTTCGTAGCACATCGAGGACGACAAACACTTCGAAGGTATATTACATTCATCTTAGTCACTGCGGCAACTAATCTTTGCACAATCACACACACACACACACACACACACACACACACACACACACAGGAGAACGCGGTGGAAAACTTGCAGTTGCAGCTCACAGCAACACGCCGAACCGTATCAGTTCAGCTCACCAGAACAAAAGTCTCACCTCCGCATAACTCGTGACAGGAATCGCAAGCGATCACTGCGATCTACCAGAAGAATCACGGAAAACGTTCGTCAGACATCAGTGTCCATAGGCGCCGGATACAGCACCATCGTGCGCACTGTCGCTTTTAACCACGAGCAGAGCGCCCTATGTCTCTTGGGAGGGTGGGGATGCGTGCGTGTGTGTGTATGGGGGCTGGGTGGCAACGGGGGGCCTCGAGCGATCCAATGGTTTCACCCTTAGTCATCAGGGACGTGGACGCAATTTAAATGAAATCAAGTTCATTAAAAAAAAAGAAAACTTCCATAATATTGGCGAATTTTCCAGTTTTGAACCGTTGTATAATTCGTATCAAAGAATTTCTTCGTCAACCCGAGAATTTGAAGTAGTAGGAAAACACTACGTGTAGGGTCAAGCGCCTTACACGTACCTACCGAAATGCAACTGTAGATTCTTCCCGAAGAGGAATAAAAATTAGCACACCTGAAAACAACTTGTAGAGAAGCATCAGTACAGAAAAAGAGCATGAAAAACCAGAACAATACGAAACTCGTTTCGCAAAAATCTCCATTTCTGCGCAACAAAGTAGTTCATGGTGGCATGACTTTGGCTAGTTATTGTGATCTGTGGGGGCATCAACTACACCGTTGCTTATATTGCACGGAGCACGACTTCCATGCATCCTCCACGAGAAACCACTGACTGCAGAAACCTGCAAACATTTGAGAGGATAACAAACGACGGCTAGGGATGTGGTTATCTATCGGCTTGTGGCTGTTTGGGCACCTACACATGTACCCGACACCCGCGATGAAGTACGACCTCATTCATTCAACCCATCGGAACACGAGAACGTACACTGCGTCAAATCAGCTGAAAATCCGCGCGGGCCCCGCAACAAGTTCTGAAAAACTGCATCCCTGATCGCAGGTAAGGCTGCTGGAATCACACGTTTCAGCTGGGCGCTCCGGACGCCGAGACACCGGTCAGCGTGCGATGTCACCACGTGACACTGGAAACCCACGCCACGACCACCACAAGGGGAAAGCTCGCTCGGCTGTCGCCGCACAGCGCGACGGCGCCTGCGGTCGCCGACACCGGCCGCATGCAGCCGCCTCACCCGGCGAGCACGCACGCCCGACACGCCTCTTTGTACCACGAGTCTGAGCCGGCCAAGCCGGAGCAACAACGTCCGGCACCTGGGCTGTCTTCACCCGTGCGGCGGGGAACGCCACAGCCCCGCTGCACAACTTGCACCGCAGAAGAACCGGGCGTCAGACCAGCGTCTGATGACGCGTCTGATGACGTGGTCTGATGACGCGTCTGATGACGCGTCTGATGACGCGTCTGATGACGTGGTCTGATGACGTGGTCTGATGACGCGTCTGATGACGCGGTCTGATGACGTAGTCCCGCAACTGACCACGTCACTCCGCTCCACTGACACGTCACTCCGCTCCACTGACACGTCACTCCGCTCCACTGACACGTCACACGGTCCCCCGACGCGCCACCTCCAGTTGACGTCACGCTGCTCCACTGACACGTCACTCCGCTCCACTGACACGTCACACCGCTCCACTGACACGTCACACCGGTCCCCCGACGCGTCACACCACTCAGTTGACGTCACGCTGCTCCACTGACACGTCACACAGCTCCACTGCGGTCGATGAACGCTGCAGAAGTGCGCCGTGGCAAGTGAGGCGCGGGCGTAAGTCGCCGCAGGATCAGCAGACGTCCTAGAAGTGGGCCTGGGCTAGTGGGTCCGGCTGGAGGTCGCCACGGCAGGACCCCGAGGGCAGCCTCAGAAGTCGGCCATCGTCAGCGGGTAGGGCTGCAGCAGCTCGCGCACGGTCTGCAGGTCGTCGCAACATGACCCCGAGGGCAGCCTCAGAAGTCGGCCATGGTCAGCGGGTCGGGCTGGAGGTCGCCACAGGAGGGACCCCGAGGGCAGCCTCAGAAGTCGGCCATGGTCAGCGGGTCGGGCTGGAGGTCGCCACAGGAGGGACCCCGAGGGCAGCCTCAGAAGTCGGCCATGGTCAGCGGGTCGGGCTGCAGCAGCTCGCGCACGGTCTGCAGGTCGTCGCAACATGACCGAGGGCAGCCTCAGAAGTCGGCCATGGTCAGCGGGTCGGGCTGGAGGTCGCCACAGGAGGGACCCCGAGGGCAGCCTCAGAAGTCGGCCATGGTCAGCGGGTCGGGCTGCAGCAGCTCGCGCACGGTCTGCAGGTCGCAGCCGGCGTCCGGGCCCAGGTCGTGCGCCTGGTCGTCGTCCGTGTCGGACGAGCTCTGCGAGAGCGCCTGCTCCGGCTCCGGCTCGGGCGGCACGGGCCCGCTGCGCGCCGGCCGCACCGCCTCCGTCGACGACGACTGCGACTCGGCCGGGTCGACGCCTGCCAGCACGGCGCCATTAGCCGTAAATGTGCATAGTGTGTCGTGAACCAACCAATAAACAAACAAGCAAACGCCTGTCAGCACGACAGTGATAGATCATTCGTGAAATAGGGTGGAATATACCACTTGCTGAATGCTCAATCGACATCCTTCTCCAAGAGGTATCGACATCCTGTTCCTCGGAACCCACACGATGAGCCAGAGTGGTCTACACTATCAGCTCGAATTTGAGTCTGAGGCATCCAAAGCATTGTAAACGACACTGATTACACGACCAATTTTGACATCCTACTGTGATCGTTTCAACCTCTCACACCTAACGAAAGACCACTAATTTAACCCTGCAGCACGGCCACAATTCGGGCTCACAACGCCACCCAGTGCCCACGCTCTACACGGGGATGTTGAGCGAGAGACGTTTGGAACCAAGGTCAAAGTGCATTGCTATAATGTTTAGTCTGACGCGTCTGGTTCAGCGCAAATAAGCTACCCTCAAATTCCAGTCTGCGGCGTCCGTATTCTGTTCCTGCAACACGTTTGAATTCCGCTGTTACATGTTATATTTTATGGATTTTTAAAGGCGGAAGTCTTTGGTTGGCTATTTGTGCTTACGGGCGCATCGACTGCGTTGGTCATACAGCGCCCATCAGGCGAAAGTATTTAACGACCTAACACCAATTTAATATCGGCCTGTATTTGTCGCGACCTATGTGAGGCAGTTGCGGAAATCAAAATTGTGTTCCAGTATTGCCTTATCATATCGTGATTCCTTGTATGGCTATAAATAATTATGATTCGTACCTAATTTAAATACATACGCAATGTATATTCAAACCTATATCCCATCCAAGCTTATACCACGAACAAAAGTATTACTTGAGACACAATTGCACCCACAAATAAATACTGTTTGTTGTAAAATATGCTCGCAAGCGGTGCTTCATACATCACTACTATTGAATTCGCATTAATTTAAAGACTGAACCACGGACCAGCTCGACTTCCCGTACTGGACCGGTGTGCACGCTCGGCGGTCTCAGACCGGTCCGACTCCCCTGCCGGACGGGCGGCACCACCGGGGCCCCGGTCCCGGTCGCGGCGGCGCCACTCACGGAACGTGGCCTCCTCGGAGCTGGAGCCGTCGTCGCCCAGGTGCTCCAGGTCGTGCTGCAGCCAGCGGGCCTTGAGCGGGTCGCGGGTCAGCCGCCGCCAGCTGAGCGCTGCGGCGGGCCGGGCGGGGTCACACAGGGCGCCCCGGGCGTACTGGGTCATCACAGGCACACTGACGCTGGTGCTGGGTCGTAGGTCGTCGTCAGCACGCAACACCGCGGCCACAATAGTGGCCATTACTAAACCGCCGATGTCATTACAGGTGTACGCACGCTGGTGTCGTAGGTCAGTGTCAGCACGCAACACGGCAACCACAGTGGTGACCATTACTAAACTGTCAATGTCACCACAGGTATACACACGCTGGCGACCATTACTAAACTGCCAATGTCATCACAGGTGCACACACGCTGGCGACCATTACTAAACTGCCAATGTCATCACAGGTGCACACACGCTGGCGACCATCACTAAACTGCCAATGTCATCACAGGTGCACACACGCTGGCGACCATTACTAAACTGCCAATGTCATCACAGGTGCACACCGCACATACTAAACTGATGTTCAGGTGCACAAACTGCCAATGTCATTACAAGTGCACACACGCTGGCGACCATTACTAAACTGCCAATGTCATCACAGGTGCACACACGCTGGCGACCATCACTAAACTGCCAATGTCATCACAGGTGCACACACGCTGGCGACCATCACTAAACTGCCAATGTCATCACAGGTGCACACACGCTGGCGACCATCACTAAACTGCCAATGTCATCACAGGTGCACACACGCTGGCGACCATCACTAAACTGCCAATGTCATCACAGGTGCACACACGCTGGCGACCATCACTAAACTGCCAATGTCATCACAGGTGCACACACGCTGGCGACCATCACTAAACTGCCAATGTCATCACAGGTGCACACACGCTGGCGACCATTACTAAACTGCCAATGTCATCACAGGTGCACACACGCTGGCGACCATCACTAAACTGCCAATGTCATCACAGGTGCACACACGCTGGCGACCATTACTAAACTGCCAATGTCATACACAGGTGCACACAGCTGGCGACCATCACTAAACTGCCAATGTCATCACAGGTGCACACACGCTGGCGACCATCACTAAACTGCCAATGTCATCACAGGTGCACACACGCTGGCGACCATCACTAAACTGCCAATGTCATCACAGGTGCACACACGCTGGCGACCATCACTAAACTGCCAATGTATACAGGTGCACACACGCTGGCGACCATCACTAAACTGCCAATGTCATCACAGGTGCACACACGCTGGCGACCATCACTAAACTGCCAATGTCATCACAGGTGCACACACGCTGGCGACCATCACTAAACTGCCAATGTCATCACAGGTGCACACACGCTGGCGACCATTACTAAACTGCCAATGTCATCACAGGTGCACACACGCTGGTGCTGTAAGTCGTCATTACGCGACACCGCGGTCACAGTAGTGGCCATTACCAGGTTACTAGTATACTAGCACACTACTATCACTACTACAACAAATACCGCTGCACGCTACCTAGGTCGTCACAGGCAGTGGGGTAAAAACACAAAACAAGATCGGCATAGGTCGTCATTGCTCGTGATCAGCTTCGAAACGATCAAGCTCATCGACAAGCAGTCCACGTCAGAATCTCACCAGTTACAATACGTACAGTGTAATTTGGGCAGCATATACGCAACCCAATATCGTGATATAAAGGAGAGAATTATGATTGCCAATTTTCACATGTTCACCGGGGTAATCCCCAAATTAACGCCGTAACGCAAATTTCTGAGGATTATTTTTTCTCAGTACGCAATGTGTGCACCGCATGCATATAGCAATATTAATTGAATTGTCATATCACAATATCGTACGTAAAAATTACATTTTAAATGAATTTCTGCATTATCAAAAATTCGATCACGGACGTCCAGCTGAAATTTGCCATCCTCATTCAAGTGGATCCTGACCGAGCCTCCCCTCGATGGTTTTCATCTGCAGTTGCCCACATCTCAGACTAGAGCAACCGAAGGAATATTACACACGATTCTGAGACTCAATTTCGAGCAATGCATCAAGGCTGGAACTGGAAAAGAGGCGACACAAGCAATCGATCCTGATTGGCGGTGACCAGTCACACTTCCTTATAGCCTAGCCCGCAGTACGTAGCAATCTAACAGAAGCTGCTTCTTTTTACTTCGAATACACCAAGTAAATGAAGAGCCACCGAGAAGC
The DNA here is from genome assembly GCA_034440575.1 of Imbricaverruca yamaguchii. Classification (NCBI taxonomy): domain Eukaryota; kingdom Metazoa; phylum Arthropoda; class Thecostraca; family Neoverrucidae; genus Imbricaverruca; species Imbricaverruca yamaguchii. Next base: position 1,726,056 of record JAOTOL010001572.1, read on the forward strand.
AGCATTTGACCTAGTCTGATTCACCTCACGCGCCGGCATACACCCTCGATATACACAGCCTGCCGACCACCTGAAAACACATCGCAAAAACACAAAACACAGTTCACGGCACCATCCACAGTAAATCCGCTATTCCTACAGGCTCGGTCGGTACTCACCCTTCTCCTTGCGGAGTTTCACCTGAACTCGGGCACCGAGCACCTGATGGGAGCTGTCCTCCGGCCTCACGGCGCTGTACAGCGTCACCGCCACCACGAACACACAGTCACCCTGCTGTGTCCTGGTGACGGGGTCAAGGTCAGGGGCCAGGGTCAGAGGTCAGGGGTCAGAGCTGTCCTCCGGCCTCACGGCGCTGTACAGCGTCACCGCCACCACGAACACACAGTCACCCTGCTGTGTCCTGGTGACGGGGTCAGGGGTCAGGGATCAGGGGTCAGGAGGGTCAGGGGTCAGAGCTGTCCTCCGGCCTCACGGCGCTGTATAGCGTCACCGCCACCACGAACACACAGTCACCCTGCTGTGTCCTGGTGACAGGGGTCAGAGGTCAGAGGTCAGGGGTCAGAGGTCAGGGGTCAGAGCTGTCCTCCGGCCTCACGGCGCTGTACAGCGTCACCGCCACCACGAACACACAGTCACCCTGCTGTGTCCTGGTGATGGGGTCAGAGGTCAGGGGTCAGGGGTCAGAGCTGTCCTCCGGCCTCACGGCGCTGTACAGCGTCACGGCCACCACGAACACACAGTCACCCTGCTGTGTCCTGGTGACGGGGTCAGAGGTTAGGTAGGGGTCAGGGGTCAGAGCTGTCCTCCGGCCTCACGGCGCTGTACAGCGTCACCGCCACCACGAACACACAGTCACCCTGCTGTGTCCTGGTGATGGGGTCAGAGGTCAGGGGTCAGGGGTCAGAGCTGTCCTCCGGCCTCACGGCGCTGTACAGCGTCACCGCCACCACGAACACACAGTCACCCTGCTGTGTCCTGGTGACGGGGTCAGAGGTCAGGGGTCAGGGGTCAGGGGTCAGAGCTGTCCTCCGGCCTCACGGCGCTGTACAGCGTCACCGCCACCACGAACACACAGTCACCCTGCTGTGTCCTGGTGACGGGGTCAGGGGTCAGGGGTCAGGGGTCAGAGCTGTCCTCCGGCCTCACGGCGCTGTACAGCGTCACCGCCACCACGAACACAGTCACCTTGCTGTGTCCTGGTGACCGAGGTCAGGGTCAGGGGTCAGAGCTGTCCTCCGGCCTACGGCTTAGCGTCACCGCCACCACGAACACACAGTCACCTGCTGTGTCCTGGTGGGGTGGGGTCAGGGTCAGGGTCAGGGGTCAGAGCTGTCCTCCGGCCTCACGGCGCTGTACAGCGTCACGGCCACCACGAACACACAGTCGCCCTGCTGTGTCCTGGTGACGGGGTCAGGGGTCAGGGGTCAGAGCTGTCCTCGGGCCAC